>CM077210.1:37169141-37299141 GCA_039654625.1 Rhinogobio ventralis | reverse complement strand
GACGCGCAGCTCTGACGCTCCGCGGAGCGACGGGCATTTCTCTTCCTCACTGACTTTAGAAAGGTGTGCGTTTCGTACTACTTGGAAGTAAGAGCAGGGCTTCATCCGCACATGGCAGGGGTCGGCGGTAAGAGCGCAGTGTCGTTCTCCGTGCTCAAGCGCTCGTTCTCGCTGCGTGGCTCCCCGCGCTCGGTGCTCTCCGGCGGGCGGCGCAGCGCGCAGGAAGGGCGGCTGGTGGCCTGTCCTCCTCACCCGCTCAGGGCTCACCGACACCCCGTGTATGTGTGTTTTTCCTGCCAGGACTCCATGAGCGAAACCCTGCGGACCTGCTACGCGTATCTGAACCAGACCAGCCGGAGCTTCGCGGCGGTGATCCAGGCCCTGGATGGAGAGTTGCGGTAAGATCTGGAGAGGCGTGACCCTCACTAGTAAACAACAGCTTTAGAGACAATGTGCAACAGTGTTTTAAAGAAGCACATGCACGTTCTGGAGTGTGCTTTTACTTGTTTGCAAGATTTGTATCTATATTTAAATGCCCTTGAACTTTTCCCTTAAAGGGACAGTTCACCCAAAAATGAAAATTGTCAAGTTCCAAACCTGTATACATTTATTCTCAAAGGAAGATATTTTTTAAGAATGTTTGTAACCAAACTTACATAGTATTTTTTCCACACTATGGAAGTCAATGGTGCCCCACAATTGTTTGTTTTAATGAATGTACTATATTTTAGTTTAATAATGTATATTATTATTTAGCAGATTTTATGGTACTAAATTATATTTATGGAATAGTTATGATCCATTTATTACCTGTTACACTTTTTAAGCATGAAATTTCCAACTTAAAGGCACAATATGTAAGTTTTTTCGGTTAAAATATCCAAAAACCACTAGAACACTGTTATATATATATATTGTTGACTTGTGTACTTGCATTATCCCAAATGTTTCCAAGAATGTTTAAATCCAGAGTAATAATTTTTAAACGGGACACGGACCGTGTCCGTGCGTCGCCTATCAATGACATCATACCCGTGTTACCCTCGATTTCCCTCGAGTAATGAATGTACTATATTTTGATTTGATGTTTTTTAAATTTAATTTAATATTTAGTATTTTTAGGGGATTTTATGGTACTAAATTATATTTATACTAAAAATGACATTCCCGTAACTGTCGTAAATCTTGAATGCTTTGGATCACAGACTTCAGTTTGGTCTCTTTTAGGGCTGGGCGGTATGGCGGTATATATTGTGGTGACGGTACAAAATGTCTATCGTTATAGATTTTACTATATCGTGCAGGGGCGATTCTCTGATTTCAATATTAGGGGGGCTCAGTCCCCAATGAGGATATGATTTAAAAAAAAAAAAAATTATATATTGTTTGTATACTAGGGTATATTAGGGAATTGTATACTAGGGAATATACATGCAATTATGCCAAATTATGCCAAACTGCCCATATTCATGTAAACAGTCGTTGTGTGTAAACCAGATGTGTATCAGTATAATGGATCCGTGCGTTCGCTCTTAAAGTGACAGCGGCCTAATAAATCTAATTTGACCTGTCAAATCAAAAAAGAAAAAGAGAAAATATCTCTGCTCTTGACTGAATAACTTTTGTAGCTTTAATAATAACACATTTATATTTAATTCATACAGTGAAGATTTGATTATTCCATTTCTGTTATATTTCTAGCTACATGTTAAATACCTGAAAAACTTCATTAGTTTGATATTTTTGTTATATTGAATTTGTCCTATTTTTTGTAATTTGCTTCTTTGTTCACGTTTTTTTAATAGCAGAAATAGTTATATCGTGATATATATTGTTATCGTGAACTAAAATTTCTCATGTCGTGAAATAAGATTTTGGTCATTTCGCCCAACCCTAGTCTCTTTTTAAAGAAGTTAGTTTTAGTGAAACTAAAATAAGTTTAAGTTTATTATTATGAAATTAAATGTTATATGAAATATTTATTTTTCAAAAGACATTTTACTCTAAATTTTGAATCAAGTCCATTTTTGTGTTCCCATAGCAAGTGCCAAAACATTTACCAAGTTTCGTATAATTCCGATTAAGTAAAAAAAAAAAAATAATAAAATGTAAAATCTTTCAGTCAAAAATGACCGAAGAGCACCAGCGGGTTAAAGTTACTCGAGAAATTCCTCTGCCCAAACGATGCATCAGATATAAACTTCCCAGTTTATATACTCTATAACTTCCATTAAAGACTCCCTGAGACGTGAAACATTAGATCAGTCATGCACGGCATGTTTCTGGACCGTCTGCGCGGTCAGCTGAGGGGCAACTGTTGCATTTTTATCAGCTGTTCATGGTCATGTTTGTTCACACTCTGTGTTGTTTATGAATGCAAATCTCATTCTTGACTTCCTGCACATTCCCTGTTCCATGGATATTAAATCATTACCGTCTCACTCAGGCATGCCGTGTGTATTTTCTACCTGGTTCTGCGAGCCCTGGACACTGTAGAAGACGACATGACCATCCCGCTGGAGAAGAAGGTCCCGCTGCTGCACGACTTCCACTCGTTCCTGTATCAGCCCGAATGGTGTTTCACAGAGAGCAGAGAGAAAGACCGGCAGGTCCTGGAGGATTTCCCCACGGTCAGTCACACCATCATCCTATATCGCCCCATAATCAAAGTCAAAAGGCAAGGAATTGTGTTTTGCATAAAGGGATGAGGCCTGTTTCAGGAGCATATTTTTAGGATTTCTTTGCATTGACATTATTAGTTTGTTGGCATTGTTTTGATGAGAGTTAAACACATTTTACCCCCAAAATCTTATTGCTGTAATGAATCATTTAAATCATTTTAATGAATCAGTTTACTAATTTTTCAACTCTTTTCTATATATATATATATATATATATATATATATATATATATATATATGTATTACAGTGATAAGAATCATTACTGAGAATAAGTAATGATCCTTATTACTGTAATGATTTTATTTTAATTTTAATTTTAATTATATATATATATATATATATATATATATATATATAATAAAATATATAATAAATGATAATATTATATTATTAATATAATAATAAAATATAAATAATTTTTATTAATATATCTTATATTATATGATCAATTAATCACAATTAATCGCATCTGACATAAAAGTTTGTGTTTATATAATATATGTGTGAGTATATATTTTATACTCTTTTTTTTTATTTTTTTTATATATATATATATATATATATATATATATATATATATATATATATACAGACACACACACACACACACAGAGATATATTATATAAACACAAACTTTTATGTCAGATGCGATTGATCAGTTTGACAACACTATTATATATATATAACATATGTACCCAAAAATATATTCTTATATTCTTATTATTATTAATAAACACACACTGTATATATGTATATTTATATACTGTATGTGTGTGTGTTTAATATATATGTATATCTATATACTTTGTAGAAGAATAAGACTTTTGAATAAGACTTCAGAGCCTATAGCAAGAAAATATATTGAAAAAAACCCCAAAAAAACATGTTTTAATAATTTTAAATTTTGATTAAGCACAATTGTATCCAAAAAATTTTTTATATAATTTATTTAAACCCCAGGTTTCATGTGACTCAATGAATTTTTTTTACTTGAACCAACTGCAGTCCTGATGCCTTTTTAAAATGCTGCATTTTTAAAAAATTATAAAGTAGTTTCTTCATTGTTTATATTTGAATACACATTAATTATTATTATTATTATGATTCTCTTCAGATTTCAGTGGAGTTCAGGAATTTGGGCCAAGAGTATCGGGAGGTGATTTCAGACATCTGTCACCGGATGGGTGCGGGAATGGCTGAATTCCTGGAGAAGAAAGTGGCTTCAATGAAGGAGTGGGACAAAGTAAACTTTACACCGTCTCACATGACGTTTCGGTTTGACGTTTGTCTGTCTGCATGTAGATTTATATACATATAACTCAGCAAACCAATAAGCAGAAGTGCTTTCACTGTCATCTGCAGGAGAAATCTGTCACGTATAATGTTGTTAACATCAGTCCAGCTGTGTGTAAATGCTTTTAGCATAAATCAGCCCTGTTTCCCTGCAGTACTGTCATTATGTGGCGGGTCTGGTGGGGATCGGACTGTCCCGACTCTTCTCTGCGTCCCAGCTGGAGGACCCCGAGGTGGGCCAGGACACAGAGCTGGCCAACTCCATGGGCCTGTTCCTCCAGAAGACCAACATCATCAGGGACTATCTGGAGGACCAGCAGCAGGGACGGGCCTTCTGGCCACAGGAGGTGCAGTTTAACACACATGCCCCTATTATGACCTTTCTTTTATTAACCAAAAGAAAGAGTCGATTCTGAACTGAAACGGGTTGTCAATAATTCAGTCTCACTTCCTCCTGCATAGGTTTGTAACTCATTTGCATAATGCCAGCTCATTGGCTGAACAGTGTCTCTTTGCCCCACCCTCACACACTGTAGTTGTCTCTGAGACTGGAAGAGTTTGGTTGGTGTTGTTCATGTGTAGACGCTGTTTTCTGCTGCCAAAGCAAATCCACTTTGATGAGATTGATACGGTAAAACCAAGCGGCAACCTCCCGCGGTCTCTCTTGAATCCAACACAGAAGTGACTTAAACTGCAGTTCATCGACTGGCCGCTAGAGGCAGGCTCCAAAAGGGAGTCAAATCTGTATTTCCCCCCATGTTAAAATGCCCAACTTTACAGGAGAAAAAAACATGTTTACAGCCTGGTACAAATTGTGGTTTTGGTCTATATAGGTAATTTTGCCCTTCATGACAACTGTGAGGGGGGTGAATATTTTTTAGAACTTATCTGTTTAAATTATATTAAGCCTTAAAGTTCTGCATAATTAAGGGCGTGGCCACTTGAGTGACAGATGGATTGCCACTATGGTCGAGCTAGGCGGGCATGGTTTCAGCAACCAGACACCTCAGCTCCACCCATGTCCCGCCTCTTTGCCCATTTTCAGTTATCCGGGAGTGACGCGCTGCCAAGATGGAAATGGCCGGCTTTTAGGCTTCAAAAATGCTCTTCGGAAACCTACGGGTGACATCACGGACACTACATCCATATTTTTTTACAGTCTATGGGTAAAACCCACGCCATCGTTACTGTTCCTATCACTGTTTGTCAAGAGCTGAGATTCAGATATGATAATGAGCGTTTGGTTCCTGACCAATCACAGCAGACTGGGCCATCTGACCAATCAGAGCAGAGTAGCTCTCAGAGAGGCGGGGTTTAGAGAGACTGAATCTTTAAACGAACCGTTTCAGACGCTGTGATGCTGTAATGTATATTATGTGTTTTTTGACCTTTGTAGGAGACGCCAAAACAATTAGAAGGGGCATTTTAACTTTAATCCTGTGTTTGTCTGATTCCTGAAGCGTTTCCGTGACTTCTATAATAGTACATCAATGATACTAAAAAAGAAAACTGGTACAAAACAGATTTTATTACTCTAGATGGAATATTATCAATAAATCAGTTAACAAAATATGAAAGTTTTCAGTTTTTTACTGTAAATTTCTGTCATTTTTCTTTTACACTGTAGTTCAACGATTTTGTTAATATTTTGAATTCAATTTTTATATTTTCTGTTTTCATTTTTTTTTTTTATTAAGTTTTAGTTTTTAATTTTAATTGATTTAATTAGATTTATTTAGATTTATTTAAATGTATTTATTTAAACAAAAATGAGAAATTGGCTACTATCTGAAAGTTTTTTACATTTTATTTTATATTTTATTTCTGTTCTGTTTTTATTTTTGTTAACAATAATATAATTATACACAAGACACTAATGTATATAACTGATAACAAAAACTAACAAGAAACAATTATTTATTATGTGAATAGTTTACGGTTATTCACTGTAAATTAAATTATCTGCACATCTAACACTATTTTACAATTAAATGACATAAAATCTCCCTTTATTTCACTGTATATAGTAAAGGAGCTTGCTATTATCAAGCTGTAGCATTTTTACTGTCTTTTCCCGTTAAACTGAGGCTGATTATTGATTGTGTGTCTGTGCTGCAGGCCTGGAGTCAGTTTGCGTCCCGTCTGGAGGATTTGGCCCAGCCTCAGCACCTGAGCTCCGCCCTGTCCTGCCTCAACCTGCTGGTGACCGACGCCCTCCGCCACGTGCCTGATGTCATCGCGTACCTGTCCCGCCTCCGCAACCAGAGCGTCTTCAACTTCTGTGCCATTCCGCAGGTGTGATGATACGCTTCATTTCTGACGTTTATGTGGAGTTTAACGGCATTTATAAACGCTAAAGCGTGTTCAGGTCTCACAAAGGGGTTTGAGCGCATCTCACATTACATATCTAATGCTATAAGGCTGCAGATTTATAGAAATGAATAGAGAGAATATAGAAAGTGCACACAGATGAAAACTGAATTTGCCTTATAGAAGCGTGAGTGGCCGTTCACACAGAACGCATTTGTTTTGTTATTGTTAGCTAATTCTAAAACTAAAAATACTAAAAACAGAAATAACATTTTTAAAGTTTATTTTAATTTGGAAGTATGAAAAATACATTTTTAAAACAAATGAATAAAAACTAAATAGGCATATTTAAAAAAGAAAAAATAACTAAATTATTAAAATAACTAAAATTAAAAAGAAAACTGAATTAATACATAAAAATAAATAAACTGAATCTATAAAAATTCAAAATAGAATATAAACTTATTTTATTTAAGTTGTGAAGGCAAAGTGTGTAATATTTGTTTAGTTTAGTTTGAAGTGCTAAAACAAATTAATAAAAACTAAATAGACGTTTTTAAAAAAATTAAAGCTAATAAAAACAACTAAAACATAGTGCTGGGCAGTATACTGGTTCATACCGAATAACGGTGTTTATTTTTGTTATGATATGAATTTTTATTAAACCACAATACCGGTGTATGTCGCTTTAACAACGTTCGGAACGCAGCGCAGCGACACTGTTTGAGAGGGGTGTCTTTTCACTGTTGCACTGTTGAGAGAGCAGCTGAGATCGTATTACAGCGGAGAATTCAAACAACACGCGGCGCGCGCAAGAGAGCGGTTTCTGCGCAGAGCGCCGCGGTGAGATTAACAACGCTCACCACATGGATCATATAGATCAGATACAGACCGGAGCGAGCGCGTTTAAGTATTTTATGGATATATATTTTTAAATACACTAGTGCTTTAAACATGAACCAGCAGCGTGTATGCGCACATATTTCATCACGTCTATATATGTGCAAATAAGGACACATATATGACACGACCGCATGACACGATGGATTATTCTGCTACACCGAAGACGATGTAAGTTGATAGACTGACAATTCAAAGAAGAATGGGCAAAAAGTAACTGCTTTATTCTTTCTATTTATTCAGAGACTGTAGTGCTCTTAAGTGTATTGAAAATATTCATCCTTTTAAATGTTCTTCCACGTTTCTCCCTCGTTTCGGCAGTTTGTTGTTATATAGGGTTAGATTTTTAAAATGCATCGATGTGCCCGCAACTCACTTTTTTTTTCTCTCCGTGGTCATATTTTAATATTCATGTGTCTGTGATGTGTGTGTTGTAGGGATGTGACGGTGAGGAAATTTTCCCACCGGTTAATCGACGTGTGACAACGGTATCACCGGCAGGGGGCTTTTAAATCACTAATTCTAAACCGAAAGTAAAAATGTGCACAGCCTCTTGGGCATTCATAACGGTGCAGAGCAAAGCGAGTGTTTTCAGGCATGAACTGAAAACGCACCAGTAGACACACACCGTGAATGACTGTGCGGCCCTGAATGCGTGCACCTGTGCGGCCCTGAATGCGTGCACCTGTGCGGCCCTAAATGCGTGCACCTGTGCGGCCCTGAATGCGTGCACCTGTGAGGCCCTGAATGCGTGCACCAGTGGGGCCCTGAATGCGTGCACCTGTGCGGCCCTGAATGCGTGCACCTGTGAGGCCCTGAATGCGTGCACCTGTGGGGCCCTGAATGCGTGCACATGTGCGGCCCTGAATGCGTGCACCTGTGCGGCCCTGAATGCGTGCACCTGTGCGGCCCTGAATGCGTGCACCTGTGCGGCCCTGAATGCGTGCACCTGTGCGGCCCTGAATGCGTGCACATGTGCGGCCCTGAATGCGTGCACCTGTGCGGCCGTGAATGAATGACTGTGTGGCCCTGAATGCGTGCACCTGTGTGGCCCTGAATGCGTGCACCTGTGCGGCCGTGAATGAATGACTGTGCGGCCGTAAATGAATGACTGTGCGGCCGTGAATGAATGACTGTGTGGCCGTGAATGCGTGCACCTGTGAGGCCCTGAATGTGTGCACCTGTGGGGTCCTGAATGCGTGCACCTGTGCGGCCCTGAATGCGTGCACCTGTGCGGCCCTGAATGCGTGCACCTGTGGGGCCCTGAATGCGTGCACCTGTGCGGCCCTGAATGCGTGCACATGTGCGGCCGTGAATGAATGACTGTGCGGCCATGAATGAATGACTGTGCGGCCGTGAACGCGTGCACCTGTGCCTCTGACTCCTGCTGCGTTTGTGCTGCGACTCTCGTTCGGCTCACGCTGTATTGAGCAGACACGTTCAGTTTTTAATTGTAGTGTCTGTTCTCTAACTCAGTGGTTTTCAAACCCTGAGACTTAAAAATGGGTCGCCAGGATGATTTAAGGAAAATGGAGTTACATTAAAAATTGAAAAATAACAAAATTTGTTTTCATAAAATCAGTCTATAGGCCTATATAAAAGGAATAAATATGCGAAATATATTTGACTTACATGACTTATAAATAATTAACAGATTAACAAAAAGAAAGGAAACACTGTGCGACTGTGCTGCTGAGTTTGGTTTATTTTTGTGAGGCACGGCGCTCCTCAAACAAGTTCACGGAAAGGAAACCCAGACGACAGAAAGCACATCTTGTTTTCTTTATTGTACAATAGCTCAATGTAAGTAAACACTTTGCAATTTTGAACGATGTCCTACTCTTATTATCTGTATCCGCCTGAACACCGGTAACACAGACTATCGCAGCAAGCCTAGTGTGTTGCAGGTCTGTGTTTTATTGGTTGTTGTTTCCCCACAGCATCATTTTGTGGGGCTTTGCAAACCTGTATTAATTCTAGTGTGAAATTTTTCTACAATATTCACTCGTCATGACAGTAAAATATGGCATTCTAAGTCAATCTACTGCAGTATTTCCTCTCTCAATCAGTAGAAAATATGGTTAACGCCTGGTCATGCATAGGGAAAAAAATACCGTCATATACCGCAAAACCGGTCTAATTTAGAAAAATACCGTGATATAAATTTTTGGTCATACGCCCCGGCACTACTAAAACGCATAACAAATGTACTAAAATGAAAAATTAAACTATAAAAATTAAAACATTCAAAATACAATATAAAAAACGTAAACTTATTTTATTTAAGTTTAGACAAAGTGTGTAATATTTGTTTAGTTTAAATTAAAGTAGTAAAATTACTAAAACTCCAACAAATTAATAAATCTAAATAGACACAAGTAACTTAAAATTTTTTGCAAAATTCAAATGAAGGCAGAACATTTAAAGATTAAAAATTCTAAATATTATGAATACTAAGATAGTATAGTAATGTAGTTGTAGTATAGTACTAAAATAACACAAATGGACTTATGTGTCATGCATGTAAATAACAGGATATGTGCTTCATGAATATAGTAACTGTGTGTGTTTGAACATGAGAAACAGCTTGTGTTCCTCTGGTGTGTGATGCTGGTTGTTAATCGTGTTGTTCCTCCGGTCAGGTGATGGCGATAGCGACTCTGTCTGTGTGCTACAACAATCCTCAGGTGTTTCAGGGTGTGGTGAAGATCCGGAAGGGTCAGGCGGTGACGCTCATGATGCAGGCCACAAACATGGGTGCCGTTCAGAGCATCATCGCACAGTACAGTCAGGAGGTGCGTCCTGTAATTACTCTTCTGTGTCTGTTAAACCTTTGACAAAATCACACCGGTCTGCATTTGAGTGAGTCATTAAATCATTGATCAAGAGATTCGTTAAAAAAACGCTGATTCATCCAGTAATGAAACAAGTGACTCTTTATGAGTGAGGCATTGAATCATTCACTCAAGAGATTTGTTCAAAAACACTGATTCATCCAGTAATGAAACAAGTGACTCTTTATGAGCGAGTCATTGAATCATTCACTCAAGAGATTTGTTCAAAAACACTGATTCATCCAGTAATGAAACAAGTGAAGTCTTTATGAGTGAGTCATTGAATCATTCACTCAAGAGATTCGTTCAAAAACACTGATTCATTCAGTAATGAAACAAGTGAAGTCTTTATGAGTGAGTCATTGAATCATTCACTCAAGAGATTCGTTAAAAAAATGCTGATTCATCCAGTAATGAAACAAGTGACTCTTTATGAGTGAGTCGTTGAATCATTCACTCAAGAGATTCGTTAAAAAAATGCTGATTCATCCAGTAATGAAACAAGTGACTCTTTATGAGTGAGTCATTGAATCATTCACTCAAGAGATTCGTTAAAAAAACGCTGATTCATCCAGTAATGAAACAAGTGACTCTTTATGAGTGAGTCGTTGAATCATTCACTCAAGTCAATTTATTAAAAAATAATTCATTCAAATTAATAAAACATTTTTAAATAAACTGGAGCAATTAACATTTAGTCAGAGCCTCACATGTTATTGTGTTTAGTTATAATCATGGAAAAATTGTGATCTCTATTTGAAACAAAATTGTTATTCTTAAATATATCTAATATACACTCACCTAAAGGATTATTAGGAACACCTGTTCAATTTCTCATTAATGCAATTATCTAATCAACCAATCACATGGCAGTTGCTTCAATGCATTTAGGGGTGTGGTCCTGGTCAAGACAATCTCCTGAACTCCAAACTGAATGTCAGAATGGGAAAGAAAGGTGATTTAAGCAATTTTGAGCGTGGCATGGTTGTTGGTGCCAGACGGGCCGGTCTGAGTATTTCACAATCTGCTCAGTTACTGGGATTTTCACGCACAACCATTTCTAGAGTTTACAAAGAATGGTGTGAAAAGGGAAAAACATCCAGTATGCGGCAGTCCTGTGGGCGAAAATGCCTTGTTGATGCTAGAGGTCAGAGGAGAATGGGCCGACTGATTCAAGCTGATAGAAGAGCAACTTTGACTGAAATAACCACTCGTTACAACCGAGGTATGCAGCAAAGCATTTGTGAAGCCACAACACGCACAACCTTGAGGCAGATGGGCTACAACAGCAGAAGACCCCACCGGGTACCACTCATCTCCACTACAAATAGGAAAAAGAGGCTACAATTTGCACGAGCTCACCAAAATTGGACAGTTGAAGACTGGAAAAATGTTACCACTGTGCAGGCTGGTGGTGGTGGTGTAATGGTGTGGGGGATGTTTTCTTGGCACACTTTAGGCCCCTTAGTGCCAATTGGGCATCGTTTAAATGCCACGGCCATGTCCTGACCGTGTCCATCCCTTTATGACCACCATGTACCCATCCTCTGATGGCTACTTCCAGCAGGATAATGCACCATGTCACAAAGCTCGTATCATTTCAAATTGGTTTCTTGAACATGACAATGAGTTCACTGTACTAAAATGGCCCCCACAGTCACCAGATCTCAACCCAATAGAGCATCTTTGGGATGTGGTGGAACGGGAGCTTCGTGCCCTGGATGTGCATCCCACAAATCTCCATCAACTGCAAGATGCTATCCTATCAATATGGGCCAACATTTCTAAAGAATGCTTTCAGCACCTTGTTGAATCAATGCCACGTAGAATTAAGGCAGTTCTGAAGGCGAAAGGGGGTCAAACACAGTATTAGTATGGTGTTCCTAATAATCCTTTAGGTGAGTGTATATACACACACATACACACACACACACACACATTATACATACACCACCTTTGGGGTGTCTCTTCTGCATTTATTTGATCATAAATACAGTAAAAGCAGTGAAATATGACTCCAGTGTAAATCATCTGTTCTCTATGTGAATATATAGTAAAGTGTAATTTATTCCTGTGATCAAAGCTGAATTTATCATCAGTGTCACATGATCCTTCACAAATCATTCAATATGAGGATTTGATGCTCAACAAACATTTATGATTATTATCTGTCATATTATTAGTCATATTTTTGTGAAAACATTTAATTTTTTAGGATTCTTTGATGAATAGAAAGTTCAAAAGAACAGCATTTATTTGAAATAGAATCTTTTGTAACATTACTGTCACTTTTGATACATTTTGATGAATAAAATAAAATCAATTTTCCTTCAAAATAATAAACTCTTTGTGACTCCAAACTTTTGAACGTTAGTGTGTGTGTGTGTGTGTATATATCTCTGGGTAGGTGATCTGTTTGCTCCTGTAATCCTGATCCCGTAATCCCGTCCTTCCCCCACAGATCCTGCAGAAAGTTTCCGTCACGGATCCGTCCCGGGAGAAGACGCTGCGTATCCTGAATCTTATCTGTGAGAAGAGCCTGTCCCGAGCGGCGCTGTCACCCCGAGCGCACCACATCTCTCCGGTGTACGTGTCGGCGGCCATGTTGCTGGCGGCCCTCAGCTGGCAGTACCTGAACGCCACGGCGGGGCCAGCAGGGGGCGCTGACATGCAGGGACACTGAGACCGAACCTGCCAAAACACCGGCTTCACAAGGGCTTTAGGCGGTTTAGGTGAATCTCACAAACACATGTCCAGGTCGTGTTTCACCTCATAATCAAGTGAGGAAACATAAGAAATCATATTTTGCAAATTAAGCCTATTGCGATTTTTGCCTTTGTAAAATATTTTTTTTACACAAATAAAATTAAAACAGGCTGCATAAAATTAAAAAACATATATATATTTATTTTTTACATATTTGTTTTTATTTTTAACATTTTTATTTAAAAAAGAACAAATATAATATATATTATAAAATAAAATATAAATAATAATATATAAATATTTTTTTTATATATATATATATATATATATATATATATATATATATATATTATTAAAAAACAAATTATATATTTAACATAAATTTTATATATATATAAAATAACTTAAAATAAATAATAATAATAATATATATAAATTAAAATATATGTATGTTTTAATATACATGTACAAAATATATGTATATATATTTTTTAATATAAATTTATTAGTCCTGTCAAATCGATTAATCGCATCCAAAATAAAATACATAATATATGTGTGTGTACTGTGTATATTTATTATGTATATATAAATACACCCACATGCATGTATATATTTAAGAACTGTGTGTATATATATATATATATAATTTCTATTATATATAAATATTTAAAAAACATCTTAAATATATACATGCATGTGGGTGTATTTATATATACATAATAAATATACACATATATTATGTCTTTTTTATGTATATTTAATTTATATAATATATATAATTTTTGTTTCTGGGATGAAATATGACCTGCACATGTTGATGGGATTCATCCGGTTGCAGTAAACGCATCTTTGATGGACGACTCTTTCTGCTGATTTCCTGTGTTTTTTGTTCCGTCAAACCGCCCTGAACGTCAAGCACACGTGCAGAAAAACATTTCCATCCCAATATAAACTTCATCATCTGTCTTTTAGACGGAGATTTTTGTTTTACCTTTAAAATGACATGCAGACTGACTATTAAAAACTCGTCATATATTCCACCCCAAAATCAAAGAAAAAAAAGCCTAATTTTAGGATCATTATGATCCGTCGCATTGTAACGTATTATAATGCATTATTTTCATTGCACAATTTCTCAGTGCAGATTGTTTATAAATAAAATAAAATCTATAAATGTAAAAAAATAAAAATTATGCCACTCTCAATGATCCAAATTGAGTGTTGATTATGGGGTGGAATGACCCAGGCGTGGTTTTAACAGGGTTCATGTGGTTCTGAAGTGTTTCAGATCATGTGTGTGTGTGTGTGTGTGTGTCAGCTTTGCTTTTGCACATGAATTGGTCCATTTTACTGGGTCGGTTTGAACATTCATTCAGTCACTGAACCAAATATGACTGTCAAGTGCCCTTAATACTCAGCTTTATGTGGAGAAGCTAGTAAACCTTTGTACATACCAACGTTCAGTTGATTTAGCATTGCTATGTAATGTGGGAGTTTGGTTTGTAAATAAATGTAGAGATAATATATGAAAGCGCTTGATTGGATTTATTGATGATCAGATGATGTTTGTGTGCAGACGTGCACACTTTCTGCGCTTTAGACCTTTGCTTGTCTTGTGACGGCTGTTAAAGCACCTGACGGCGGTCACATGATCCTGGGGTTTTAACGCAGCACATCTCACAGTTTGTGTGTTTGTGAGTCTTCAGCTCGACCGACAGGAACAGAATCTGATGCTCAGGTAAAGTCTGATTCACAGTATCAGTGTTGAGGATCTTCAATGGTTTGAAAAACATTAACAATTACAAGTGCAGCGTTTAAAAATCAAATATTTTGACGATGTAACTAGTTTTAATCTGAAATAATATATAATTTGAATATATTTTATATATTACAGACATGGTTTATCAAATATTGCAATAAAATTGTAACAATTTTTAAAAAACTCAAAATAATTATTTCTGTGTAAAATTTAGATTTTTATGTATGTTTAAAGATTTTATATTTTTAATTAGTAATGTATTCATTTTTGGTTAATCAAATATTGCAATGAAATTGTAACAAGTTTTAATTTTTAAAATTCAGAAGAATATTTGTATAGCTTATGCAATTTATTTGTTTCATTTAAATGTTTTAATTATTAATAGTCTTAATTTTTTATTAGTCTTTATTTGTATTTTTTTATGTACATGCATATTACAAACATGGCTAATCAAATATTGCAATGAAATTTTAATTTGAAAAAATGTTTTATGTCATTTAAATGTTTGATATTTTTAATGAATGTCTTAATTTGTATTAGTTTAATTTGATGTTTTTATTCACATAAATATTACAAACACGGTTAATTAAATATTGCAATGAAATTGTAACAAGTTTTAATTTTTAAAATTCAGAAAAATCATTTTATATGCATTTTATTTTTTTCATTTAGATTTGATCTCATTTAAATATATTTTATATTTAATTATTAATAGTCTTAATTTGTTATTAGTCTTTATTTGTATTTTTAATTCGCATAAATATTACAAACATGGTTAATCAAATATTGCAATTGAATTGTGACAAGTTTACATTTTTTTGAAATCTCAAAATAAGTATTTTATATGTGATTTAATTTAAATGTTTTATATTTTTATTATTCTTATTATATATTTTTCACATGAATATCAAATCCTAAATATCAGCCCCATGATCTGCTGTAAATCTCTTTTCCTCAGGATGTGGCGTGTGTGTTTCCTGTGTGTGTTCTCTCTGCTGTCCGTCACCTGTGGCCGCCCGCAGCTCTCCGCCGGGTCACATGACATGCTCAACATCATCAACACGGCCAAGACCACGTGGACGGTGAGAGGGTTTACTCCCTGATCTATATGAATGCTCTCTATATAGATCAGTGGTTTTATGCACCTGTTTATCTCTCTTCTCTCTTCCTCTTTCGTTTGGTCCAGGCGGGTGTGAACTTCCAGAGCGGGAGGTCCGGGGACCTGAAGGCCCTCTGTGGGACCCTGCTGAAGGGCCGCCGCCTGCCTGACACGTGAGTGACCTGATCAGACGGGACATGTGAACAAACTGATTATAAACCAGACGGATTTATGATTTAGCATTACTTCAAGAGATGAATCCTGTTACTTGGATATAAAACAGCGATAAATGCTATTAATCTTCATGCTAATGTTCTTTGATTGGTGTTCATTCGTGTAGTTCAGTTGAAAAGCATCTGCCACATGCATGAATGTACATTTGCATTTTCATTTGTATTTTGTTGTATTGCAACACACATACTCATTTTATAAGCAGAAATTAAACTGCATCTGTATCTCACTGACATAATCATTTAATAATTCAGTAAAAACTAAAGTCTTGTGGTATGAAAAAGTAAAGATATTTGCACTACATTAAATAAATAAATGAATAAATAAATGAATAAATAAATAAATAAATAAATTGAATGAATAAATAAATAAATAAATAAAATATTGCATTACATTAAATGAATGAATGAGTGAATAAATAAATAAATAAATAAATAAAATATTGCACTACATTGAATGAATGAATGAATAAATTAATAAATAAATAAATAAATAAACAAAATATTGCACTACATTGAATAAATAAATAAATAAATAAATGGGGCAAGAAAAATGTATTTATTTCCCCTTTAAATTAAGCTTTCTTTATCTTACCATGTGGACAGTTTTTTTCTTCTTTTAAGCATAAACTCACTCAATTTTGATATTTTTTTAAATATCTGAAGTCGTTTAGTTCCTCAAGTAAATGTATCTTGATTTAGGAATGTTTGTGTGTAAAAGAGCAGCGTGACCGTTCTTCAGAATATCTTCTGTTGCATTACACGGAAGAAAGCCATGCGTGTTTGAAACGACATGAGGATGAATAAACTCTGTTCACACACACCATATACACAAGTGATTTTCTTCGGTCTGTGTGCGTTTTCTCCGTCTGTAGGGTGAAGCACGCCAGCGACGTGAAGCTTCCGGACAGTTTCGACCCGCGGTCCGAGTGGCCGTACTGCAAGAGCCTCGGACAGATCCGGGATCAGGGCTCCTGCGGCTCCTGCTGGGTAAAAAATGCCTCAACACAATAATAATAAGAATATGTTTTATTTATATAGTGCCTTTCCATTGCTCGAGGATGCTTTACAAAGTAGATACAATAAGAACAGATAACAGGTATTAATAACACACAATAGGTAATAATGACAGCATCAAAGGTGAGAGGAATCACAAAGAACACAGTGTTTGATTATCACTCTTTCTGTGGATGATCGTGTGTGTGTGTGTGTGTCCGCAGGCGTTCGGTGCGGCCGAGGCCATCTCTGACCGCATCTGCATCCACAGCAAAGGAAGCGTGTTGGTGGAGATCTCGGCTGAAGACCTGCTGTCCTGCTGCGATCAGTGCGGCTTCGGGTGCGTCCCATGAAGGAGTGAGCGTTATAGTGATGGCTCGTGGTGTGAACGGGCCTTTAGTGGACGAGACAAACTGCATCGTGTCTCCTGAGCCGTAACATCTGTGTTCATTCTGGCAGGTGTTCTGGAGGTTTTCCGGCGGAAGCGTGGGACTACTGGACTAAATCCGGCCTGGTGACTGGAGGACTTTATGGCTCTAATGTGGGTGAGTCTGGATCAGAACATCTTACAGCCTTTCACCTAGAATAAATACATTAAAGTTTCATTTGTCAAATCTGCAACAACACATGAACATGAACATTATGCTAAATATCTCAAATATTGGTGGCATGAACATTATGCTAAATATCTCCATTTGTGTTCTGCAAAAAACTCAGTGTGAGTCATAAGTATAAAACTATAATAAAATAACTAAATATTATTAAAATAAATTAAAATAATATATTAAAATAAATAACAAATATCAAACTATTAACTAAATAATTAAATAAAATAACAAAATGTTTAAAAAATATTAAAATAAAGTAAAAAATTTTACAAAAAATTTATAAAATAAAATATTACAATAACTTTTAAGAAAAAAAAAAAAAAAAAAAAGTAAGATATTAAAATAAAATAAAAATAAACAAAAAATAAATTAAAATAGCAAGCATTAAAATAAATAATAAAATACAATAAAATAACAAAATATTAAATACATTTAAAGACAATAAGAACAAAATAATAAAATTAAATATAAAATTAAATATTTAAAAAAATATATATAAAATATCTAAATATTAAAGTAAAAAATAAAATTATAAAATATTAAAATAAATTCATTTTAAAATATGTTAAAGTAATAAAATAAAATAACAAAATATGAAAATAAGATAAATTAACAAAATATAAAAAAATAAAAATAAAATAACAAAATATGAAAATAAATAAAAATAATAAAAAATAAAATATTAAATAAATAATAAAATAACAAAATATTGAAATGAATTAAAAAAAACAAAATAATAAAATAAATATATTTTCCAAAACGATCAAATAAAATAAAAATAATCAAATACTACTAATGAAATCAAATAGTTTCTGAGTTCTGAGATGTTTTTGAACATTTGTAGGCTGCAGACCGTACACCATCCCGCCCTGTGAGCATCATGTGAACGGCACGCGGCCGCCGTGTTCCGGTGAGCAGGACACACCGCAGTGTAGCGCGGCCTGTATCCCGCAGTACGGCGTCCCCTACAAACAGGACAAGCACTTCGGTGAGTTCACTGCAGCTTATCCTCCGCCTTTAAGGGTCACTGCCACGACTGACTCACGTCGCCCCCTGCAGGATATAAAGCGTACAACCTGCCCTCGGACCAGCAGCAGATCATGACTGAACTTTACAACAACGGCCCGGTGGAGGCGGCCTTCACCGTCTACGAGGACTTCCTGCTCTACAAGACGGGTCAGAAGCCACTGCTGTAATCATCCATGTGTTTTTAACCATCATCTGCAGAACTTCTCAGTGATTCTGTTGGCTCTCTCAGGCGTGTACCAGCACGTGACCGGCTCCGTCCTGGGCGGCCATGCCGTGAAGATCCTGGGCTGGGGAGAAGAGAAGGGAACGCCGTACTGGCTGGTGGCAAACTCCTGGAACTCCGACTGGGGCGACAACGGTGAGAACCGAACCAGACCAGACCAGACCGGATCACCGCTGGACTGATCGTGATGACGCACACTGTTCCATTTTATTATCATAACTGGTTATTAAAATAATGTGTATAATTATTATCATTTATAATAATCACAATAATACATTAATGTACATTATTTTATTAGTATTGCATATTTTATATAATAGTATTGCATTTTGTGGAAATTATAATAATAATAAATTATTATTAAAATACAATAATTTATTATTTAATAATACATTAATGTAGTTATTATACGTTATTTTATTAGTATTGCATATTTTATATTATAGTATTGCATTTTGTGGAAATTATAATAATAAATTATTATTAAAATACAATAATTTATTATTTAATAATGCATTAATGTAATTATTATACATTATTCTAACAATCTGCATGTTATATAATAGTTTCTTATGTTGCATTTGTGAAAATTGTTATAATGATAATAATTTATTAAAATAATAATTATCAATTATACTAATGTATTATTTATTAACAAAATAATAATGCATTATACATTATTTTAATAATATTGTTTCTTATATACTAATAATAATAGTTTCTTATATTGCATGTTGTGTAAATTATATTATAATATTAACATCATGTATAATAATGATCATTTATAATAATTAAAATAATTATTTATTAATACATTTATAATGTATTATACATTGTTTTAATAATAATATTGCATATTTTATGTAATGGCTTCTTATATTTTAAGAAACTGTTTTAATAGTCTTTGTACTTATTGTGGAAATTAATATAATAATAATAATAATAATTATTATTATTATTATTATTATTAAAGTAATGTATAATACTTATATTTATAATAATTACAATAATTTATTTAATAATACATTATTTTAATAATATTGCATATTTTATTTAATGGTCACTTAATATTTTGTGGAAACTATATATATATATAATCTTTTTTTTAAATAATGTATAATACTTTATACATTTATAATAATTACAAGAATTTATTGTTAAAAAATATATTAATGCAATTATTGTAAATTATAATGATTATACATTATTTTAATAATATTGCATATTTTATATAATAGTTTTTTATATTTTGAGAGTAGTTTCTTATATGATATTTTGTGGAAATTATGATGATATATATCAAGAACTCATATACAAAAAAATTCTTTTTGAAAATAAGGCTTTTTAATAACTGACCAATAACATTTTCATTGCCATTAAAGTGAAATAAAAAAAAAAGCTTGTCAGCTGAACTTAGAGATTTTTGCATCTGAAGCCTTCATATATAATTTATTATTAAAATAATGTATAATAATGATGATTTCTAATAATTCCAGTGTTGTGTTTTGCAGGTTTTTTTAAGATCCTGCGCGGCCGTGATGAGTGTGGGATTGAGAGTGAGATGGTGGCTGGAGTTCCTCAGCTCTGAACAACATCTGCATTTTATATCATCATTTTACTGGAAATCATAAACAGAAATAAAACTGCATCTGTGTCTCACTGGTTAATGCATTCTAAAACAATTGATTAAAAGCAGTTATGGTAAAAAATAAAGATGTATCATTTACATTTTATATTATGGTCATGTTTATTGTACAGTCTTTAATTTATGATGATGTAATAATTAAGAATAATGAGAATGTGGATTGTGTGTTTTCCCCAGTGGCTATTTTTTGCTAAAGCGCCTAAACAAAATCTCACAGGAAACTCAATTTTAGTGATATCAACTTAAAATTTGGAACACACCATGGTTAGACATACGGCTTTGATTTTATAGCAATTTTAGAGTCAATTTTTTTTTTTTTATATATTTTGTATAAAAATTATAATTAATATAAAAAAATGTTTAGTACAGTACATTTGTGTTACAGTAAACGTAAACTTCTATAACGTTTTCATTTTTTGAAGTTCTTTCACTTCCACAACAATTTAAAGTGTCTCCTTTAAAAAGAGACCAACCGTAGGTCTAAAGCATTCATGAATTACAACCATTTAAGTTTAAGTGCATTTTCACGTCTATGTTCAAAAAGGAGGTTAAGACATTTTCTCCTTAAATAGTCCCAACACTGTGCCCTGAGGCACTCCAGTAGCTCTAGATGATAGCATTAATAAGAGAAACCATGTTTCTGAAGGACAGATCTAGTGATGAGATGTAGATGGAGAAGAGAAGCGGTCCCAGCACAGAGCCCTGAGGCACTCCAGTAGCTCTAGATGATAGCAGTGATAGGAGAAACCATGTTTCTGAAGGACAGATCTAGTGATGAGATGTAGATGGAGAAGAGAAGCGGTCCCAGCACAGAGCCCTGAGGCACTCCAGTAGCTCTAGAGGATAGCAGTGATAGGAGAAACCATGTTTCTGAAGGACAGATCTAGTGATGAGATGTAGATGGAGAAGAGAAGCGGTCCCAGCACAGAGCCCTGAGGCACTCCAGTAGCTCTAGAGGATAGCAGTGATAGGAGAAACCATGTTTCTGAAGGACAGATCTAGTGATGAGATGTAGATGGAGAAGAGAAGTGGTCCCAGCACTGAGCCCTGAGGCACTCCAGTAGCTCTAGATGATAGCATTGATAGGAGAAACCATGTTTCTGAAGGACAGATCTAGTGATGAGATGTAGATGGAGAAGAGAAGTGGTCCCAGCACTGAGCCCTGAGGCACTCCAGTAGCTCTAGAGGATAGCAGTGATAGGAGAAACCATGTTTCTGAAGGACAGATCTAGTGATGAGATGTAGATGGAGAAGAGAAGTGGTCCCAGCACTGAGCCCTGAGGCACTCCAGTAGCTCTAGATGATAGCATTGATAGGAGAAACCATGTTTCTGAAGGACAGATCTAGTGATGAGATGTAGATGGAGAAGAGAAGTGGTCCCAGCACTGAGCCCTGAGGCACTCCAGTAGCTCTAGATGATAGCAGTGATAGGAGAAACCATGTTTAGTAGGTCAAAACTTCAATGACATAATTTAGTTTCGTTTCAGTGCTTCAAACATCTCATTTTTGTCCCAGTTCCCACATACTTAAGTCATTTGAATCTGTGCGCTGCCATGGAAAGAGTATTTACAACCTTTAAGCGGCTCGATTTCTGTGATATAAAATTCAAATTTGCAACTTTGTTGATTTTCTGGCAAGTTTAGAGTCCAGGTTATTTTGCAAAATGTATATTTTGTTTGCTTGTCATGATTTTGTTTGCTTTACAATAAACTTAAGCGTTGCTAACATATTTACAATTTCATTTTTTGAATCTGCTGAATGTCTTCTTTAAAAAACAGACCAACCTTAGGTCTGTACTCCAAAGCATTCATGAATTACAACCATTTATTAAGCTCAAACCTGTGAGCTCAGGACGAGAGTATTATAGGTTGGGGCAAGTTGTCACACTGTAATTTTATACATTTCATTAATATATGTTAATAGTTTAATTTTTGCTAAAAAAAAAAAAAAAATATCCAATAAAAAAACAACACTACAATTGCAACAAATAAAATCTACAAAACGATTTTATGGAGACCACACACACACACACACACACACACACACACACACACACACACACACACACACACACACACACACACACACACACACACACACACACTTCCGCTTTCCTGTCCATCATATGGGGAAATGGGCGTGGCATGAGAGGACTTCGACCTATGAGAAAATCGATATTTAAATTTCGATATGAATACATAAATAATTGCAAACCCAAACACACACACCAAGCGGTTTGGACGATTGACTCGCGATACAGCGGGTCAAAGTCCCGCAATCAGGCGTCGGTGTTACCGAAATATATCAAGAAACAACCGGAATCCGCTTAGACTCTCGACATGGAAGGGCTTTAATAGCTTTAGCTTTAGCCTGTTAGCCTGGACTGCATGTGTGCGTGTTTATATCAACAATAGTGCATTCTCATTGTCATCTACACGAATAACAAGAGCATCTATATGATCGACGAGGACATACAGTGAAGAAGTAACGGGAGCTTCAGGGATGTAGTGTGTGTGTGTGTGTGTGTTTAGGTGGGTTATTGTTTCTTTACACATGCGCATGCAGTTCCTGCAAGATCTAATGTATGTGTTTAATCCTTATGATATTTGCTTTCAAATGCACGCTATATGAATATAATACACATATACATCATTTGGCCTGTATGTCGATCAATATAAATAACGTTATGCATGATGTCCTCTTTTAAAATGGTTAATTTTAATGCATGCATATGATGTTGTCTTTGTGCATGAATTTCCAGTGTTATGCAAATGACAGATAACGTGATGCACGTGCCGTCATTTTGCATGCATGCGCGTAAAATTACGTGCTAAACGTGAGTCTCATATCTTGGGTTTCACTCCCTGTTCAATGGGATTATGTAATTCATCCATTCAGTTTAACCCCCGTCATGTAACCGAAGCAGATTGATTTGAGATATCAGATGCTTTGACTCAATCTAATCACTGCTTATCTCAAATCAAACACAGGCTTTGTTGATCTTGAACAATAATGAGCGTCTTAACAGTAAAGATGTGCCATCAGTGGAGATCCAGTGGCTTCACCCAATAAAAACAAGCTCAATCTCGCTGGATCCAGTCTGAATCAACAGTTTCGGACCTGATGTTTATGTCAATGGGTTTATTGCAGCAACCTGTACGTGACCCATTGACCCACGACTGGAGATAAGGCCGAACATATTAAGGGGCTAACATTCTGCTTTCTGTGTGTTTGTGAAGACAGGAACGCTCCGGCAACATTGGTTCTGGATTCTGGACTGGAAGGAGCTTCTGCTGTGTTCCAGGCGTCCGTGATGGAGAAGACCGAGAAGAGGCCGGGATACTTTGCCAGGTGAGATGGGTTTAAATAACACCGTCAAACGTACAGATTTACACATGACGGGAAGTGAGAGCGCTGTACAGTCATGCGAGCGTTGGTGAAGGTGCTGAAAGAGGAATTAATAACTTTCATTGGTTGGTTTAGGCTTTCTAACAGATTTACTGTTGATCTTGTTGCTGGTGTGCAAAATTGTTCACCCCAAAATTAACATTCTATTATTATTTGCTCACCCGAATGACTCCAAACTTATGAATGCAAATTTCTGCCACATGCTTTGGTAAATCATAATTATGACATGAAGGGTCAAAATTATGAGAGACTCAATTATGGCAAAATTCTAAATTAAAATAAAAAGCAATTGTTAGACATAAAAAGTTGGAATAATTATGACATGCAAGGTCAACATTATGATAAAAGCATTATAGTTATGATAAAAAATCTAAATTATGAGATAAAAGCCATTATTATGGCATAAAAAGTCAAAATTATGAGATACTAAGTCATAATTATGATCAAATATATGTGAGATATATATGATTAAAAACGTAATCATAATGATGACATGAATGTCTAAACTTTTAGGGAAATTAAATTGACATAACAGGTCAAAACTATGATAAAAGCATCATAATTATGGCATAAAATAATAATGAGAGAACCATTATGATGACATAAAAAGTTGGAATTATGACATAAGTCAAAACTATGAGGAAAAAGTCATAATTATGACATGCAAGGTCAAAATTATGATAAAAGCATTATAATTATGGCATAAAATAAAAAAAATATGAGAACCATTATTATGACATAAATTCTAAATTATGAGATAAAAGACTGTCATAATTATGATAAAATATATGTGTGACATGATAAAAGCATCAGAATTATGACATGCGTCAACTACGAGTGAAAAAGTCATAACTGTTATTTCATAATTAAGTTGTCAATTAAGAGATAAAAAGCCAAAACTATGTGGAAAGATATGGTTATGACATAAAAGGTCGAAATTATGAGATACTAAGTAATGATTATGGCATAAATAGTTGGAATTATGATATGCTAAGTCATAATTATGATAAAATATATGTGACATATGTGATAAAAGCATCACAATTATGACATAAGTCAAAACTATGAGGGAAAAAGTCATAATTATGACAGTCAAAATAATGAGATACTAAGACATAATTATGACATAAGAAGACAAAATCATGTGGAAAAATTTGGTTATGACATAAATAGTTGAAATTATGATAAGTTTTTTGATGACATGAGTCAAAATTATTAGATAAAAAGCCACAATTGTCAAAGTTGTAGTTGTAGTCAATTTGTAGTTTTTTAATGTAATAATTATGACATGATTATTGCTTTTTATGTCATTATGATTTACTAAAGCATGATTTTTTTTTAGGTGCAAGAATTGGGCTTCCATGCAAACCTTTATGACTTTATATCTCCTATAACATAGAAGTTTGATTCTATTAAATGTAGCTCGAGTGCTTAAGATAAAAACATCTCCAAAAAGGTCAAAAAGCACATGAAATATCATAAAAGTGATCCACATGACTCCTGAAGACGTGATGGTTTTGAATGACGACTGACTGGCTCTTTTATTGCTCTTGAACATCATTGAGATGTCGTTGGTTCAGCCGTGGGATGAAGCGCTACACTTTGAACGTGTGGAGAGAAAGATTTTCATATTTCGACAGAAAGGGAATCTCTCAGACTCACGACACACAGAGGAAACGCACTTCACTTACGCCTTCATTCTCCTTGAGCTTCACATGTTTGACGTGCTCCAGTTATTAGTGCGTTTGATAAGTCGAGCATCTCTCATGTTTAGGGGTGTAACGATACACTCGCGTCACGATTCAATATAAATCATATGATCAATGCAATCTGTCACAGCTCTAATCGCAAGAAAGCGTGTCAAAATGACTGTTCCCAAACTGTAAATGTTTAGCTCATCCAAAAATGTTTATTCTGCATTTACTCACTCTCATGTTGTCACGTCGTGTTTACTACAGTATGCATATAAAGCCCTCGTGTCTCTTCAGAAGACTGGGATTGGGATTAGACACTCGGTTAGTTATTCTTACGATGCCTTTATGGCATTTATGGGATCTTTTAAGGTTGAGAGGAATGGACTTTAAATGGAGGGACAGAAATCTCTCAGGTTTCATAAAGAATATCTTCATTTGTGTTTAGAAGTTAAACGACATGAAGGCGAGTACATGATGACAGAGTGTACTTTTTTGGGTGAATTATTCCTTATAAATACAGCAAGTTGAGCCTTGGATAAAACAACTCTATATCGCGAATCATATCGTTCACATCAACGCATATCGTCGCATTTTTATATCGTGATATATCGATTAACGATATCACCCCTACTCATGTTCTTGTTGCTCATGCGCTGAAACACTGAAGATGACGTTTGATTGGTTCCTCAGATCATTTGTTGTTGAGGAGAGCTGCTGTTGTTCTCTTCTGTTTCCTGTCATTTGTGATGTGGGAAATGAGCTCAGTGGAGGAATGTGTCCGTACTGGCCCTTGACTTCTGTGTGTGTGTGTGCGTGTGTGTGTGTGTGTGTGTGTGCGTGTGCGTGTGCGTGTGTGAGTGCGTGTGAGTGCGTGTGTGTGTGTGTGTGTGTGTGAGTGTGTGTGAGTGTGTGTGTGTGTGTGAGTGTGTGTGTGAGTGTGTGTGAGTGTGTGTGAGTGTGTGTGAGTGTGTGTGAGTGTGTGTGAGTGTGCGTGTGAGTGTGAGTGTGCGTGTGAGTGTGCGTGTGAGTGTGCGTGTGAGTGTGCGTGTGAGTGTGCGTGTGAGTGTGCGTGTGAGTGTGCGTGTGAGTGTGCGTGTGCGCGTGCGCGTGTGCGTGTGCGTGTGTTATTGCAGTCTTTCCTGCGGCTTCAGCAATGACTGTGTCTCCAGTCTGATCGATCAGTTTCCCCTCTCGCTGTTTCTCTGTCGATCTGTTTACGACTGAATCTCTCGAGGAAAATGACTGGTTCATATTTCACCTCCAAATCATTACAAAAATATCTATCTATCATCTATGAAATTTTATTTCATCACATAATGAATTCAGTAATGAGAATTTGTAATTAAATGTGTTTATTTGTCATAAAAATAATGTCTAAATGTAAAAGACAATGCTGAGCTCTGTTCGGCCATCTTGGCTCTGCTAACTGCAGTTTCTCTGGATTTAGCACAGATTCACAATCGCCCACCAGAAGAAAAGCGTCTGTGGAAGGATCTTATTTAATTAAGTTGTTTCTATGTGGCTGTTTTGATGGAGTTGATGCTGATGACGTTGTATTTTATCTTGCAGGTTGAAGAAGAAACGGCAGCTGAAGCAGAGCCAATCAGACGTGGAATCCAAGACGCCAGTCATCCGCGAGCCTGCTCTTATTGGACGATCTCAGGAGAGGAATACGGAAGGGCCTGAGAAAACCAAGAGATCAGACAGATCAGGTAAACATTCAGACAGGTTGAACTTCCGTAAATATTTAAAGGGGGGGGTCTAATGCTATTTCCTGCATTCTGACATATTTACACTGTTACAGAGTTGATTCTCATGCTAAACATGGCCAACGTTTAAAAAAACGAGTTGGACGTGTGGCGGAGTATTTCTGTGCCAAATATTAAATTAAGTCAGTTTTGAGATCGTGACCTTTCCGACTGTGTTTGTGAGGATCACAGGAAGTGACCAGCAGATGAGCTCTGAGTGTGTTATTTATCTGAGTCGAACAGACAGGAAGAGGCTCAGCGCTTAGACCTGAGCACACAAACACAGGCCGACCCACAGATAAACTGCAGCCACCCAGCCAAAGGTCACATTCTGTTTTTTCAGGAAGTTACATAACTAAACCAGATACATTTTGCCTGGTTTGAAATAAAATCCCACAGACTTGCATAGCCGTGTTAGCCTGGATGCCGAATTTAGCCCCACCCACAACATTTGAGTTCGGGAAGTTCGGTCTGGACTTGATCCGTTGTGGAGTAACTATGCCTGAACAGCAGCTGTTCGGACCAATCAAATTGTCAGGGTGGGCTTTATACGATGATGGACAGATGATCAACAGTAACGTAATCAGCCACGTCATCAAAGAGCGCTTGGGTTGAATTCGTTCTAATCCTAAACAGAGAACTTGTTCGTATATGCATTCACCTTTACTATTTCTCTCAAAAATGATGATCGTGTTGGTAAGTACTCCGTGTATCCTTAAATTCTTTTCAAAACACCGGCAAAGATCGTTAACGCTCATCTTCTTCTTCTACTTCTTCCAGCGTGCGAGCAGTTGAGTTCGGTTGATGCGTCGCTCAGCATACGTCACTTGCTCTGATTGGTTGTAGGTCTATCCAATTGAGTGCAGAGGCATTTTCTTTCCTGGTTCGGTTGAAACACCCCATAATCACAGCCCAATGGAGCAGAATCAGACTCATGTTCTGACTAGAATTGAGTATGACGATCCCAATGCTTCAAAATAGCAATTAAACATCTAAAAGTATCTTTATTTGTGCGTTTTCAGAGCAGAGTACCTTTCCCTTATCCATGTTATGCCTGATCGGTGTATAGACTGTTTCATTAATGTTACTCAAACAATTGTTGTATCATAAAAAAAAAAAAAAGTAACTCGATTTTTCTCAATTTACTTTGCTGACTCTATCGACTTCAAACAGGTGTAGCTCATTCATTTTTGAAAATTTGCTAATTGCGACTCATTTTGCCAGCACAGGTCACGTATGTAAATGCGTGCTGCACGCTTTCCTCACAATGACAAAATAAACGCATGACAAAAATTGCAGCGGTTTGAAAACAGCAGTTCAGAAATCATCTGATCATAGTGATGTGGATATGTTTGCACTAGCTGATTCACCTGCCGTTCACCATTCACCATGTCAACAAATTAGGTAATTCAAATTACACTGTTATGATAGATGATGATTATAAATTGAGTAGGGGTGTAACGGTACATGTATTCATCCCAAACCGTCACGGTTCGGTGCATATCAGAGTATGTGAGCGGAGTGGAGCGGCAGCAATTTCCCCTCCACTCTCTAAGCATTCAATAATCACTCCGCTCCAGCTCCGCTCCGGGTTCACCATTTCCCGCTCCCCACTCCACTCCTCGCTCACTGATATCAGAAACACCGCTCCGTCTTCGCTCCGAGGAAATTTGCGGCTAAACGCTAAAGTATATAAGTAAGCTCTGAAATTTAAGTTCGCTTTATAACATAGCCTACATAAAATGAAAAAATAAATAGACAATAGGAGATAGTGTCGACGTGGTTTATTGGAACACTAGTGTGCAAACGTTTATTCCTACGACATGCCAAGCTTATTAGGCTTTATCAGCATTAAAAGTTAAATATCATTGCTGCTTTTTGCAGTGCAAATTTAGTTTGTAAAGATGAAAATAGTACGTTTTCATCAGTTATTTTATCTACGGGTCACTACATTACAGATTTCTGCTCATTCAAAATCAGATTCAGATAACTGTAAGCAGATAAGCACTAGACTACATATGTTTGAATGCATCAGAGAGAACGATTGCGTGTGGGAATAAGTGCTACCAGTTTAAAATGTGCTTTCACCCGATCATATTCAGTATGTAGAAGGTACAAAAAATTCCTTGAGCTATAACATCCCGCTCGTGTCCATCGCCGTCGTCATAACCTTTACATTCTTTCTTGAGTGATCCATCTGTATCAAGCTAGTTGTGTGTGTTTAACGTGTGAGTTCTGGCTAAAAATGCAGTTATATTATGGGCCGTTGGCATGAATTGTGTTTGTGATGGAGCGCTCTCGGAGCGAGTGAAATCCACGCCGCTCCGATTTTTTTTTTTAAATCCGCTCCTCACTCCATTCAAAATCATGCCGCTCCGCTCCCACTCCACTCCGCTCACATACTCTGGTGCATACAGTCAGACGACGAATAAAGTCAGTCCCAGGCGATCCACACTCCAGTCCAGAAGGGGGCGTGTGCGGTAATGCAACGCTCTTTGGTACACAAACCTTGACAGTTTGGAATGGTGTCTTACTCTTATCTGTATGACCATAAATGGAGTATTTTAAGTTGTTTCCGCTGTTATAATGAGTCTAGTGATGAATCCGTGTCCTGATAATGGGAACCTCAGGTGCTACTTCACTCGCTTTCTCCTCATGGAAAGGTGAAGACGTGACACATTGACATTACATTACAGTCCCGGAGAAACCGACCCGAGTCCTTCACATAAAAATCAGTCTACAGGCTTTTATAGAAAACCTAGGGAGTTCTCGTTTTTTGGCTTTGTTGCAAGCTGTTCACACATTGGCAACACAAAAAGTGATTAATACATGAAAATTCTTACATGTAGCCCTTTTAAAGAGGTTTTACAGTTTGTACTGTACTGCATCATGCTTTGTAACCTGCCATAGAAAGAGTTTGGCCGATATGGATGTGATGAATCTCTAGCATGCGTGTTCGCTCATGTGACGGCTCTGGATGTTTTGTTGACGTCTCTGGTTTCAGAGGAGCGCGGTGTTGAATGACACTCATATTGTTCTTTATGTTTGACATACATCAGCAGTTTCTCATTACGCAGGCTGACGTCACTGTATAAACAACAGCGCTTTATGAGTCTTTACAGGCGTTTGTGACAGCTGGTGTTCTCTGTTATTCTTTAGCTTGTGTGTCTTTATATGGACGGTGATGTTTATTTACTGTTATTGTATTTATTAATATTTTAAATAATTTTCTCATAATATACATTGCACATAACCACATTGTTCAATGATTCTTAAACGACTCTAGATAAGTCAGTCTCTCTAAATGCCTCCTTTCCGGGAGCTACTCTGCTCTGATTGGTCAGATGGCCCAGTCTGTTGTGATTGGCCTGCTCTGCTCTGATTGGTCAGATGGCCCAGTCTGTTGTGATTGGTCTGCTCTGCTCTGATTGGTCAGATGGCCCAGTCTGTTGTGATTGGCCTGCTCTGCTCTGATTGGTCAGATGGCCCAGTCTGTTGTGATTGGTCTGCTCTGCTCTGATTGGTCACTACTACAGATATAAGCTGACCAACATTACTTTCTCTGATGGTAGCTTTGGTTTGGTCCTGCCATGGTTTCATTACAATATTGGTCAGATGGCCCAGTCTGTTGTGATTGGCCTACTCTGCTCTGATTGGTCAGATGGCCCAGTCTGTTGTGATTGGCCTGCTCTGATCTGATTGGTCAGATGGCCCAGTCTGATGTGATTGGTCTGCTCTGCTCTGATTGGTCAGATGGCCCAGTCTGTTGTGATTGGTCTGCTCTGCTCTGATTGGTCACTACTACAGATATAAGCTGACCAACATTACTTTCTCTGATGGTAGCTTTGGTTTGGTCCTGCCATGGTTTCATTACAATATTGGTCAGATGGCCCAGTCTGTTGTGATTGGCCTACTCTGCTCTGATTGGCCAGATGGCCCAGTCTGTTGTGATTGGCCTGCTCTGCTCTGATTGGTCAGATGGCCCAGTCTGTTGTGATTGGCCTACTCTGCTCTGATTGGTCAGATGGCCCAGTCTGTTGTGATTGGCCTGCTCTGATCTGATTGGTCAGATGGCCCAGTCTGATGTGATTGGTCTGCTCTGCTCTGATTGGTCAGATGGCCCAGTCTGTTGTGATTGGCCTGCTCTGATCTGATTGGTCAGATGGCCCAGTCTGATGTGATTGGTCTGCTCTGCTCTGATTGGTCAGATGGCCCAGTCTGTTGTGATTGGCCTACTCTGCTCTGATTGGTCAGATGGCCCAGTCTGTTGTGATTGGTCTACCACTTACAGCACGCGTCTGAAGCTAAACGTCCGTTACCATAACTGAACTTCAGCTCCAGAGGCTTCCTAAAGCTCAGTGATTGAACACACTGTAAAGACAGTAACAATGACGTCGACTTTACCATATCAATCCGAGTGCGAGTCTGATGATGAAACATTAGAAGAACTAGTTTTTCAACCCATTTAGATGACCACTCTCATGCTTGCTCTCTCTAAAATTACTTTATTTAGTCCCCATAGATCTGTATACACTTGAATAGTCTAGTCAGTCAGAGTTCACGACCACTACTACAGATATAAGCTGACCATCATTACTTTCTCTGATGGTGGCTTTGGTTTGGTCCTGCCATGGTTTCATTACAATAAACAGAGATAAGGCTCACCCTATTTAGGTTGGTCGAGCAACATTCTGTAATCCTAAATGGAAATTCCCTTTATTAGCCTTTACAGTGCAGTACAGTACATTAAGTACACTTGAACCAGTGCCAAGAGTTAGCCGGAGCTCTAACAATGGACTTTGAGCTGTTTTAACTGAAAGCATGTCAGTGACATTGTTTTGTCTCAAGATGCACACCAGTAATTTTTTTTTCTGAGGCACTTTTATAAAAGCTACATAAATGCCCTTATTAAACCAAGGCCTAATCCTGGCTTAATCTAAACCCTGTCTGTGAAACCAGGCCCTAGTTTTTCATCGAACATTTTTTTTCATCTAATAGTTACATTTTATTTGATTTAAGCTTGTATTTCAGTTAAAGTAAACTGTTTGTTAACAATAATAACGCTGATATGAACAGTCAGTTTGACTCATTTGAATCATTTTCATTGATTCATTAAATAGAACTGCCTCATTAGACTTTTTAAATGGAACTACACGTGTTAATTTAGTATCACTGAGGTACTATTAGAGTTTTTATTAATATTATTAGTGCTGTCAAATCAATTAATCACGATTAATTGCATTTAACATAAAAGTTAGTGTGTGTGTGTGTGTGTGTGTGTGTGTGTGTATACATGTATATACATACCGATCAGGCATAACATTAGGTGCGTTCCATTCGACCGTAAGTGGACTTCACAGGGTGTTCCGCCATCTTAAGTGAGATTCCAATCCGAAGGGAGCGAATGTTCAGTTCTAAGGGCACTGCGAACGGCGTAGGGAAGAACAGAACATCGATACATCACTTCACAGGAAGTGGAGAGTGAAAATCTCCCAACTGTCATTGCGTGTCGCATCACCAGTCTGAGCTAACGATGGAGCAGAGCCGTTGGAAGAGTTTATGAAAGGCTCTGCGATGGAGTTTACGTATGCATTCATAGTTTATTATTATACAAACTAGAGTATTTATGAATGGTTATGGCAATGACTGTTGTATTCGCATATTCTATTGTATGAATATTATATGCACAAATTAAAAGTGTTGAGAAGCAGCTGAGGTGCTGTCATTTTTTTATATTTTACTTTATTTAGGCCTACCTCAGGAATGTTTACTATGCTGCGCGTGGGAAAGAAAGTGCACGAGATGAGACCGCTACAATTATTAAGACCTTAAAAACACATTAATATATAGTTAACCAAATCAAAATGTATTTTCATATTGAGCTGTTCATATTCAAAATCATATTGATTTTCATATTCAGCATCAAATCTGTTAATAGTCAATTAAATTATACAAGCATACGTAAACTAATAAAAATGACTAATACATATTTTTTGGATACATACTGTGTTTTGTAAATGAATATGCCTATTATATGGTTTTAAATTTGAAAGTAAAATAAATTACAATATTAATTTGTTATATCATCATCTGCTCGACCCCGTCGTTGCTTTTCTTTGATAACGTTGCAGGGCGTTCCAAATGAGCGATTATTGTCAGCGAAGTCCACTTCAACAAATATACCGTGCTTAGGGAGTAGGGAGCAGTGAACACTGCATAGGGACCCTGTCGATTGGAACGCACCTATTATGACCACTGACAGGTGAAGTGACTAACACTGTTGATTTCTCCATCACGGCTCCTGTTAGTGGGTGGGATATATTCGGCAGCAAGTGAACATTTTGTCCTCAAAGTTGATGTGTTAGAAGCAGGAAAAATGGGCAAGCGTAAGGATTTGAGCGAGGAAGGGCCAAATTGTGATGGCTAGACGACTGGGTCAGAGCATCTGCAGCTCTTGTGGGGTGTTCCCGGTCTGCAGTGGTCAGGATCTATCAAAAGTGCTCCAAGGAAGGAACAGTGGAGAACCGGAGACAGGGTCATGGGCGGCCAAGGCTCATTGATGCACGTGGGGAGCGAAGGCTGGCCCGTGTGGTCCGATCAAACAGACGAGCTACTGGAGCTCAAATTGCTCAAGGTTCTGATAGAAAGGGGTCAGAATACACAGTGCATCTCAGTTTGTTGCGTATGGGGCTGCATAGCCGCTGACCAGTCAGGGTGCCCATGCTGACCCCTGTCCACCGCCGAAAGCACCAACAGTGGCACGTGAGCATCAGAACTGGACCACGGAACAATGGAAGAAGGTGGCCTGGTCTGAGGAATCACGTGTTCTTTTACATCACGTGGATGGCCGGGTGTGTGTGCGTGACTTACCTGGGGAACACATGGCACCAGGATGCACTATGGGAAGAAGGCAAGCCGGCGGAGGCAGTGTGATGCTTTGGGCAATGTTCTGCTGGGAAACCTTGGGTCCTGCCATCCATGTGGATGTTGCTTATATGTATATATGTATTTATATACTTAAGTATTTATATTTATAATTAATTTTATTTCAGTTAAAGCATATTTTATTTCAAATAACATACGTATTTCTTATGGTCTTAGTTTTAGTTAACTGTAATAATCCTGGACTACACTACACGTGCTTCCAGTGATCATTGGCCATCCATTAGAGGAACCAAACCTTATTATTAGCATTTTTAGAAAAAGGATTCCCAGATATATTCCCAGACTAAACCCACATATTGTGATTTTTTTTACAGTAAAACACTGTATTATCAGACAGAGGTGGGTTGTGTGTAGAATTAGAGTGTCATTAAAACAGGTGTTTATTCAGTGTCAGCAGCTTAACTAACTTGTCGTTCAAACGTTTTGGGCCTTAAGCTGAAATGATTCTAGCGGGAATGAAACGAATAATTTAATTCAGGTAAAAGCGTCCTCTAAATATATGTGAACTTACTGAGTGTTTTGAATCTGTAAAGTCGGCATGAAAGTTCAGATGGTTCTGACAGCTTCTCGAACAAGAACAAATGTAGGGCGGGGCTTGATTTTGTCTGTGGGGAATTGATTGGATGGTTGTGGTTTGCTATTGGTGGATCTCATGTGAGTGACAGTTTGCCCCGCCCTCGTCATCAGAGAAGAGATGAAGTTATTCTGATTCAAGATTACCAGGAACATGTATAAGCATGTATAATAAATACTGCAATATTCCATAAAAAACATTTCATGCTGACTTTAATTTCAGATGACAACAGTAAATCCAGCAGCCAGACCAAGAAAGAGAAGAGTAAACCTCCAGGAACCGTGGTGTTCACCGTGAGTTCATGAACGACACTTTATTACTGAAGAAAAAAATAACTCTCCTCCTTGTTATTGTGATGCATTTCACTGTAAATGTGCCGATCGTCAGGTTGGGCTGAAGGACTCTCTGAACAGCATCGCTCTGAAGTTCAACATCACTCCCAATAAACTGGTGCAGCTGAACCGGCTCATGTCGCACAGCCTCGTACCCGGACAGGTGACTCTCTCTCTGGGCCTTTGACTTCTGATCCACTAAAGTCCAGTACTTCACCTCTCTTTGTACTCGATTCCTCACAGAAACTGTTTGTTCCTGATGTGGACCAATCAGAGGGCAGTTCTCAGGTCAACGTTTGCTCTGAACGTCTCGCAGCATCAGAGTCAGCAGAGAAGGTAAGACGGTTCAAACTTCAGGTCCAGACCTGTTTTTATCATGTTTTTCCTTAAGGTTTACATAAAACTCTTAAATACAGAGTTATGAACCACAAAACATCCCCGACATGAATCAACACTTTGATTTGAAGCGATTTGGAAATCACAAGAAAGACGGCAACACTAGATTTCATTCGTTAACATGAACTAACAGTCTTATAAAGCTGTTAATATTATTTAATGGACCTGAGCAAACATGAACAGTTGTATTTGTGTTAACTAACGTTAATAAAGATCTTTTTTTGAGTCAAACCTATCCCATGATGCACTGCACACAACATAATTGAATCTGCAATGTACACTATAATAAAACTATAACTATAATAGCACTTGATTTCTTGATTATATTGTTGATAAATGTGGAGAGTGTATGTTTGATTACATAATTCATTATTATTTATGGGGATGATGTAATATATCAATAAGCCAGCTAACTAAAACCATAAAATCCACCCGTCACGTAAAATAAAATACATTTTTACTGAAATAAATTTGAAAAAACTAATTATTTTATTTCAGCTAGTTGCCAAGAATACATTTTCACAACTTGATGTTCATATAGCTTTTATTAATTAATTAATAAAAAAAAACAATAATAGTGCATTTAAAAAGAAATGACTAAAACTTTATTTAAATTGAAATGAAAAACAACACCGCACTATGCATTCAGTGACTTTTTTTTTTTTTTTACTTTTTATTATAATTAAAATATAAATAATATATTATATAAAATAATAATTTACAACACATTTGCTCACGCTCATGTTCACGGTTCTCTGATGATGGTTGATATTCACGTGACGTCACACCAGTTCGTTCTTCGCTTTCGCTTGACATATAACTTTTAAAGTGCTTACATTTTCAGTATACTGCATTCTGAGGAGTTTGTGATGTCTGTCATAATAAGCATCATGAATAATTAATGAGTTTCTGCTGATTCTGTATCAGACAGTGCTAATGTGTGTATGTGTGTATGTGCGTGTGCGTGCGTGTGTGTGTGTGTGTGCGTGCTGACAGGACGGTGAATCGAGCAGCCGGTCCGGGCGGCCCGTGCGCAGAGAGGCGTCACCCCTGTCTGAAGACGAGAGTCCGGCCACCGTCAAATTCATCAAGATGAGCTGCAAGTACTTCACTGATGGCATGGTGAGGGTCACATGATGCTGTTCACTACTGATCCTCAAAGTTAACTAAAACTAAAACATTTATGTTGTCCATAATTGAATTGCAACGGATGGCGGTTAATATTCACCTGACATAAACGCTTACTAAAATAAGAATATTTTATTTGTTTACGAGTTGTTTTCATTTTGAAAATTATTTTTTTAAATTTCACAGCTCACCACCGTTTTATTTATTTCTATATTATTTATTTATTTTGATTCAAATTATTTGATTTATTAAATGATTTTATTGGAACTTATTTTACTTCATTTTTAATGATATATTAAAAAAAAAGAATACAATTTTTTTCACTTTATTTATTTTGATTAAAAATATTTGATTTATTAAATGCTTTTATTTAAAAAAATTACTTATTTATTCTCCTTCATTTCTAATTATATATTTATTTTAAGTTTTATTTAAACATTTTATTTTGAAATAAAATTTTAACCTAAAATATTTTTACTTCCGCTTGATTTATTTATATATTGTTTATTTTAATTAAATGTTTTAAAACGATTTAAAAGGTATGCAAAATCAAGTCCATGTCTTGAAATGAAATATGAGCCTCAGGCATCCATTGTGGAAAAAAAACAACTCCTGTACACTTGAGAAAAACTCATATTTTCAAACTATTATTTTTCCTATTTTTACCCAAAATAGGATCCAGTGAGCATGACTGAGCGAATGAGAACAGAAAATATAGCAATTAAAACATTCAAAATATTAATAAAAACTAATACACTCAAAAAAAGCCTTTTTTCAATATTTATGCATTTTAATAAATCGTAATAAAATCTTAAAACATTTTGGATAAATATTAAACTTCAATTTAAACATATTTTCTTTCTTTTTTTTAAATGTATGAATGCGTGCGCATCACATAAACCTAAAGGTCCATTCCCTTGTTGCATTAAGATTTATACAAAATGTTTTATTAAGCTCATTAAAAATTCTTAATTCATAATATGAATAATATGTAAGGATTATTCAGTTGAATTTTATGGAATTTTACTAATTGAAATCTTGAAAAAAGGCTTAATTTTTTTGAGCGTAGTATCTCAGTGATAATGAATAAATCTGAAGCGCGTGTGTGTGTGTGTGTGTGTTTGGTTGATGTGGATTTCAGTAGTATGAAAGCAGTGGGCTGAAATTCACTATTTATGATGTGTAATTTGCCTATTATGGGATACAGTGTTCCCACACCTTGTGACTAATGTATTTCCAGTCATTCGTGATCACGGCATACACGTATAGCATCTTCTCCTCCACTCGTGACGCAGGAAAGCTTTAACTGAGCTCTCGTTTCTTCCAGGGTGTTGTGGGAGGAGTGATGATCATAACGCCCAATAACATCATGTTTGACCCGCACAAGTCGGACCCGCTGGTGATTGAGAACGGCTGTGAGGAGTACGGCCTGATCTGCCCCATGGAGGAGGTGCTGTCTGTGGCCCTGTATGACGACGTGTCCCGGATGAAGCTCAAGGACGCCCTGCCATCGTAAGCAGCGGCCGTTTCGCTTTTCTTCTCTCTTATCTTCTTTAAAATCTTTTACACTTCATTTAAGGTGATTATGTGCACGTGTTCGCTGCCAGAAACACGTTTTGTGTCGCGTTGTTAAAACAAGGCTTTTATTATGTAATCTGTGAGCAGCCACTTCCTGTGTCTTTCCATTTGAGGACTTTTAACGGTTCTGATGTCTCTCGGTTCAGTTTGTATCAGTTCTGAGGTCTCAGTTTTGGTTCAGTAAATATTTAGGGGTGCATAGATCAAATTAAATTAATTTTGGTTGATATTTTAACACTGTCTAACCAATACCAGTCCAGCTAGTTTTTGGTTTAATTATTTATTTTAATTTATATTTAAATTAATTAATTTATTTGTTTGTTTATTTTAATTCGTTTTAATCAGTTAATTAATCAATTAATTTTATTTTTTTTGCTTACTTACTTATTTTAATTAATTTATTATTTTGCTTAAATATTTGATTTATTAAACTTATTTATTCTCTTTTATTTTTAATTATATATTAATTTATTTAAATTGTTTTATTCTTTATTTATTTCTCTTATTTTAATTATAATTTTTATTTTTTAAAATATTTCATTTTTATTTATATATTTATTTGTTTGTATTAAACTAAAGGAGAATAAATAAGTTTTAAAAAAAACATTTAATAAATAGTTTTAATGATATCTTTATTTTTATTTAATTTATTTTTATTTTTTAAAATGTTTTACTTATTTTCATTTATATATTATTTTTAATTATTTATTTTAATTAAATCAATTTGATTTATGAAATGCTTTTATTTAAACTTATTTATTTGCCTTTATTTGAATTTAATTTATTTTTATTTTAAATATTTATTTATTTATTTTGATTAAAACATTAAATGCTTGAACTTGAACTTATTTACTCTTTTTTTATTTTTAATGTTTATTTTCATTTATTTAATATGTTTATTTTCTCTTATTTATTTTCATATATTTTTCATCATTCATTTATTCCTCTTTTTAACCACACATTTACAGAAAAAGTCCATTGGCAAAGCAAACGATTTAAATGTTGAGTGTGAAGTCTATACTATATAAACGGTGTGATTGTTGCATTTTTTAAGCATTTATTCTCGCCCCATAGGCTTCCGTTGTAAGTCTATCACTGTAAATGCATTTTTAAGGACAAATCAGAATTATTTACGTAAATCACCTGAAATATTCATTTTAAGTCCTCCTCTTTCTCTCAGTGCACTTTTTCATTCGTCCCATTTTAGTTCTATTTTGACACCAAACATCATGTTTTGTCATCTTTATTTGTCATATTTTATTTGTCTTGCATTTTGAATTTTTTTTTGTTTTTCTCTCTTTAATTTCACCATCTTCCCCCTCATGATGATGATGATGATGATCCGTGGTAGTGATGAACCGCGGGATCTTTGTCCATTATACAGGCCGGGCGAGTGGGAGGAGCTTCCCTCAGAGCGCGATCTGAACCCTTTTAGCCGTTACGAGGCACTCGGAGCGCCCAACCGCCCAATCATATTAGACGATATCGAATCGGCCGTCTCTGAGATATCAGAGTGCCAAATCGCTGACAAATCGCCATCGGATGAAGGTTTTACTGAACTGGAGCTGCTGCAGAGCGACTCCAACACTACCAGCTCCGGCCAGGAGGGGGCGTCGCTACAGGAGCACAGGAAGACGCCCACCCGGATGTCAATGGACCAAAAAGACAAATCCGTGAGGTCTTTTCATGCTGAGGAAGATGAAGATGAAGGTCTTCACAACCGTTCCACAGATGACAACGAGAAGCTGCTTCAGTCTCTTCCCGCACTGGTGCATGATGGGAAGGAGGCTGCCACAGAAGTGGATGAGGTGACCAAAACAAGGGGTGAGACGTTAGTAAATGGTGTCTCGGCAATCGAGGCGAATGCGAACGACCAAAAAAGGAAGGTGACCCCAGAGGACTCTGGGAAACGTAGTCCGCCTGGACCAAATGTGGAGGACAATAAGGGACCAAACGCAGACGTAGAGCTTTCTGAAGTGGAGAAACGCAGACGGGCCAATGAGGCCGAGATGAAGTCATGGCTGCTGAAGAGAATGCAGAGACCAATCGAAGGTGAGTTTTATTTTGATTGACAGGACAGACCAACCAATCACAGCCAAGGACTGTTTTTGAGCATGCAGTTTCTAAAACTAGTGAGCTGCTTTGCTGTCTACGGTCGACATAGGCAGATGTTTAAATGTTTTACTTATTTATTTTCATTCAAAACTATTTGATTTATTAAATGCTTTTATTTGAACTTATTTATTCTCCTTTATTTTAATGATATATTTATTTTAATCTCCATGAAAGACATGCAATGCTCATAATCTTTCCCAGAGAGAATGAATAATGCATAATGTTGCCTTTTGGAGCAGCTTGTGTGTTGAAAAGGTCTTAAAATGCCGTTCCCGTTTCCACCGAAATTACCCGGAACAATTTGACCCAGGAACTTTTTTCCCAGGAACTCTTTTTTCCCCCAGACCTGCTGCTGTCTGCGTTTCCATCACAGTCTAAAGTACCGTGAAGATTAGTCCAGTGACCTAGGACTGCACATGTCGACTTTACAGTTCCCACTGGATTTCGTCCTTTGCAAATAAATTGAATAAAGCCTGAACCTCGTCGTCGGCCCATTGGTCGTATTTTTTAAACTCCATTGTTGATTTGAATGGCAGTCAACTCTTTACTGCAGCGCACCGCGTCCGCAACAGACTTTTAAAAATAGTGGTTGAAATAAAATGCTGCGTCGAGTCGACCAATCAAAATGCTGCATGAACTCAACCAATCAGCATGTTCAGTGCCCAAGTCCCGCCCCCGAAAGTTCCTGAACTTTGAAAAAGTTCCTGGGGAAAGTTCCTGCGGTGGAAACGCGGCTTATAGGTAATTTTTAGAGCAGAGCTTGTGTGTTTAACTCAGTGTGTCTCTCAGCAGAAGTTGATAGTGACACTGGAAAAACACACAGAGGTTGAACACTTGCATAAGATCCCATATGGCCCTGAGTCAACATGATGCACGTGATGACTGATGTCTCTTAAATCGTGCAGAACGGGTTTTGCTGATATCTGATCTGATTTACAGACATGCTGCTGTTCAACGAAGAAAAGAGCAAAGCTCCGCCCATGTTCCTCTGCTTTAAGGTGGGGAAACCAATGAGGAAGTCCTTTGCCACTGGCCGGACGTCTAGCCCCGCCCACTCATTGATTGGCAGGGGGCGGCAGCCGGAGTATTGGTTTGCTGTGCCTCAAGAGAGGTATGACTTTTTCCTTACATTTCTGCTTCAAACTATATTTCATAATTAGATAATTATCAATGTTGAAAACAGTTGTGCTGCTTCATATTTTTGTGAAAACAGGGATTTTTCATAAATAGAAAGTTCAAAAGAACAGCATTTAAATCTTTTTTAACATTATAAATGTCTTTACTGTCACTTCTGAACAATTTAATGCATCCTTGCTGAATAAATGTATTAATTTCTTTAATAGAAAATCCCAAACTTTTAAACGCTTGTGTGTGTGTGTGTATACTAATACCATACTAATATACAGTACCGGTCAAAAGTTTGAAAACATTACTAGTTTTATATTTTTAATGTTTTTGAAAAAAGTCTTTCGGCTCATCAAGGCTGCATTTATTTGATCAAAAATACAGTAAAAATTGTGAAATATTATTACAATTAAAAAGAATGGTTTTCTATTTTATTATACTTTTAAAATGTAATTTATTCCTGTGATCAAAGCTGAATTGATCATTATTACTCCAGTCTTCAGTGTCACATGATCCTTCACAAATCATTCAATATGAGGATTTATTATCAATGTTGGAAACGGTTGTGCTGCTTAATATTATTTGTGATACTTTTTCAGGATTCTTTGATGAATAAAAAGTTAAAAAAGAACTGCATTTATTCAAAATATAAATCTTTTAGCTCTCACAGTCTATCCCTGTGTTTAGTATGACTGCATGTTTCTAACCAAACCTTCCTGCCGTCTCTCCTTTAGAGTGGACCACCTGTACTCGTTCTTCATCCAGTGGTCTCCAGATGCTTACGGTAAGGACGCTCAGGAGCAGGGCTTCGTGGTCGTGGAAAAAGACGAGCTCACTATGATCGACAACTTCTTCAGTGACCCGGTTCCTCGCAGCTGGGAGGTGAGCTATACATGCAACTAGGGTTGTGTGTGCACTTTACATTCTCCAGGAACACAAACAGTAAGTGAGGAATAATTGACGATGTGAAAATAATGCACAAACCTCAATTATACTGCTTATACTAAGGTTACCACACCTCAAGACATTGTTCAGATGTTGTATTTCAAGACATTTGTCAGGTTTTTGTCCTTAAAACGCTCTTGTGTGTGGGACTAATTTATTAGGCATCTCATCCCACACTTCTTAATTCCAAAACGTCATTTTAGAGCCAATGGAGACTTGAGCCACTGATGGCAGAATAATGCAGTTATTAATGCAGTTATTGAAGAGAGAGAGATGAAGCGTGTGTGAATGACCGGAGTCTGTGCGTCTCTCAGTGTTCGTCACTAGTGTCTCTACTAATAGTGAAACTGTAAGTTAATCTGCTTCAAGAACAGCGCCGTTATTTCTCACTAGTGAGAAATGTCATGTAGCTTTTAAGATGCTGAACTGTTTCACTGATAAAATCATCAGAGCAGCAACAACACGTTTCTGTGCGAGTGTGTGTCCGTACTCTGTGTGTTTGAGTGGGACAAAGAGAGTATGTGCTTTCCTCACATAATAAAATGTAATTTTGTGGCAAAAAACATGGAAATAATTTGTTGTTTATCCTATTGTTTACTATATTTATTTGCTTGTTCAGTGTCGTTGTGGGTTTTGGTTCTTTTGCTGTTGTCGAACAATCATGCAACAGCCAAGAAACCTCTCAGAGCTCCTTAGAAATCCATTCAAACACCCAGAACAAATTAACAACTCCCTAGCAACACCCTAGAAACCACTCTGAGCTTAGTAACCAGTAACCCACAAGCTCCTTACCAACAATCTTGCAACAAACCTCTCAGAGCTCCTTAGAAATCAATTCAAGCACACAGAACACCTTAACAACTCCCTAGCAACACCCTAGAAACCACTCAGAGAACAATAGCAACCATTAAGTAATGCCCTTGCAACCACTCAGAAAATGTTAGCAACTGCTTAGTAACCAGTAACCCACCAGCTCCCTAGCAACCATCTTGAAACAGCTTAGCAACACCCTAGAAACCACTCTGAGAACAATAGCAACCATTAAGTAATGCCCTTGCAACCACTCGGAAAATGTTAGCAACTGCTTAGTAACCCGTAATTGCACACCTTAGAATGTTCGTGAACCAATCGGATTCAAGCATTCAACCCTATAGTATAAAACAATACAATGAGTATGAAAATTCAGTTTATTTACCCCCCGAAACGTGTTTGTTTTCTAGATCATCACAATTAATGAGGCCATGAGACGCCAGAGCTTCAGCTTTGAGGACGAGGAACCTCTAGATCTTCTTCCTGTGCTGTTGGATCCCAGCGCACTCCTGGAGGACACGCACATTGAGAAGGTCTCCTTTATTTGCTATTTCAACTACTGACTCATGAATGATCCATTGGGATTTGTTTGGGATCATGACAAGTGAAAAGTGGTAATCATTGTGACTAGTTTGACGCTCTTCTCTGCAGTTGTCCACTCGTTTGCCGGCACGTGTTCAGGGTTATCCGTGGCGCCTGGTCTACAGTACAGTCGTACACGGAACCAGCCTGAAAACCCTGTACAGGAACCTGATGGAGCTGGACTCTCCAGTGCTGATGGTCATCAAAGACATGGACAACCAGGTACACACACTACTGTGACCGCTGTTGGTGTAAAGCCGGTGAAAATGGTGTCATGTTGAAAAACTAATTTTCTCCTGCAGATTTTTGGAGCGTTTTCCACTCACCCTTTCCGAGTGAGTGAGCACTGTTATGGGACGGGAGAGACCTTCCTCTACAGCTTCTGCCCGGAGATCAAGGTGTGTTCTTGCAAGCGACACATAGCAATGCCTTAGAAACCATTCAAAACATCCTAGCAGCTACTGGGCAATGTCCTGGCAAACACCCAGAATACCTTAACAGCTGCCTAGAAACACCCTAGAAACCACTCAGGAACATTGGCAACCACATAGCAATGCCTTAGCTACCACTCAGAAAATCTTAGCAGAGAAAGAAGCACCATTAAGTTACCAGTATCCCACCAGCTTCCTAGCAACCATCTTGAAACAGCTTAGCAACCTCTCAGAAGTCCCTAGCAACACCCTAAAACCACTCTGAGAACAATAGCAACCATTCAGCAATGCCCTTGCAACCACTCTAAAAATGCTAGCAACTGCTTCGTTATCAGTTACCCACCAGCTCCCTAGCAACCATCTTGCAACAGCTTAGCAACCTCTCACAGGTCCCTAGCAACCACGCAGAACCCCTTATCAGTTGCCTAGCAACCAAATAGCAATGTCTAAAACATTTCAAACTGAAAATCTGTTTATATAAAAAACATTCAAGTGACATTCGTGGTTTGTCTTTAAATAACGACACTCAATGTCCTTTTATCTTCAGGTATACCGCTGGACGGGTGAAAACTCCTACTTTGTGAAAGGAAACACGGATTCCCTTCAGATCGGAGGAGGAGGGTGAGTTCAGAAACATGCTAACGTGCCGTACATGCGTGTCTCTCGTCGCCTCATGTTTAACGCTCAACTGTCCGCTTCCCAGGGGTCGTCTGGGCCTGTGGCTGGACGCTGACCTTTACCACGGCACCACCTCCAAGTGCTCCACCTTCAATAACCTGCCACTGTCCTCCAAACAGGACTTCACCATCCAGAACCTCGAGGTGTGGGCCTTTGAATGAGTGCCACACGCAGACATAGACACGCTTACGTACCCACACGCACTGTGAGACACGCTTAGCCAAGCTCACGGCATGACATGCGAAGAAATGTTGGGCATCGCTTTATCCCGTACTGTACGAGGCTGTTTGGTGCGGTTTGTGCAAATCTAGTCCTACTTAATGATGTGGTTTTACTTGTTTTCTCCTGGTCTGAGCTTCAGACTAGAGTACAGAGCAAGAAGCCTCCACTCTCAGCCATCCCAGCATGCAATGTCCTCTAGAGACGTTCTCCTGCTGAAATATAACCAATATATAAACACATATATGTGTACGTGAACAGAGAGAAATCGTTTTCTGGACTGTGTATGATACTCGGGAAGCCGAAGAAGTATTCGGTGGCCAAATCTATTGCGTCAGGGTCAGTTGCTGAAATCGAAAAATATTTTGTGTTTACATCGTGGCGATTTGATGCGTTTAGTTCATGTTTGTTTGACGAGAGCGCAAGTAAAAGGAAGTCCTCCTGCCAATGTGTTCCACGAGTAGTTTTTTTTGACCAAAGCATTTTATTTGCCTTGTTCTCCGATATTTTATATTGTTTCGTTTTTGTATTTGAGTTTTTTTATATTGAACGTGACATTGTATAATCATATTCCTAAGTGATGATTGTTTTACTGTTTTGTGATATTTTAGGGACTTTTCTAGCTCATTTAAAAGGGAAGCACTTGAAATGAAGAGATGCCAGTATTATTTTCGAACACTATTTCACTAGTAACCAAGTTGCTTCAGTTTCTAGCAAATCAGGTTCACCACTTCACTGTGGGTTTGTGTATGCAATCACTGACTGACCGATGTCACTTCCTGTTATGTTGTGGCACGATTGAGTCCATCTTTGGAATGGCGTTCTGCTCGGCCTCCGTTGCTGTTGTTGGAGGTCTGATTGGTTTAATCATTTGAGATCATTTCACTACTAGACAGCATCTGTGAGCATTTACTAACAGTATCAGTCCAAACCATTACGTGCTCCATGTAGGGGGAAAAAAAAGTTTACAAGTGTTTCACTCTAAAAAGTGTCTCTGATTTCAAACACTGTCTGGTTGTGTATGGTAGCCAGTGAATGTCATATTTATTGTGCATTTCTGTGTTTTAAAGTGAACCAAATAAATGCAATAAATGAAGAAATAAATGACTCGTGCTTTGTTAATTGAAGGGGCAGAGTTAGACCAAACATTTATATTGTTTAATGCTAACATGAACCAAAAATGAACAATGTATGTTTTACATCATTTATTAACATACATTGGTTCATTTAAAGTTATGGTGTTACTGAAAGGTTTATCACTGCATAGTTTCACATACATTTTATTGTACTGTAGATGTGCCATTTACAGCATATACCGTGCAATAAGCAGTATGTGGATATTTCATTCACAATAACAGAAAAACATACATTCGTTTTAAACAGATTTTGTCCCTGAGATGCTCTTGAATCACAGTTTTACAACATAAAAACAGTGCAAGCTGAGAAAATAACACACAAAGCACAAAAATATTAACATTGTTAATCAGACAGCCACAGAAATATTTCTTAATGTTTTTCAGAGTAATATTTTTAATTATTTTTACATGCATGTAAAAAATATACACTATATTGCCAAAAGTATTGGTACACCCCTCCAAATCACTGAGTTCAGGTGTTCAATCACTTCATGGCCACAGGTGTATAAATCAAGCACTAGGCATGCAGACGCTTCTACAAACATTTGTGAAAGAATGGGTCACTCTCAGGAGCTCAGTGAACTCAAGCGTGGTACCGTGATAGGTTGCCACCTGTGCAATAAGTCCATTCATGAAATTTCCTCACTACTAAATATTCCACGCTCAACTGTTAGTGGGATTATAACAAAGTGGAAGCGATTGGGAACAACAGCAACTCAGCCACGAAGTGATAGGCCACGTAAAATCACAGAGCGGGGTCAGCGCATGCTGAGGGTCACAGTGAGCAGAAGGCGCCAACTTTCTGCAGAGTCAATAGCTACAGACCTCCAAACTTCTGTGTCCTTCAGATGAGCTCAAGAACAGTGTGTAGAGAGCTTCATGGAATGGGTTTCCATGGCCGAGCAGCTCATCCAAGCCTTACATCACCAAGTGCAATGCAAAGCGTGGGATGCAGTGGGGTAAAGCACGCCGCCACTGGACTCTAGAGCAGTGAGACGTGTTCTCTGGAGTGACCAATAACGCTTCTCTGTCTGGCAATCCCATGGTCGAGTCTGGGTTTGGCGGTTGCCAGGGGAACGGGACTTGCCTGACTGCATTGTGCCAAGTGTAAAGTTTGGTGGAGGGGGGATTATGGGGTGGGGTTGTTTTTCAGGGGTTGGGCTTGGCCCCTTAGTTCCAGTGAAAGGAACTCTTAATGCTTCAGCATACCAAGACATTTTGGACAATTTCATGCTCCCAACTTTGTGGGAACAGTTTGGGGACGGCCCCTTCCTGTCCCAACATGACTGCGCTCCAGTGCACAAAGCGTCTGTCCATAAAGACATGGATGAGCGAGTTTGGTGTGGAGGAACTTGACTGGCCTGCACAGAGTCCTGACCTCATCCCGATAGAACACCTTTGGGATGAATTAGAGCGGAGACTGCGAGCCAGGCCTTCTCGTCCAACATCAGTGCCTGACCTCACAAATGAGCTTCTAGAAGAATGGTCAAAAATTCCCATAAACACACTCCTAAACCTTGTGGAAAGCCTTCCCAGAAGAGTTGAAGCTGTTATAGCTGCAAAGGGTGGGCCAACTCCATATTAAACCCTACGGATTAGGAATGGGATGTCATTAAAGTTCATGTGCATGTAAAGGCAGATGTCCCAAAACTTTTGGCAATATAGTGTATATAAAATATATTTTCCTTTTTTAAATTTTATTATATATAATATTATAGTTTTAATTTGTTTAATTTGTTTTGGAGGACCTGTAAAATGTTGTGAAATACTTTGTATTAATGCATTAACTATGTGGCTCAGCAACAGTAAACAGCCTATATGTATTTTTCGGGTTATCAATATTATTAAGTGTCAATTAAAAATTGGTGTATTTTACTTTGCCAGTACACAGTAAAATCTAGAAACGCCTTGTAACTCCTGCGGGGTCACTCTTGTATGAAGTTGCCATGCGTCTGGTGTCCATGGATGGAAGGGAAATCTTGATGGGTGTAAACCTGCTCAGGGGTCAAAGGTGAAAGTTCATAGGTGCTTCTCATGTAATTCATGCCGCCCTGCTGGAGGAGGAGCAGCAGCTGCCGGGCGAACAGCGGCTCCACCTGTAGGACAAGAGAAGTGAGCTGTTTTGTCGTGTGCAGTTGAACATTGCACATCAGTGCAGGAGAGGTCAAAGGTCACTACCTGAACTGTCAGGGGTCTCTTGTCTGCGGAGGGGTCACAGCACTCAAAGAACAGCTGCACATGGAAACGTGGAGGAGGACGTGCGTGCAGGAAATAACCCTGGAGTTCTGAATGAGTGAGAGAATATAACATTTAAAGTCACCATAAAATCAAAATTGACAATTCTTATTTTTTATGGAATATTGTAGTGTTTATTATAAATGATTTGTCCATTAAATTCATGCACTCTCGTAATCTTGAATCAGAATAACTTCCCCTCCCTCTTTCAGCATCTCTTCTCTTCTCTGATGACGAGGGCGGGGCAACCTGTCACTCACATGAGATCCACAACCATCCAATCAATTCCCCACGGACAAAATAAAGCCCTGCCCTACATTTGTTCTTGTTCGAGAAGCAATTTTACTCGGATATACGTCACAATAGCTAGCTGTTGCTAGGTGGTTGCTAAGATGATCTAAGGGGTTACTGGGGCTTTTGTAGGTAGTTGTTAGGCTGTTGCTAGGCGGTTACTAAGATGTTCTAAGTGGTTAGTGGGGCATTTATAGGTAGTTGCTAGGCGGTTACTAAGATGTTCTAATTGCTTACTGGGCATTTGTAGGTAGTTGCTGGGCTGTTGCTAGGCTGTTACTAAGATGTTCTAAGTGGTGACATGCATTTATAGATAGTTGCTAGGCTGTTACTAGGCGGTTACTAAGGAGTTCTAAGTGGTTACTGGGGCATTTGTTGGTAGTTGCTAGGCTGCTGCTAGGCAGTTACTAAGATGTTCAAAGTGGTTACTGGGGCATTTGTAGGTAGTTGCTAGGCTGTACCTAGGCAATTGTTAAGGTGTTCTAGGTGGTTACTGGGGCATTTGTAGGTTGTTTCTAGGCTGTTGCTAGGTGGTTGCTAAGATGCTCTAAGTGTTTACTGGGGCTTTTGTAGTCAATACTAATAGCCTATTAACTTATTGTTTATTGAACTGTTGTATAAAATCAATATCACATTTGCAAACGTGCTGATATTCGGGAAAACAGCACTTTTGCATGTGTGATATTTGCTAATAAATATTTAAATATAAAAACAAGAACGTCTACAGAGACTTTTTTGCACCATACCTTGGTTTTTGGAAGCATTTTTATTGATTTTGGTTGCATTTTTGCCCCAAGCCCCTGTTTAGCGCAAGGGGAGGCCCCTTCTGTTGCGAGGCCTGTTTCAAGTAAAGCGGGTGAAACACTGGTTGTTGTTGCTGGTTCTAACCTGTCAGGAAGAGTTGTGTGTCCAGTACTTTGGTGGTCTGCTCTCTCTCTAGTTTACAGAGTTTGGCGCTCAGGTTTGTGTGCGTCCCGTCGCAGTAGACCTGGCTCTGGCAGAAGCACCGGGCGTACAAGCCATCGGGCATCATCCAGAGTAGAACGCCTCCCTCCAGTGCTCCTCTCTCAGCCTGAGGAAGAGGAACCAGCTCTGGGCCGCCCGGGCCACTGTAGCTCCAGTTGTCGTCATGAGGAGCTAGTCGACAGCCCTCTGCACTCGTGACGGTGACGTCAGCGACCAGAGTCTCACCGCTGAACACCATCACCTGCAGACGTGGGTCTGGGAGAGATTCAGAGATGAATAACAAAACTTTCTTAGTGTTGTGCTTCAATAAAAAAAATTCATAACTGGGGCAGTTGTAGGTAGTTGCTAAGATGTTCTAAGTGGTAACGGGCATTTGTAGGTAGTTGTTAGGGTGTTGCTAGGCAGTTGCTAAGATGTTCTAAGTGGTAACGGGCATTTGTAGGTAGTTGCTAGGCTGTTGCTAGGTGGTTGCTAAGATGTTCTTAGTGTTTACTGGGGCATTTGTAGGTAGTTCTTAGGGTGTTGCTAGGCAGTTGCTAAGATGTTCTAAGTGGTTACTGGGGCATTTGTAGGTAGTTCTTAGGGTGTTGCTAAGATGTTCTAAGTGGTTACTGGGGCATTTGTAGGTAGTTACTAGACTGTTGCTAGGCGGTTGCCAAGATGCTCTAAGTGTTTACTAGGGCTTTTGTAGGAAGTTGCTAGGATGTTGCTAGGTGGTTGACAGGATTTTCTAAGTGGTTACTGGGGTATTTGTAGGTAGTTCTTAGGGTGTTGCTAAGATGTTCTTAGTGTTAACTGGGGCATTTGTATGTAGTTGCTAGGCTGTTGCTAGGTGGTTGACAGGATTTTCTAAGTGGTTACTGGGGCATTTGTAGGTAGTTGCTAGGCAGTTGCTAAGATGCTATAAGTGTTTACTAGGGCATTTGTATGTAGTTGCTAGGCTGTTGCTAGGTGGTTGATATGATTTTCTAAGTGGTTACTGGGCATTTGTATGTAGTTGCTAAGACTGTTGCTAGGCATTTGTTAATTTGTTCTAAGTGGTTACTAGGGCTTTTGTAGGTAGTTGCTAGGCTGTTGCTAGCCAATTGTTAAGGTGTTCTAACGGTGGTTTCTACAGTGTTTTAAGTGGTTTCTAGGCTGTTGCTAGGGAGTGTGTGTACCTGATAGTGCCATGGCCTCTGCTGGTCTCATGCTGGTCTCCAGGGTGACCGGTGAGGGAGGCGAGTCAGATGTGTTATAGTTGTAGAAAGATCCACTTATCTGGTACCCTGGACACACGCACACACACACACACAATCTCTTCACAAATAATGACATTATATTTAATAAACAAATAACCACACACACACAGAGTAAATACCAGCGTCCCAGCGCAAGTTCTGGCTGAAATGGACGTCTGACAGTGAGTTCTGCTCGCACAGGAAGTCCCTCCAGCCACGGTCAGCAGCAGACAGGAAGTTACACACCTGTTCAGAGAGACAGCCATAGAAACAGATCACAGCCCTACCTGTTAGTAGAATCATACATTTAGATTCATCTCTCTTTCATGTTATCACGGGCAGATGTTACTTTCGAGTTTAATTTAGTTGTAGTCTGCAAGAAACGCTCATGTTACCTGACCCTCCACAGGCTGATATGAGGGATAAAACGGGTAGTTATGGTGACCCGAGCTTGTGGAAACTTTCTCATAAGATTTTGGTCCTGAAATGGAAGAGAAATGAGTTTTAATTAAATGTATAATATTTGAACAAATATAAAATATTTTATATATTTATCAATATATTAATTTCATTTGAATTTTTGATTTCGTTGATTTTCTGATCATATTTTTTTTACAGGCACATTTTACCAATTCCAAACCACATTAATCTTAATAACTACTATTGATTTTGTATTTAATCATTTATAAGTGATATATAATTGTTCATGAAGGCTGGAAATGAAAAACACCTTATATTCAGATAAAATGAGCCAAAAAAGAGATTTAACTGTCAAAAGTCAAAAATGTATTAAATGCCCATGAGAAGGATACAATACTAATGCAATACTAGACATTGGACAGTGAAATGCTCATTGGGTCAGCAGGGTCAGACAAAAACAGGTGGAGAAAAGACACGTGTTAACTGCATAAGAATTGAGTGTGAAACCATCAGGAACCCTTTAGTCTCCAGCGCCACCATTTCCCAGAGCTGAACCTACCTGGAGTCTCCAGAAGTGTGTCAGGATCTCAGAGACTTAAGTTAGGGAAAGAATCCTAAAAAATGACCCCCACTTAAGAAGAATCACAAGCTGAAGTGTTGTAAAGGACATCTTTTTCTAGGCTTTATAGACAGATAGGTTGAGAGTGACTCTTGAAGGACCAGTACCACTGACTGAAGAATTCATCTTCCAGAATCTGGCCGTAAGTTTTGGGAGTTCATTTTTAGGAGATTGACTAAAATCATATCATATTTAAATGTGATATTTATGTGAGTGTGTCTATGGGACCTATAGAGACCACATAGTCAGATGTATATTCATGCTTGTGTGTGTGTGTTTACCTCTTTTGGTTCCCTCAGGAATAACCCGGTAAACTTTAAACGGCTCTGATACGTCCAGCTGACTCCGGCCCATGAGCTCCTCGAAGTCGCTGCTCTTGTTCAGCGCGCACCTGAGACGCGTTTTCCAGGTGGGTGGATCCGGTTTATCTATTCCCTCACGATACTTCCCCTTAAACAGAGCCCAGGCCTGATCCAATACACCACACATCATTAACAAGCTGTTATATAATGCTGAACAAATCTAATGTCTGAATATACAGCAGCCCTAAAGGTGTTAGTTATATTAGGTGCTAATATGTTATGTTATTTTATTTTATTTATTAATTTAATTTAATAGTTTGATTTGAAATAAAATGGTATTTTGTATTAATTTTTTTATTTAATTTTAATTACATTAATTTTAAATAAAAATGTATTTATTTTTATGTTGTGTTATATTATTTAATTTAGTTTTTAATTTCAATTAATTTTATTTTTTAATTTTATTTTATTTTTAATTTTTTAATTTAATTTTAATTTAATTTAATAACATTTTTTATTTATTTTAATTTCAATTCATTAAATTTTTAAAATTATTTATTTATTTATTATTTTATTATTTTATTTTATTTTTTTATTATTATTTCATGTATGAATATATAGGTCTGAAGGACATTGCATTATAAAATAAATTTATGAAAAATATCAAAACAACTGGCATTTATTGCAAAATAAAAAGGTGCACAAACACACTTTACAATCAAAATATCTGACAAAAAAAAAAAAAACATTTATGTGTTAGCAACATGTACTTCATATTTTAATTTCTTGCTTGCAAATACAATTATTGTTATTAATGTTTTTTTTTTAATGTACCTATAATGTGCGTAACATCACCTTGAAGAGCGCCGCGTCCTCGTCTCTGTTATAGTCCTGCTTCCCTGCGTGTTTCCACGGGATGCGGAAGGTGGTTCGCTCTCGGTCCTCCCACACTAACCCGGGGTATTTCCCAGAGTCCACCTGATCGATCAGCCACTGACGCAGCTTCCCGTTCCCGGAACTTCCCGACATCCTCAGTCTGATCCAGCAAATGTGTGGATGTGAACTAATAATGCTGTGATAGTGGCTGATGCTTCAGAGGCTGGGAGAGTTTGGTTTTGATAACTCATGTAGTTCAGTTTTGACATGCAATTATTTGCCTTTTTTTGGGTGGAGCATCACAATTCTCCAACAGATGTGAAGCTCAAAGTCATGAAAGTTCACCACAAGTGCAATTAAGAAAAACTGATATTTTTGTCTCGTTTCTCAGTACAAATATTTAAACATTCTTAAACCAAGATATGTTGACTCTAAAAGCAGAATGCCCAAGATATTAAGTCTTGCTAACTGAAAAATGTATCAAAAATAGGTAAGTTTGTGCTTAAAACAAGAAAAAATGTTTTCATTTTGATGCATTTTTCAGAAAACAAGATTTAATTTCAGTCATTTTGCTTCTCCAGTAAATGCATCTTTAGATGTTTAGATATTTGCACTAGAAAACAAGATAAAAACACTGAGGAAAAACATCTTTTAGCTACTTTGACTTATCTTGTATAACTAGTCTTTTTTTGCATTATTGAATGAGAAATGACATTATTCTCCCCGTTATGTACGTCTCTATCGAGCCCACGTGTGCAGGATTTACTATATCTGACAGTAGCTCTGTTCCACTGAAGGGATTTTATTAATATCACAGATGATTATTGCTCAGACGTGACATGACAGCAGCAGTTTAAAGCCTCAAATTCCCCTCTGTGTTAAATGACGGAGCAGTTTTGGTGGCGATGTGCACCTGTGAGTGTTTGTGCTCCTCATGTTATGACTGTCCTCTGGGACTACAATTACTCAGCAACACACACACAATAACAACGCATTTATCTTTGGGCGCAAAGGTAAAATCATTTCTTAGAAACTTTCATGCGATGTCTTGTGTGGGAATCCACTGATCGACATCATTAATAAGCTGTTATATAACGCTGAACAGATCCTAAAGAATGACATTGCATTATGATATGCATTGATGTAAAATATCAAAACAACTGGCATTTACTGCACAAAAAGATGCACTTTACAATCAAAACATTTAACAAAATAAGATATTCATACAGTTTGAAATGATATTCACACATTTATAAGTTTGGCTCATTTAAATGAGCAACATGTACTTGATATTTTAACATTTTATTGCTTGCAAATACAATTATTGTTATTATTATATGGGAATCCACTGATCAAGTTCTACAAAAAACTCTATTTAATTCAGAAATTCATATACTGTACAAGACTATTCATGGAAATATATATTTAACAGCTTAGACTGTGGATTTTTAATTTAATTTTGTTATGTTGTCATTTTTATTTAAAATTCGCATTCAATTTAAAATAAAATAAAATGTAATTTAATTACATTTTTTAATTTAATTATGTATTAAATGTTACGCTATGCTGTTATATATATTTCTTTTAATTTTGTATTTATTAATACATTTTAATACATTTAATTTTAAATAAATTATTTTATGTTTTGTTATTTCTTAATTTATTTGATTTTCAAATTAAATGTATTTTAATTTAATTACATTTTTATTACATTTTAATTATTTAATTTTTTTTATTTCAATTTATTTCATTTCTTTTTTATTATTTTATTTTATTCACTTTATTTCACATCACTCAGTACTTAATATTTTATTATTTTATTGCTTGCAAATACAATTATTATTATTATTATTATATGGGAATCCACTGATCAAGTTCTACAAGAAACTCTATTCATACTATTCATATACTGTACAAGACTATTCATGAAAATATATTTAACAGCTTACACTGTGGATTTTTATTATGTTGTTATTTCCTATTATTTAAATTTTCATTTAATTTAATTAAAAAATGTATTGTTAATGTTATTTTTATTTAATTAATTAAATACAATTTTATATAATTTTGTTATGTTATTTTAATTTTAATCTATTTTCATTTAATTTAATTTTGTATTATTTTATTTTATTATTTTATTTAATTAACGACTCAAAATGCAAACATTTTCCCATAAATCTGTTGCGTTTTGTGGTCGATGGCCGGATATTCAAATGAATCCCGTCGCCTACAAACGAAGCACCTGTTTAACTCGTCTTAACTCTGTTCAGCACGAAACTGTCAAGTCATGAAATTAAAGTCATTATGTGAATCTCACATCATCTTTCACCCCGAAGTCTGTTTTCTTATTTGATCTTTAAAATTGAAATAATGGATGGAATGAAATAATAGTGCATAAATGTAAAAAACAATCTGTAAGTTTAGATGAACTAGTTTTTGCATTGTCATATGAAAAGTGCTTTTCCCCCCAAAGAGACGTAAAAATAAACTGTTACTCATACAAGGAGTAGATGGTCCTTCAAGGTACAAATATCACAGTCAGCTATTAATATATGAGTGACAGAAGCTTTACCCTGCCATATTTAACACTGTTTATAGAATCTATTTCTTTTATTTCAACTATTAAGACTTCATGCAGCTCCTGAGAAAAACTGCGTCACATTAAATCATAAGCAAACATGTTGCATATGCATATGAGAACTGATTTATTTTCACACACTGCTGAAATGGAAGCTCAAAAGTGACGGATTTCAATGAAGTTTGATAAAGTAGCTAAAAACCTCATGCACAGGGTAAAACTGCCATATTGGATTTACGTGTTGCAGTGCATTCTGGACGTCTGTGATGCCTTGAATGCTTCCTATAGGTTTAGGAACAGAGCCTTGTATTTCTTCTGTTGAATGCATGTCTAACATGAGCCTTGTTCATTTAGGAAACTGAGAGCTTTTGGGTTGCCGCCGGTGAGAAAAGATGAAAGTTCTGAAAGATTGTTGACATACAAATATGAATATCAGAGAAACATCCTGAAGATAACATATGATCACACATTCAGACATAAATACAAACAGCCAGCAACATACAACCCGTCACCCCTTCATACAGATGAATACAAATATAGAAACACATGAGCGCTTACACACACATGCACACACAAACACATACACATACACACATGCACACACACACACACACACAAACTCACACTCAGACACACATGCACACACACGCACACACACAAACTCACACTCAGACACACACATACTCACACACACATGCACAAACACATGCACACACACATGCACACACACACCCATGAGAACAGCTTTGTTTCGATTGATGTTGTGACTCTATATGAAACTGGCATGGTTGGCTTAAATGTGTATTTATGAACATATGTTATTCATTTCACATCTCAAGCCCTGTATAATTTACCAGCAGCCATTAGGACTGAAACCTCATGTTGCACCAAAAATGACACTGAAAACATATACAATTTTGAGTTTGAATTTGATTTGAATTGGATTAATCCAATTATAAATGTACAAATAAGTGTAAGCTGATTGGTCCATGTTGCATCTGCAGCCAATGAGCTTGCTGCTCAACATTTAAATGGCTGGTTACCATTCTCTATAGCAGTTTGCCGTGCACTTTCAGAGTTCATGTAAAACCCTCCACCTTCCCCAGCTCCATAATTAGCAGCAGCAGCAATAATCAGCAGCAGCAATAATAATAATCAGCAGCAGCAATAATATTAATCAGCAGCAGCAATAATCAGCAGCAGCAATAATAATAATCAGCAGTAACAATAATAATCAGCAGCGGCAGCAATAATCAGCAGTAGCAATAATAATCAGCAGCAGTAATAAGCAGCAGCAGCAGCAATAATATACAACAACAGAAATAATCATCATCAGCAGAAATAATAATAATAATAAGCAGCAATAGTCTACAACAACAGAAATAATCATCATTAGCAGCAGCAATAATAATAATCAGCAGCAGCAGCAATAATCTACACCAGCAATAATCAGCAGCAACAATAATAATCTACAACAACAGTAATAATCAGCAGCCACAATAAAAATAATCAGCAGCAGCAATAATAATCTACAACAGTAATAATCAGCAGCAGCAGCAATAATCTACAACAACAGCAATCATCAGCAGCAATAATAATAATAGTCAGAAGCAATAATCTACAACAACAGCAATAATAATCAGCAGCGATAATAATAATCAGCAGCAGCACCAATAATAACAGCAGCAGCAATAATCTACAATAACAGCAATAATCAGCAGCAATAATAATAATAATCAGCAGCAATAATAATGATCAGCAGCAGCAGCAATAATCTACAACAACAGCAATAATCAGCAGCAGCAGTAATCTATAACAACAGCAATAATCAGCAGCAATAATAATAATCAGCAGCAGCAATAATCAGCAGCAGCAGCAGCAATAATATACAACAACAGGAATAATTATCATCAGCAGAAATAATAATAATAATAATCAGCAATAATCTACAACAACAGAAATAATCATCATTAGCAGCAGCAATAATAATAATCAGCAGCAGCAGCAATAATCTACACCAGCAATAATTAGCAGCAACAATAATAATCTACAACAACAGTAATAATCAGCAGCCACAATAAAAATAATCATCAGCAGCAATAATAATCTACAACAGTAATAATCAGCAGCAGCAGCAATAATCTACAACAACAGCAATCATCAGCAGCAATAATAATAATAATCAGAAGCAATAATCTACAACAACAGCAATAATCAGCAGCAGCGATAATAATAATCAGCAGCAGCACCAATAATAACAGCAGCAGCAATAATCTACAACAACAGCAATAATCAGCAGCAATAATAATAATCATCAGCAGCAATAATAATGATCAGCAGCAGCAGCAATAATCTACAACAACAGCAATAATCAGCAGCAGCAGTAATCTATAACAACAGCAATAATCAGCAGCAATAATAATAATCAGCAGCAGCAATAATCAGCAGCAGCAGCAGCAATAATATACAACAACAGGAATAATTATCATCAGCAGAAATAATAATAATAATAAGCAGCAATAATCTACAACAACAGAAATAATCATCATTAGCAGCAGCAATAATAATAATCAGCAGCAGCAGCAATAATCTACACCAGCAATAATCAGCAGCAACAATAATAATCTACAACAACAGTAATAATCAGCAGCCACAATAAAAATAATCATCAGCAGCAATAATAATCTACAACAGTAATAATCAGCAGCAGCAGCAATAATCTACAACAACAGCAATCATCAGCAGCAATAATAATAATAATCAGAAGCAATAATCTACAACAACAGCAATAATCAGCAGCAGCGATAATAATAATCAGCAGCAGCACCAATAATAACAGCAGCAGCAATAATCTACAACAACAGCAATAATCAGCAGCAATAATAATAATCATCAGCAGCAATAATAATGATCAGCAGCAGCAGCAATAATCTACAACAACAGCAATAATCAGCAGCAGCAATAATCTACAACAACAGCAATAATCAGCAGCAATAATAATAATAATAATCAGTAGCAATAATCTACAACAACAGCAATAATCATCAGCAGCAGCGATAATAATAAGCAGCAATAATAATAATAATCAGCAGCAATAATTTACAACAGCAATAATCAGCAGCAGCAGCAATAATCTACAACAGTAATAATCAACAGCAGCAATAATAATCTACAACAACAGCAATAATCAGCAGCAGTAATAATAATAATCAGCAGCAGCAGCAATAATCTACAAAAACAGTAATAATCAGCAGCAATAATAATAATCACCAGCAGCAGCAATAATTTACAACAGTAATAATCAGCATCAGCAATAATAATAATCAGCAGCAGCAATAATCTACAACAACAGTAATAATAATCAGCAGCAATAATAATAATCAGCAGCAATAATCTACAACAACAGCAATAATCAGCAGCAATAATAATAATCACCAGCAGCAGCAATAATCTATAACAGTAATAATCAGCATCAGCAATAATAATAATCAGCAGCAGCAATAATCTACAACAACAGTAATAATCAGCAGCAATAATAATAATAATCAGCAGCAATAATAATAATCTACAACAACAGTAATAATAATCAGCAGCAATAATAATAATTAGCAGCAATAATCTACAACAACAGCAATAATCAGCAGCAATAATAATAATCACCAGCAGCAGCAATAATCTATAACAGTAATAATCAGCATCAGCAATAATAATAATCAGCAGCAGCAATAATCTACAACAACAGTAATAATCAGCAGCAGCGATAATAATAATCTTCAACAACAGCAATAATCAGCAGCAGCAATAATCTACAACAACAGCAATAATCTAATAATCTTCAACAACAGCAATAATCAGCAGCAGCAATAATCAACAACAGTAATAATCAGCAGCAGCAATAATCTACAACAATAGCAATAATAATCAGCAATAATAATAATCAGCAGCAGCGATAATCTACAACAACAGCAATAATCAGCAGCAATAATAATGATCAGCAGCAGCAGCAATAATCTACAACAACAGCAATAATCATCAGCAGCAATAATAATAATCAGCAGCAGAGTAGCAGATCTATTCTGCAATACTTTATTCCATTTCTATACAGTAGGCTATTATAAGCAGGCTAAATTGTTCATTTCATTCATATCTTTTTTTCTGTTGTATTTGTCCTATTGCTTTAATTTTTTCATTTACTGAACGTTTCAACTCACTGTTGTTTGTTGACATTGTACACTGCTCTAAAAGACAGATTAAGGGGTTGGGGGTCATTCTGGGTTTTTTATTTTTTATGAACGCACTGACAGGGGCCCCCAGACAAAGTTTTGCTTAGGGCCCCCAGAAGTCTAGGACTGGCACTGCCGCCAAGGCCAAATACATTAACATTGTCATATCCATTACCATGCTAAAAATCTTCCAGAGAGTTGTTATGATAGAATTATTTTTATAATAAATAAATAAATAAATAAATAAAAGTTTTAAAATGTATGGATTTACCAATTTATACATTTTATTTAGTTTATTTATTATATATATATATATATATAAAAATATATTTAAACCATTTATTTATTCACAAAATAAAATAAAATGTAAAAATCCATCACTTTTAAATCATTTACTCATAAACATAAATAAAATTTACAAATTGGTGAATCCATCACTTTTAAACCATTTATTTATCTATAAAAATAAATATAATTTAAAAATAGGTAAAAAGCATGCATGCAAAAATACGACAGATTTCTGAAGCAGGATGAGAAATTTATTACAAATGATAACAAACATTTGTACTGATTCTCTTTATTAGGAATGTGATAATGTGTTTGTAATTTTCACATTATACTGAAGCTGACTAATATGTTCTGACTGACTCTCTGACCGCATTTTTGTAGCTTATTTTGCTCCTGAGAGCAAAGTAAAAACCCTTCCTTTCCGCCTTTTCTGTGTTTCATTCTGACTCTTTCACACACACACACACACACACACACACACACACACCTGTGCAAAACTCCTGTTAGAAAGTTACAAAACATGAGATAGAGATTCATTGTCTTGTGAGATTTCTCGCACTTTCCCTTCCTCGTCTGAAAACAGGGAAAGTTCATTTTCACTTGCAGGATCAAGTGAAACACTCTCCACTTTCTTCAAGCGTTTCACAGCGTTTGTCTTCAGAAAGTGTAAAGACCTGAATGTTTTCTCAGATGATGACTGTACTGGTTAAGATGCTTTGTGTTGTTTTAACTGTGATAAGTGTGGTAAATGTGTGTTTTTTGTGCGTCTGATAACTTAGTAAAGCAACAGCACTAACTAATATGTCAGAAGAAGGAGAAATATTAGGATGGACGATCAAAATCAATGAGTAGTTCTTGTGTGTTCACACATGCTGAACACAAAAGATATTTTGAAGAATATGGGGAACCAAACAGTTGATAGGCCCCCATACTAAGTCAATGGGGCCCTTCAATGGAGTAAATGATGACAGAATTTTCATTTTTGGGTGATCTATCCCTTTAACCAGGTGTAGCTCTCCATCAGACCTGCCGCTGCAAACCATGCAATTGCAATGTCAACAGGTCGTGTTGCTAAATGCGCTCATTTCTGCCCGGCAACAGAGCCCTTTGCCCCCCTCTGTCCTCAAATCCAGCAACATCTGCTGCCATATTCTTTCACACATCTTAAAAAAACACACACAGGCTTTTCTCATTTGAACTGAAAGAAAAACCGGAAAACCATAGTTGCTAAAAGAGTTCAACACCTTGTCCCAAAAGCAAGAAACAGTAAATGTCCTAATCAAATATGGTGTGTTAGAGGAAGCCAATGCCTGTTTACCCTGGACAGATGTTCTCAGGGCTGAGTTCAGGGTTTGGCCTTTAATTAGGCCTTTAGAGACACATTCAACACAATAAAAGCAATATACTTCATTTATTGAATGCATTGGATGTGGTTTAAACTCTTTCATAATTAATTTCAACTTAAATTACATTAGACTGACTTGAAAAAATTGAGTTGAATCTTGTATAAAGTTGAAAATTGCCTAACTTATCTTGATGAGTTTAAGCAATGTAAAAACATATACTGTCATAACTTATTGATCATATAATTTTTATAGTGAAACCACAGCAGAATGAACCGTGTATGTTTTATACAGATTTTACTACAATCTACTGACCACTTCCCCCCCAAATGATTATTTGCATATGAGTTATTGAACTATAAGTTCGTTTTATGAAGTGCAAACAGAACCTCATATGAAAATCTGTGATATGACGAGAAATATAATGAGACATTCTTCTCTATGAGTTCATATTTTCATGCTATAACTGAATGCAGAAACAGTGTATGATATGGCGCTCTTATTGATATGGTCGCGCTCTTACACTCATGCACTGCTGACGGCTGTACACACTGGAGATTGTGAGAATGTCAGAAAAACCCCCTTCAATTCCCCATGCACTAGCTGCTGTAATGCACTCACACACACAGATGTAAACATTCCTCTGTCCCGTCCCTGAATGATCAATCTCAGGGGACGCTGAGGGGCCAGAGGCTCGATGAGGGACGCCCCCGCTCATCCCAGCACCTGTGGACAGAGGACAGCACACGCACACGCGTGTTGAGCACATGATTGTTAGTGAAACCCCAGGGCAGACCAGCGTGACGCTGCGGGCTTGAGCCACTGGGAAGTGAAACACTCTTATTGACTTTTCCAGAGCTTTAGATCTGCTTTCACATCAAACACATTCACATTTAAGACTTACTCCAAATACAGCAAGTATACAAAAGTTAATAATTCATAGTGTTGTAATAATAATAATAATAATAATAATAATAATACACTAAAATCCAGTTTATAGATAAAATTATATACTGTGATTTTATTTTATTTTATAATAATAATAAATTATTATGATTGTTGTTGTTCACTGTAAAAGCTAAATTTAAAAAAACTTAAGTTAACTCAACTAATTTGCTCCAGTTAAAATCAACTTAAACACTTTTGTTCATCTAATGAATGTCAGGTTGTTCAGTATGGAGTAGCGCAGGGCTCAGTGCTAGGACCGTTGCTCTTCACCCTGTACATGCTACCACTGGGAGATATCATTAGGAAGCATGGCGTTAGTTTTCATTGTTATGCTAACGATACTCAGCTCTATATTTCTTCATGCACTGATGAAACTTACCAATTCACAAGATTAACGGAATGCATAGCTGATATAAAAAATTGGAAGACTAGTAATTTCCTGAAACTTAATTCAGAATTTTTTTTATTTTTAATTATTGGACAAAAAAACTCCACATGTAGTAACCTAGAATACTGTCTAACACTTGATGGCTGCTCTGTCAAGTCCTCGTCGTCAGTTAGGAACCTGGGTGTGCTCTTTGATACCAATCTTTCATTTGAAAGCCACGTTTCTAGCATCTGTAAAACTGCATTCTACCATCTTAAAAATATATATAAATTACGGCACATGCTTTCAATGCAAAATGCTGAACAGTTAGTTCATGCGTTCATGACCTCAAGGCTAGATTATTGTAATGCTCTACTGGGTGGTTGCCCCGCTCGCTTAATAAATAAACTGCAGCTGGTCCAAAACGCAGCAGCTCGAGTTCTTACTAGAACCAGGAAGTATGACCATATTAGCCCGGTTCTGTCAACACTGCACTGGCTCCCTATTAAACATCGCATACATTTTAAAATCTTGCTAATTACTTACAAATCACTAAATGGTTTAACTCCCCAGTACTTGAGCGAGCTCTTAACGCATTATACTCCATCACGTCTATTGCGGTCTCAAAACTCTGGCCAGTTGATAATACCTAGAATATCAAAATCAACTGCAGGCGGTCGATCCTTTTCCTATTTAGCACCTAAACTCTGGAACAGCCTTCCTAGCAGACACACTCAGTTTAAATCTAGACTAAAAACTACTTACTATGGCATACACATAGAACATTATCAATTTATATTATTCAAATCAGTTAAATGATTGTTTTAGGCTGCATTACCTAGGTCAGCCGGAACCGGGAACACTTCCCATAACACCTGATGTACTCGTGACATCATAAGAAGAATGGCATCTACGCTAATGTCAGTCTCTCTGTTTATCCCGAGGTTTACTGCAGTCAGCCGGATCCGGGCCGGATTCGCCTATTCAAAACAAAGGCGTAGTTTGATGACGCCTAGTTTGAACGCAGAATCTTGGGACATGTGGTCTTCACCTCACAGCCGGTGGAAAAGAATCGGGATAGGACTCGGGCAGAAATCATGTTCATCTATGTGATTATTAACATTACTGTAAGCAGAGCAGGAGTGGTGTGGGAGCTGAGGGACTTTTATTATGCCACAGTCGCCGGCGCCATTTCCGCTTTTCCGGTCATGAGTATGAGGTAACGCAGCTCTGTTTATCATATTAGATACATTTGAGTGTGTTGAAAATGATGTTATGACGTTACTCTGTGCGTTCGCTCGGCGGCTGCTATGACACTTGCGGTTTTTGGATATTTTACTGAAAAAATGTTACATAGTGCACCTTTAAAACTTCTTGTCAATACAAAAAAAAAAAAAGAAAATAAGTTGAGTCAACTTGAAAAAATAAGGCAACTTATCGCATTCAACTTTTTAAGTTAACTCAACTAATACAGTTAAAATCAACTTATATACTTTTGTTCATCTAATGAGTATCTTTTGAACTTAAAACCTCGTCAAGACAACTAAACAATGTTTAGCAATGCAAGCAGCTACAATCATTGTTTTTTCATCTCCATGTTTGATTTTCAAAGTTAACTACGCGACGATCTTAAAATTAGAGGCACACACTTCACCCATTTCACCCGGGCAATGAGAAGCACATACACCTCAGCACAAAAATCTCAAACATGGTGATTATCAACAATGGTAATTCAGTAAAAATATTAAACATATAGACATCTAAATAACAGTGACAACAACAGCAGCAGCAACATAAATCAAGCCAGTTAATGCAAAGCAATAATCATTTTTTAATAATAATTACCTCATATTTTTTTCAAGCTGCAATGCATGCTGGGAACAGGCACAACATTGTTGAATGTAGAAATGTTTGTTCAAATAACTCAATTTGTAAAGTTGGGACAACTTTTGGCCAAATGCTTGAGAATCTAAGTAAGGTCAACAAAACAGCAACATTTTCTTCTAACAAATGTAGAAATAGATTGAACAAAGATTATTTGGGATGAGCTAAACAAGACTGATCGCATGTTGCTAACAAAAGTTTACTTAGATCCTCAAATATTTGTCCCAATTTTTTCTGTGTATGTTAACTGGTACCCCACTTTATGTTTTTACTGGCGCTTTTCTATTCATCGTTTTTCAATCCCCATAATTTCTTTGATCAGACCTCTTCTTTGCTTTTCCCTTCTTAAAAAACATTAAAATGACTTTTCAAAATCAGTAATAAAACAATCACTCTTGGCAACTGGGATAGCTAGTATTTTTTGCTTAGCATAGTGCCAAACGCGGCAATTTATGAGATTAATATCATGTTTTGTTCGAAAAACACTATGCGTCAGTCGTGTTTGAAAAAACTATTGTGGTCCCATGTGAGACAGAAAATATATTAGTTTATAAAATTCTATGACACAGGCTATGTCGATTAGCATTGCATTAAAAATACCCTATACATCATTCTTATGAAAATACCCAATATGGTTTGAAAATCACAGATTTATCATCGCAGTCGTGTGTTTATTGGCTTCATGTTTCATCAGAAACGTCTCTTTCTGCATTTGATTCAGCTGTAGTGATATCTGATGTCCATATAAGGGTTTTCCTGGAACGGCATAAGTTTAATATGTCTATTAAATATTATTAATACTTCTATTAAAATATTCTTAGAGCTGTGTCTCACTTCGAAGACATGATGCGTCCTCCGGAGGTCGCGTTTGAAGGCTGAATACGTCATCAATGATGTATTATTTAAGAAATTGACACGTGAGGTGTAAAATACTGTAATTTCTTGCTTTCTTTGCAATATAACGGGTACTTTTCTTAAACGAGACCTCCTCGATGACGTGTGCAGAATTCAAATGCAACCTCTGGAGGACGCAGCCTTTGAAATGAGACGCAATCTCTCACGTGTGGACCTCCTGCGCGAGGGCTTCCAGTATGAATGAAACAGAAATTACATTTATTTTATTTTATTTATCCTATAAATCTCTTCTACCAGGGAGTCCTGGCCAAAATGGCAGCACAAAGTATCACAACTTAATTAAATAAATCCAAAAGACACACAAAACGAGAAATACAAAATACAAAAAGTCCTGTCCAGCACTCATATACATGAGAGTGTTTAACGCTCCATATTGCTCACATCTCCTCATTTTGAAAAATAATACTAAAGTGCTTTGTAAAGTAGTAACTTGAGTAGTTTTTCAGGAAACTACTTATTTACTCTTACTTGAGTCATATTATTTTTCAGCACTTCTATCTTAAATCGCTGAGCCATTTTAAGTTTTGCTGATGATTCTTCCTATTCTTTTGTTTTCTGCCTGCGGTGACTATGAGTGAAACATCACTTCATCATTGTGTATCAGACATCGCCACCTTGTGGAATAAAGGTGAATTGCACTTACTCAGTCATCAAAGATTTAATTATTGTTGTGCAGGAAAAAAATACTTACACTTGTTACACACCTCTGGTCGTTACCGACCCTAGATGATTTTCATGTGATGTTATGTCAGGACGCAGGGTCAGCAGATCTCAAACAGATTCTTAAATGTGTAATCCCACACACACAAGAGCTTGCTATATACGCTGAGTTTTGATTCACTTTTGTGATGCGCTCCATAAACTTCACAGAAAAGAAACTGTGAAGCACAATGTTTTGTTTTCGTTGTGAGTGTACACAAATAAAATAGACCCATAGAGTTTCGAATGATGCATTACTCTTATCCGAGTAAAATGATGGAGTATTTTAAGTTGTTTCCGCTGTCATAATGAGGGAGATGTGCCAAAGCTAGGCAGAAAAACAATACAGGAGTGCAAAAAATAATCTCTTTATTATTCTGTACTTTTATAACACAAGAGATGCTTTTCAGTTTTGTAGCTGATTGTGACCAAATAGTTTTTTTATCAGCCCTACAAAAAAATATGACCTATACAAGAGTGCATTCTGTACTAAAGGAGGCTGTACTGTACTAACTACCTCAGGGGGGCGAAATAAAATGGAGTAAAAACAGTATCAAAACCTCTTCTCGTCTCTTGTACAGTGTGTCTGTCTCCGTGAATGGAGTGGATCTGCACTATGAGCGCGCTGCTGCTGCTGCCTGGAGCTTTAGGTCTGCATGACATTACACACAGCACTCAAAGGCTGACACACGGGACTATGGCAAGCCGGCTTAACCTTTATTCATTCCCACATATGAATTCTTGAATCAGTTTTCACTAGTTAAAATGCTAGCTCTTGATATCAAAAATGGAATATTTACTAACACTGGCTATTTTTGATATCAGGAATATACATTTTCCACTAGTAAAAATGTGAATTCTTGACATTAGCAATGACGTCATCACTGGCAGAAATACGAATTCTTGATATCTGTAATTGTATTTTCACTAATTAAATGTCACCACAGGCTGCCATTCAAATTCAATTATTGAATTCCAGTTTTACACATCAGAAATACAATTCTTACTAGTATTTATTAGTTTATTTTTGATCTCATAATTTTGACTTTTTATGTCATAATTTTATGATTTATGATTTAGTATGATAATTTCGACTATCTCATAATTTCTTTTTTATTATCTCATAATTTTACTTTTTAATCTCATAATTATGATTTAGTATGTGATAATTTCGACTATCTCATAATTTTGGATTTTTATCTCATAATTTTGAATTATTTAATATTTTAATTATATGATTTTAGTTTTTTGATAATTTCAACTATCTCATAATTGTGACTGATAATTTTGACTATTATAATTTCATTTTTTTAATCTCATAATTATGATTTAGTATGTGATAATTTCGACTATTTTTATCTCATAATTTTGAATGATTTAATATTTTAATTATATGATTTTAGTTTTTTGATAATTTCAACTATCTCATTGTGACTGATAATTTTGACTATCATAATTTCATTTTTTTAATCTCATAATTATGATTTAATATGTGATAATTTTGACTATCTCATAATTTAGATTTTTTTATGTCATCATTTTGATTTTAATTAATCTCTTAATTATGATGTTAGTTTTTTGATAATTTCAACTATCTCATAATTGTGACTTTTTATGTCGTAATTCAAAAAAAGTATGTGATAATTTTGACTATTATAATTTAGATTTTTTTATGTCATAATTTCAAATGTAATTAAATTCTTCAATAAGTTCATTGTGATTTTGTCATTTTCATTAGTTTTTGTTCTTTTAATATTTCTGCTTTTAATATATTCAGCTTTTTTCAGTTAGTTGCCAAGGCAAAGTTTTTTTAATGTAATTTTTTCCTGTAATATTGATATTTTATTGTATTTAAGCTTTATTTCAGTTCATGGAAAAGATTTTGAATAACTTTTAGTTAACGTACACTTTTGACTGGTAGTGCATCATGTTGTTTCCTCTCTTGCTGTGGGGACAGGAAGTGCTGAGACGGATTTCGGCCCACAGCTGGAGCAGCTGGATCACAGGCGGTTTACTGTGGTGGCGTGGGACCCGCGGGGTTACGGACGCTCGCGTCCTCCGGACAGAGATTTTCCTGCTGATTTCTTCCACAGAGATGCCAAGGATGCGCTGGACTTGATGCAGGTACGACAGGGAAGAGTTCAGTATCAGTCAGCGGCTAAATCTGGACAATGTTCTGCAGAGATGAGTCAATTTTGTGACGCTCAAAGTGACATTTTAGTACTATGAAGTTATTTTATCCATTCCTCTCAAGAGAGACAATAAATCATAAAGACTATGCATAAACAATAACCAGTAAGAATAAACAGTATACAATATCACACAATACAGTAAGAGTCAATACAGTATGATGCAGTAAGAACAATAAAAAGGAAACAAATTCACAGTATAAAAATAAGAATGTGGTGCAGGTTATGATAAAGTGACAAACTGTTTCATTTATTTTAGTTTCTGCCTCATTAAAAGGATACAATTCTATTATTGGCTGAAGTTATTTAATAATTATTTAATTATTTAATTAATTGTTTCTGCCTGATTAAAATATAAAGGACCAAATTACTTAAAATGATAAAATTCGATAAATAATTAATTAAATAAAACAACAATTAAATGTACCAGTTTATTCTGAAATAATTATTAAAAAAATTATTTCTTTAATTATTAAATAAATAAATAAATGTATCTATTTATTTTGTAAAGTTCTATTAAAATACAACATTTATTGTTTAATATATTTCACAATTTCCTCTTTCATGCACTGTTACTGTTTAAATATCTATTTACGAATTATTTATTTATTTTAATATTTCAGTGTAATTAAAAGGCTTAAATTCTGTTATTGGCTGAAGTTATTTATTTATTTATTTATTATTTTGGGGAATTTTTGACCCTTAAAGCACTATGACACTAAACTGACTGCCATATTGATAAACCGCCGCACTTCCTGTCCTCAGGCTCTGGGCTTCAGGCGTTTCTCTCTGTTGGGCTGGAGTGACGGCGGCATCACTGCTCTGATCGCGGCTGCGTTAAAGCCCAAACTCATCCAGCAGATGGTGGTGTGGGGCTCCAACGCTTACGTGTCTGAAGAAGATGCTCAGATCTATCAGGGTGAGAGAGGGAACACCAGAGGAAAGGCAGGGGATTTCTTCATCATCATCATCATCACAGTGACGTGTGTTTCAGGGATCCGTGACGTGTCGTTGTGGAGTGAGCGGATGCGCCGGCCGATGGAGGAGATGTACGGAGCTCAGTACTTCCGTCAGACGTGGGAGAGATGGGTTGACGGGATCAGTCAGTTCACACACAACCCGCAGGGTGAGGACTGGATTCATTTGATCCACCAGTATTAGTGCTTTTCATTAAAGTCCTGGCCTGATTAGCCTCACATTTTAATTTTCCCACAATGAAACATTCGATCTAAATCATATCTGAAGCACTTTTATCCTCTAAATCACATGACATTGTGGTTCAAATTCATGTTAATCAAGACTTTTTAGTGCTGTCAAATCGATTAATCGCATCTAACATAAAAGTTTGTAAATATATTCCACACACACACACTTACACTCTCTGTCTCACACTCACTCACTCTCTTACACACACACACACACACTTACACTCACACTCTCACACACACACACTTACACTCTCTCTCTCGCACACACTCACTCTCACACACACAAACTCACTCTCTCACACACACACATACACTCTCTCACACACACACACACACACACACTTACACTCTCACTCACACTCTCTCACACACACACACTCACGCTCTCTCTCTCACACACACTTACACTCTCTCTCTCACACACACTCACTCTCTCACACACACACTCACACATTCTCACACACACACTCTCACACACAATCACTCTCACACATACTTTCTCACACACACTCACTCTCTCACACACTCTGTCTCTCACACACACACACACTCACACACAATCACACATTCTCTCTCACACACACACTCTCTCATACACACTCACACACTCACACACACTCTCTCTCTCACACACACACACAATCTCATACACACTCTCTCTCTCACACACACTCACATACACACACACACTTACTCACACTCTCACACACACTCACTTACATACACACACACTTGCTTTTGTTTGTTCTTTATTGTTTTGAAAATAAATACATTTGATTATTTCTTTATATATTATTATTTTTAATGCAATAAAGCGGTTTTAATCTAAAATAATATCTGAAGCACTTTTATCCACTAAATCAAATGTCATGATGGTTCAAATTCATGCCTTTTCTCTCTAACATTATTCTCGTTATGATAATACAGTAAAGAATCATCCTGTCCAGATGTGCTGAGATGTGTCTTTCTCCTCAGGGAACATATGTATGGAAGCGCTGCCGCTGATTTCCTGTCCCACGCTGATCATCCACGGGGCCAAAGATCCCATGGTGCCCTCGTTTCACCCAGAATACCTTCAGCAGAACATCAAGGGCTCGAGGTGAGACCCTACATCTCAAGCGATGCTCGTCTGAATGATCTGTACTGATGGACCGGCTCTGTTTCTCAGGCTGCACGTGATCCCCGAGGGCAAGCATAATGTGCACCTGCGATATCCCTCTGAGTTTAACACACTGGTGGAGGGATTTCTGACTCCATGAGAAGATCACAGCCTCCAGAGGGACGAGGAAGTGGACTATGAAACAAACAATAAGCTGCATGCATGCCGAAATCAAAACATCTGTCTGTTATAATATAAAAGGATTTAGGCCATTTGATGATCGGTATGTGTTGTCCATTTAAAATTAAATGAATGGATGTCTAGGGTGAAGATATTCATGTTTTAATTCAGTAGACTTTTTACAGAAACAGTAACACTTGCTTAGAAGAAAGTACCATAATACATGGCAGAATGTACAGAACATGCTTTATTTCAATAATTCTATTTTTGGAGCTGAAAGTCAATGACATTCAACTGATTTTATAGGCTGTTATCTCCCCACCCTGTCTATCTATCTAGCAACCACCTAGAACATCCTACCAACCGCATAGCAACCACTCAGAATACCCTAGCAATCGCATAGCAACCACCCAGATCGCCATAGCAACCACCCAGAATACCCTATCAACCGCATAGCAACACCCTAGCAACCACTCCAAGTACCCTAGCAACCACCCTGAGTACCCTAAAAACCACATTGCAACCACCTGAATACCATAGCAACACCCTAGCAACCACCCCGAGTACCCTAGCAACCACATAGGAACACCCTAGCAACCACCCCGAGTACCCTAGAAACCACATGGCAACCAACTGAATACCATAGCAACCACATAGCAACACCCTAGCAATCACCTGAGTACCCTAGAAACCGCATAGCAACCACCTGAGTACCCCAACAATCATGTAGCAAGACCTTAGCAACCATCCCGAGTACCCTAGCAACCGCATAGCAACAACCCTGAGTACCATAGCAACACCATAACAATAACCCTGAGTACTCCTATCTATCTATCTATCTATCAAAACTACTAAATTTAAACACAAACTATTTAGAACTTAAAACTTTTAAAACTATTTAAAACTTTGTGGCTAGAAAAAAAGTTTGTCTACAAGCTTCTCGATATTTGCGTTTGAGCGAAAGCGCATGTATATGTAAATCGACGCTGGTTGTGTGTTTGCACTCCTCCGCCAGACCAGCTGGTGTCGCTGGAGTCTCGCGTCGCTGTCAGGGAGCGCGGAGCGCGGAGCTGAGGAAGAGCGGGGCGCGTGTGTTTTTACTTTCATTATGCGATTTGTGCATGATCTGATCGCTGTGTGAAGCCCGATCGGGATGGAGACCGTGGAGAACGGAGACTCCGGCGCTCAGGCGCCCGTCGAGTCCATCTCTGTCCATGATTTCTCTGAGAAGATCCTGGAACAGCAGGTTCATTTCCATGTGATGAGGCTGAGCGGCGGATTCTTCCTCTGGATCGGCTCTAACCCGGTTCTGTCCAACCTGGCCGTTTCCATCGGCAGTAAATATGTGAGTCCTGCATTATCTACGACAGATTGGCATTACAGATACCGACAGTGTTATGAAGAGTGTGTGTGTGTGTGTGTGTGTGTGTGTGTGTGTCAAATCTACTTTTTTTTTATTGTTGATGGTTGCAGTTGTTATTTCTAAATATGTCTTTTTCATAACAAGCACTGTAGTTTAATTTATTAAAAAACATAGTTAATTTAACTAATATTTGTCTGTAATAAATATATTTTGTTATTGTTATTGCCAAAAGCAATCCATCATAGACGGATAGACGTCATAGACGCAGCTCATGTCATGCATTTGCTCTTTTTTTCCCAGGATTCCATGCCTCTGTCCACTCTGGTGCTGGGCGACACGTCAGACACGACACCAAGCTCTCTCGCACAGAGACTCAGTAAGAACACACTCACCGATCATAATCAATCAGACTGATTGATCCCTTTGAGTCATTTGCAGAAGTGTATTTGCACGCTCATGGAAAACTTTAAATCTTCAGGAGCATCCATGTCCAGTGCGGACGGTGTAAATCTTTCTGTGGCGAGAATCGCCAAACCTGGTGTTCAATTTATTTTTCTCTATTTCTTTTCAGCAAAGAAGACGAAGAAACAGGTATTTGTAAGTTACAATCTGCCCATGACAAACTCCAATCTTGCTCTACTGGTGGAGGACAGAATCAAAAAGGAGATGGAGCTTCATCCTGACAAGTTTTAAACATTCACTGTTTTACTTCTTGGCACTTGTTTCTAATATGGTTTTTTCTTTTTGTACATAGCTCAATAAATCTAAATCAAAAAATGTTCTGTTGTAATGCAATACTATTTTCTGTGGTGTGTTTCCGGTTTTGAGCCAAATATTATGTGGGTTATAGCAAACAATAACCTGGTAAAAACTAATCTGGTATTTTCTCACTTTATCATTTTAAAGGAACACGCTGCCTTTTTGGGACTTTAGCTTATTCACCGTATCCCCCAGAGTTAGATAAGTCCATACATACCATTTTTATCTCCGTGCGTGCCGTAACTCTGTCTGACACACCCACCGCTAGCCTAGCTTAGCACAAACACTGGAGGTAAACGGCTCCAGCTAGCCTACTGCTCAATAAGTGACAAAATAACGCCAACATTTTCCTATTTACATGTTGTGATGTGTATAGTTACATCGTGTACTAAGACCGACGGAAAATGAAAAGTTGCAATTTTCTAGACCGATATGGCTAGGGACTATACTCTCATTCCTGCGTAATAATCCAGGAGCTTTGCTGCCGTCCCATGGGTGCAGCGGCGCAATGATATTACGCAGCGCCTGAAAATAGTCCCCAGCACGCTCTCTGTGCAAGCAGGTTGTCACGTTGGTTATGTTGACGGAAGTTAGCCTATTTTCAGGCGCTGAGTAATATCATTGACGGAAGTTAGGGACCCATGGGACGGTAGCAAAGCTCCTGGAATGAGAGTATAGTCCCTAGCCATATCGGTCTAGCAGTAGGCTAGATGGAGCCGTTTACCTCCAGTGTTTGTGCTAAGCTAGGCTAGCGGTGGGTGCGTCAGACAGAGTTATGGCACGCACGGAGATGAGAATGGTATGTATGGACTTATCTAACTCTGGGGGATACGGTGAATAAGCTAAAGTCCCAAAAAGTCGGGGTCCTTTAATGTGTGCATTTCAGGTTGTGAAAAACCTGGAAATATGAGGGAGATTTTAAAAGAGCTCTATGTAGAATTCAGAACCTCTTGTTAGTAGCGACACCGGTGGCCGTTAGGGGAACTGCAGCAGCAGCTTGTGGCTCGTGTGCACGTGACGGACAAGAGACTGAACGCGATTCAAGACTCTTGATATAGAGGGTATGCATCGACGGCACTTTCCCGCCGGAGTGGCAGAAGAGCTGCTGCATGACTGGAGTTAATAGGGGAAAATGCGAGTAAAACAAACGGTTATCAGTTTAAACGAAAGGTTGGACTCGATATAGTGTTCCTTACAACTTACCAAAGATCCAGTGATCCATGGATATTGACGTGCAGCCAGGAAACGTGTTTTCCTTAAATTTATATGAGCCTGATTTTGAAATATTTATCACGTGTCAGTCATCACAATTTCAAGAGTGAATCCCGTATTTATATATGGGGTGTCGAAATTAATAATTTGTGCGATGCAGACGAGGACGATTCTGTATCGGTTCAGTAATAGACCACCAATTAAAATGTACTGATTATTTTCTGACGTCATTTGTCACATGCTTTGTCGTGGTGGCATATAATGACAGAGGGAGGCGAGACGCGAGTGCGAGTAATTAAAATGCTCCAACTACTTTAAAAGCCGACATCTGGGCACATTTCGGCTTTTATGAACAACCTGGTAAGCACGACCTGGAGAACACATGCGCTGTGATTTATCAAAACGATTCCATTTACACTTGGGCACATAAATGTATCTCCGTAAAACGGATATAAATTCGATCTTCAATTGTCGCACTATATGCAGATTTAATGGAGTTCACGTCACCAAAAGCAACAGATCTATAGCCTATAACACGCTCGCACGTTAATTTTTTTGCATTGTTGCGCGTAAAATTTACATATGTGGTTTCAACAGCCAGATGCATTTACACTGTAGTTTTGACTGTAATGCGGCCCAGCTAGACCACCTCCTGAAGTGGCTTTCAGTATTTTGTGTATTTGTTGTAAATGCTATGATGTTTTATACATTCAAGAAGCGTGTGTTCTTTGAGCAGGTAAAATTAAAGGTTCAGTTCATATAACTGACTGACAAAATTGTATACATATATCGATTTGAACCGAATCAATGGCATGATAATCGTAATCGAACCGAACCGTGAGACCAGTGTTCACACCCTTAATTTATATGGGGATGGGTCTATGTATTGAAGCGTGTATGTGGCCGCTTGTCAAGAATGGAAAACAAAAGCTGTCACTCATTCAATGAACGCAATCTCACAAAGGTCCGTTATATTAATCAAGCGACGACACAATGAATCTCTTATTTACATAATGTCTACACTTAGAGAGGATTAGCGCACGTGCAGATCTCAGCACTGGACAAACACTTGAGCGGTGAGTGGAACTTCAACACCTGTGATTGGCCATTGCATTCAAGAGATCAACAAACACGTCTGTGATTTGCTTCATTACTCACCGAAGCGAAAACTTGAAAAATTGGAAATTGAATAATTTGATAAGCGCAAATACAGATTAGGAGAAATAATTTCACTCGGCGGCCATCTTTGAAACGCCTCTCGGGCATGCAAGTGCAGCTGCATCTCTTTGAATGGGGGAACATCAAATTCTCAAACTTCGCCAAGCTTACGATTCAGTTTCATATTTGAAATCACCAATTAAATCTGACAACAACTGTCAGAACGCTCTCATCATGACAAAAAAACTGCATTTTTCAGCCTGGACAACAGGGCCTGTTTCTATTCGGTTGTTAAGTCTGACGTCACGCGGCAGCGCTTCCGGGTCCAAACGCTCTCTCATACCACAAGAAAAAAAACAAACGGTGCTAATATACACACACAATGTGGTGTAATACTACAAAAAAAATTACAATCATAACCTTTATCTCCATACCAAAATTCCAGATGGCCAGACAGTGATTCATCTTTTATAAATCGTTAAAATATTAATGTCTGTGACGCTGTGAGCACAGAGACTGTTGTGTAGACTGTAAGTATCTAAAATGTTTAATATGAATAAATAGCGCTCATAAATGGCCGTCGATGGCATTCTCAAGTGAAACGAGTTGAGGCTTGGACCTAGAAATGGCGTTCCTTACGTCATGACTTAACAAGCGGATAGCAACCGGAGCGTCTAACGGCAGCTGCAGTGACGCGATGACTTTACTAATCAACGATTGGCTCTTTCATTTAGAAGGCGGGGCTTATTCGCCATATTGGGCGTTGCACTTTCTCCCATTCATAAGTAATCGGAGTGCACCATCTTCCTATACATAAAGTCTTTGCAGATAAGCACTGGATCTTTTTCGCTAATAATATGCTATTACGAAGAAAACAGATCCTAGACCAGCAGTTATGGGCAGCTTTTCCCTCTAAAAGCAATCAGTAGCAGAAGCAGCAGACGGCAGTGGTTTGAGAGAAAATTACACGCTATTATCAAGTCCGTTTCCCTCGGAGACGTAAAAAGAAGTTAGAAATACCTTTGCAGCGATACACTGTTAATGAACATCCAGACGCCGTCCAGCTGCTGAGCGCGACGGTTAGATGAATATTAAACGCGCTTTCCTCTCAATAACAAAATAAACACAACACAAATGACAGCGGAAATCATCTGATCATAGCGATGTGGATATGATTACACCAGCTGTACGATTCACCGACAGATGAAATTAAAATTACACTGTTATGATAGTTTGATTATGAAGTATATTTGAGACTGTAGTTTGAGTTAATTTTTGTTTTTGCTTGGCATGTTGACATTACAGTACAGAATGGCTCTTTCGGCATTATCCTGCTCATAAGCATTCGTTTTGTTGCTGAGTGGAAGAGAGGCTTTCGGTCGGGAGCGCGCGTAACCCATCCATTTGAATTTCCCGGCGAAACCGGCCTGAGTCCTTCACATTAAAATCAGCCTACAGGCTTTCATAGACATCATAGGAAGTCGGGGAAGGTCACGTTTCAAAGGATTAATTCACTTCAAAATGAAAATGTCCTGATGATTTCCTCACCCCCATCTCATCCAAGATGTTCATGTCTTTCTTTCTTCAGTCGAAAAGAAAATACGTTTTTTGAGGAAAACATTCCAGGATTTTTCTCCACATCATGGACTTCAATGGGAACCAACGGTTGAAGGTCCAAATCAATGCAGTTTCAGAGGAAGGGCTTCAGAGGCTCTGATGATCCCAGAGGAATAGGGTCTGATCTAGACAAACCATCGGACATTTTCAACAAAAACAGCATTTATATACTTTTTAACCTTAAATGCGCGACTTCTGTGTATGACGTATGATGTCATCGCGTCGGAAAGGTCACGTGGCGCAGGTGGAAGTACCGACCGTTAAAACAACGATGTCAGACAATTTTAAAGTTGGAGGAGAACATGAGATGGAGTTTTTCGGCACTGGGACAGTACTTCAACCTACATCATGTGACCTTTCCGACGTGATGACGTCATATGCCGTGAAGAAGCACAACACAGAAGTCGCGCATTTGAGGTTAAAAAGTATATAAATGTTGTTTTTATTGAAAATGTCCGATGGTTTGTCTAGATCAGACCCTATTCCTCTGGGATCATCAGAGCCTCTGAAGCCCTTCCTCTGAAACTGCATTGATTTGGACCTTCAACCGTTGGTTCCCATTGACGTCCATTATGTGGAGAAAAATCCTGGAATGTTTTCCTCAAAAATCTAAAAAAAATTAAGTTTTGTTACAAGCTGTTGAAATACAAAAAGCGATTAATGCATGAATGTTCTTACATATAGCCCCTTTAAACATTTGATTTCCAGGCCTCTTAAAAGTTTTAAAAGGTTATGCCAGAAAATTAATATTTCTGTTCTCTAATTGGTTAGAAATTGCTCTGTGTGAGACAGTGATCATAAAAGACAGAAATGTATTGATAAGGTGTGGGAAGAAACCCTGTTATTCAAATACGAGCAACAAAATATACTGTATTAAAAATGGTATTTATTTACAAGTGCAATGTCTTCAAATGGACTATTAACATTTATGAAATTCTCATTTCGTCCTAATTGTCAAAATGAGTCAAATACAGAAAAATACGCTGATGATTTAAAATGTTTCAGTCTCTTTCACAAATGTATGTTTTACGCACTTCATGTTTGAGTGAATCTCGTTAATGTGTGTCCAGGTCATGTTTCAAGCCAAAAAATGTTTTTTTATTTTAGTCCATTTTTAAAATATATATATATTTTTAAACTAAAAGCCTGCATTGCATTTTTAAAAGTAATTACAATTAAGTTTTTTTTTTTTTTTGGTGGTGATGTATACCTACAATTGTGCTTGACAATTTTAGTAATATATATTTTTTTCAACATTAAAGTAACAAGAATTTTTTGGCCCTAAAAATAGGTTTAATTTTCTTTAGGAAAAATATACTTAGTCATTTTCTTTTGGGTTTTTGGAGTGAGAAATGGCCTGGGCATGTTCTTGTTTTTGTGAGATTCACTCGTATGTGCTCTTTTTCTCCAATGTGCTTTCATTTTTTGAAGTATCGTGGAGTGCTGAAGCTCATTCAGGACGACGGCCAAATGCATATAATCTTACAGAGAAATGTGAGTACTGATCCTGTGCTTGTTTCTGATTACTCACTATTACTCCTGCCATCAGGATGTTAAAAATGCCACGACTCACATTCAGAGATAAATATATATATCCCAAAAGCCAACACACACAATACTTGCAATCACAGTTTAAAACCTTGAAATATTTCATTTATGTCCTTCTATAAGGTTGGGAGACGGTTGTTTTTTTCCTAATTTGGTTTTATATTCAGTACTTCGAGGATGAACAGGAGTTTTGTGATGTTCAAGTTACTCCACTGCTATTCTACACATTAATAATAATAATAATAATTGATAACTATACATGAAAACACTCAGCAGCCCTTCTAGTGGTCGTGCTCCACAGAGTTCACATTTATGATTTGAGTAAATGTCATGAAAAGGCGTGTCTGGGTCACGTCACTCCAAAATCCATAAAATAAACGATAATATAATATTTATGCATTGTGACATTACTTTTTAAATATCATTCGCATAATGCAAAAGAAATTTACCATAATGCATCTGCATGTTATTCTTATTTTTATTATTCTTGATGATTGTCATCTCATTACTTTAATGCATTTACGTTTTTACTTGGCAAATAACAAACACATCAAGCCAGTACAATACTAAAATAGTACATAAATACTTTTCACATTACATTAATAATTTGGGAGTAAAATGTCAATGCAAAAAAAAAAAAAAAAATCTTAATGCTTTTAAAAATACATGTATTTCTATTGATTTTGATGTGCGATATGACCCATGACACTCTCCACCACAGTTACTGTTCACCAGATGAAGGTTATTGAGTTTGTGAATGCATGTTAAGAGCAGACCATTAAGTTGTGCTGTTGTATTTTTTTAAACGGCCGTCATCTGTCCGGTTGTGGTTTCACACACATTCAGTTCAGATTCATCTGGCCGACTCACGATTGCTTTTCTAGTTTTAGTGCAAAACAGACAGACTAAAAAAAACCTGAACATAGTGAGGTGCACACGAACACGACGGGCTTCATTCATTACAACATTTACTAAACGATCTAAATTTGCTTCACCCGTGTCATGAATGTGGCCCGTCGGTTCTTACTGTCATCATTCTGGCCTTAATAAATACCAAACATTTACCAAACATACAAAAAAACACATTCAAATCAGTGAAACTCCTCCATGAGGTTTTTGTTCGGTGACGTTAAATTAGTGGCCGTTCGAAAAATAGAACTCCTTTCGCTGAATGCAAGTTAAAATAACATTTCTACAATGGTAATAATCTTCACCGATGCTGGTTAATGAGGCGTTTGACACTTTATCAGGACATCTGTCTCAGTCCGCGGTTTTAAAAACGAATGAACGAAACTCGTTTTTTTTTACAATCGATCCGAACGCTCCCACTGTTCTTCGATTGGCCGTTCTTAGAAAAAAAACCGTCATGAAGTCCTCACGCCATTGGCTGTACTGTTGCTAGGCACTGAGCCGTTGCCGGGGTTGTTGATCTGGTGAAGGGGCGTGTCCTGAACGCGCGAATATTCCCTGACCTCGGTCCTGGCCAGGAGGTGGTGCTGCTCTCCGGGGAGGATGGGCCGCCGCAGTAGCCCCTCCCCCTCAGCGATAGTCTCGGGCAGCGGTTGGCCGGCGGTCTCCGGAAGCAACGGTATGCAAATGATGCAGAGCAGCGTGCAGCAGGTGAGGATCACGTGATGCAGGAAGAAACCCTTCTGATTGTGGAGCTCCATGAGGGGCGCCGTTAACATGCCGAACCCTGCGCTCGCGAGGACCAGACCGACTCCGCCACCCCTGTTAACGAAAAGCGAGTGGTCAAAACACGCATTCATCACGCCAAAGATCAGGTAATGTTTATAGCTGTTTGCCAAGTCAAGTAAGTTTGTGAAATCTTTCACAGTACAGTTTTGGTCAGCTAACCCTTTCCTGAGTCTTTAACTTCACTATACTTCAATTCACAGGAACTGCACTGTGAAAGATTTCACAAATCACAATAGTAAAGAATCAGTAAAGCTTTCACAGTAAAAAAAGACATGTGAAGCACAAGCTGAAGGACGTTTGTACAATTAACAATGTTAATTACTACATTTACTAATGCACTATTAAATAAAAAGCTCTATATGTTAATATTATGGACCTGGGATAACATAAACAAACAATGAACATGCGTTGTATTTTTTTTAAGTAGCATTAACAAAGATGATTAAATACTGAAACTAATGCTACTTAACTAATGGGACCTTATTTTAGTGTTACCAACTCTTTAAATCAAACTCTCATGGAAACGAATGCGTTCTGCTAGTTTTTCCTCGGTAAACTGCTGTCAGTGTGAACAGTCAACGTCCCTTAAGAGTCGTCTGACAGACAGACAGGATCTGTGCTGACCTGATGACAGTCGGCGTGATCTCTGCGCAGTAAAAGATGCTGAGCGTGCTGACAGCGTGAGACGAGAACATCCCGATGATGGAGAACGCGTAGGAGAAGCGCCGATTCAGGGTGTCTCGAAGAACTATGACAGACAAGAGAAGATTTCAGATAAAAGCACTTTGAACAAACAGACCCAGTGTTTCCTGCCTTTTTCTGTCTAATGTACCCCTATAGCAACATTGGTAATCACTGACATTTGAGATATTATTTATATTTAAATATTTCTTACAAAAATGGTTGCATTCAAATCAATGTGACAGTTTATGCAAAAAAGGTTGTGATTTACTATACGTTTTATAAACAAAGCCCTTTCTTTTATTTTCTCTTTCTTATTTTTAAGTCATAATTGATAGGTTTAACAAGAAAAAACATCCACCCAAAGTATACATAACTACGCAATACACTGAATATAATAAAAAAAAAAAAAACGCAACTTTTCATTTTCCGTCGGTCTTAGTACACGATGTAACTACAGAAGAGTCAAGTTTTAAATAGGAAAAATATCTTAAGTCTTTGGTCATTTTTTGAGCGAGATGCTAACGGTCTAATCCGATTCAATGATCTATGCTAAGCTATGCTAAAAGTGCTACCGCCAGACCCGGAGATCAGCTGAATGGATTCGAAAACGGTAAAACTCAACTGTTTAACTCTAGGGGAGTTGGAATATGAGCCTATTTTCCAAAATAGTGGCGTGTTCCTTTAAGATACATTATAACAGTGGTTCTCAACAGTTTTTTTTCCAAGACCGAACGTCAAGTGGTGACCCAAACTTCAAAACGAAATACTGAAATGTATTAATTGATTGTCTCCTGAATTGGATAAACTTGCAAGGATTAACTGGGTTGTATATTTTTTAAAACATTGCAGTTTGTTCATGGTTTACATGTGTCACGCAACCTGTTCATTTTGGCATATAATACTAATTTGGCCAAGTGAGATGAAAATGCACCAGAATAATGCAAACATTTGACCAACTTAAATATTTTGATAATAAAATCCTGCTTTTCCACAACCCGGTCACAAACCACTGCTTTATAAAACATAATCCATAATACTTTTTCTTTAGTTTTACCTGCATCGTGCCGAAGACTGTACTTCCCGATCACTGTATTAAGAGAAAGAAGACACATTGAGAGGGCGATACAGTCACAGAGTCTCTGTCATTGGCTGTAAGTGTGTGTACGTACGGTTGAGCAGACCCAGCTGCAGCAGCGACGCCAACGCTGTGATGATCATGAAGGTAAGCAGGCCTCCTCTCCTGCCAAAGCCGCCCACCACAGGAAACACCACCACGCAGGAGGCGAATGCGATCGCAGCCACTGCGTAGTAATGCAGATGAGACGCGCTGCCCTCCAGAACACTGCGAGCAAAACAGTGATGGATGCCGTAGCCTGTCAACCTGAGAGGAAGAAAGGCCCATTGATTTTGTGTTGAGATGAGAACAGACGCTCGCACAATGATTAGCTCGCTCTTCAAGCGAACCACTTTTATTGCACCGCCGCTGCCTACGCAGGTAGTGCCAAAAATCTAGATCAGTGGTTTTCAAAGGGAATGAAAGGAGCTCCGTGGAAAAGTTTAGAAGAGTAGAAAATTAGTGTAAAAATAAAAAAATGGATACGTAATAATAAATATTAAAATAAATATAGCTGCAAGCAGCCATTATCGGGGCCAAGCGCAAAGAAGAAGATAAGACATGCCAGCATGGCTGGGAGTGTCAGACCAACTGTAACAATGAGCCATTAAAGACCTATTAAGGTGATTTTAGGCAAAATAGCTGTAAAATTATAATAAATAGTCAATAATAATGATTTAATGGTTTATCACTTTCGACCAATAGGTGGCACAGTTACGAAATTGATGTGGTGGGGTCAGAATAAGGGAACAATGACACATGCAAAGTTTGGTGTCAATATGTCAAAGCAGGGTGTCAATATGGTGTCAATATGTCATTGCAGAGATATAGCCTCAAGAGGCCTTATCATTATAAGTATGGACCACATGGTGGTGCTGTCTTGAAACCTTTTGAGTACCTTAAAGACACATACCAAGTTTTGTAATGATACACCAATGCATTGGTAAAATATAGCATTAGCATTTTATATCATAATACTGCATTGTAGTCAATGGGAATTTCATGTTTTGTTCTATTATAGTGCCACCAAGAGGCACAATCCCACCATGTTTTTAAGTGTCCTCAGAATGAGCCCATACATATGTGTGTCGAGTTTGGTGACTATTGCATTTTGTTTAGGAGTTATAGACATTTATAGTGATAACAACATAAAAAATGACCCATGGGCAACTTTGTTTTGATTTTTTTTGCCACTTCCTATCAAAATTTTGACATTTGGGCTACATTATTTAGTTAATCAACTTGTATTGCGTGTTTCCTACGCTGGTTTTGTCCCAATCGGAATAACGGTTTCGAAGATATTCGCAAATGTTTTTTAAGCGCTAAATCATAAGGCTGCACAAACCATAAGGCGAAACCTGGCATGTTTGGTATCATTGGACTCGGCAAAGATTCAGGAGATAAAAAAAGTTAGTCCTGTGAAAATAAATTGACCACACCCAAAGTTATAAGCATTTGGAGAGAGAAAAAATTCTCCACTAGGTGGCGCTGTTTTGAAACTTGTCAGGCTCCTTCAGGGCATCGTGGTGTTGACCCATACCGAGTTTCGTAACAACCCGTTCTTGTGTTCATAAAATACAGCATTTTAGCACATAATTCCAAATGGCCGACAGCCAAAATGGCCGATATGGTAAAATTGGGTATCAGCATGACGTCCCAAATCGTGATTTTTGAACAAACGGTTCAGAAGTTATAAGCAAAAATGACCATTTTTCGTATCTCCGGACCAGTAGGTGGTGCTGCGCCGAAACGCTGCATTTTGCCTCAGGTCATGCTTGTGATGAAAACAGTTTGACGAATCAACTTGAATTCCAAGTTTTTTTGTCAGCATGGTCTGAAGATGATCTGGTTACATTTTTGTGAAAATTAGAGCAACGGCCTAGGAGGAGTTCGAAAAAGTAGGTTTTATCGAAAATTCAAAAATTCAGAATTTTGTTGCTAGCCCTTATGGTTCAAAAGTTATTCGCATAAACATGAGTCAAACTTTGGACTGATGGTGGCGCTAGAGGGATTGAGTTAGATACTCCAAATTTGCTATGGTGACATTTCAGACTGTCCTCTATCTGTGTGCCAAATTTCACACCTTCGGTGCTTGGCCCCTAAATAAATGAATAGTAACTGATTATAATAGACCCCTTCACGGTTCACGTCACAGGAAAATTTGCGGTTCGCATGTCGGGGTCAGAAAGTTCATTCCATCCCATTGAATTGAGTTAACCAGAGAATTTCTCGTCAAGAAAAAAAATGCCTACTTGTTGCGTCGTGAACTGGGAAAATCGCACCAGTTATGGAGTCAAGTTTTTCAGGATTCCTGCAGGATCTCACCCGTTTACATCTGTGGCTGCAAGCTATTAAACGGGCACAATGCTACGAGGCTCGTGTTTGTAGAGGCTCAAAAAGAGTAAAGTGGTAGTAGTTATCCGCAGGCTAGAGCCAACAATGTGACAACAACGGTAGAGTTAAGCCATGGTAAGTAAACAAAATGTTTTCTGTAAACTGTAGACTGATTTAATAGTTAGGTGAAGCTTGATATCTGGCAATACTTGTGACCTGTGGCATGCTACAGACTTAGCAGACTAGCTTTACATTAGCGCTTTCACTATGACAACAGTAGATCGCGTTGTTTTTCTGACCTCATGCTGTGCGCGCACCCAACCTAGGTTTTTGATGTTTACCAACATTGAAGGGGTCTATACATAAAATATTTTTTTTTATTAAAATAAATAAATAAATAAATTCAATTAAAATAAATAAAACTTAGAAATGTAGAAAAGAAAGATGTAATGATATAAAAATAAGTAAATAATAATAAATAAAATTTAAATAAATAGGTTTAGAATAAATAATTAGATTAAAACAAATATATAAAATACGAATTAATAAAAACGAATTAATTTAAATTAAAATAAACATACGTTTAAAATGAATAAAAATTAGATTAAAATAAATATATAAAAAATTATTAAAATAAATACAAATCTGATGGATTAAAATAAATAAACATTAGATTAAAAATAAAAATATTTAAAATAAAAAATAAATTAAAATGAGAAATGTTAAGAAGTAAGAAACAGTGTAAAGATGTGAAAATAAATCAAATAAATAATACGGTTAAAATAAATAAAATTAGATTAAAAAATAAACAATAGATTAAAATAAATAAATTAAATTACATTTTGGATAAAATAAGTAAATAAATACATCAGTACTGTACTGACAGAGTATTAAAAAACACAATAATGTAAACAAAATACAGACCAAATAATATTTTAGAATTATTTATAATAGTAATTTTCCACTGTATAAATTGCCATTTACGTTTTAGGAAGGGGGTCCCTGATATTTGGGGGTTTGTGGCATGTAAAACATTGAAAAACCCTCATCTAGATGACAGGTAGGTAACATCACAAACATTTCCAGAAAAGTTTAGAAGTTTTGATTATAAATCTACTTGCCTTCCACTGATATATATATATATACCTATGTAATCAGGTTTTGAGACACAGCCGAGTCAGCACTTACGAGTTCACACACAGGACTACGGTGTTCTTCCACAGGTTTCGGGTGCCGGTCAGCTGCGTTACGCAGGACGTCTTTGGCTTCTGCTGCAGTTCCGTCTCCAGCTCTACAAAACCACATCATCATCATCATCATCATCCTCATGCTCAAGGTAAAGCACATTCACCTTGCTTCAATAACAGCCGTATTCACCTGAGAGGATGCCACTGGGGTCGGTTGCTGTGTCGACGCCGTTGCTCTGGGCGATTCGGTACATTTGGCGCTTGGCTCTTTGGTAATGTTGAGTGGCCAACAACCAGCGCAGGGACTCGGGAAACATCCTGACAATACACAGGAAGAGGCTGTCTGACTAACATGTGAAGGGATCAAACAGTTTGTCTTCTTTTATAGGTGTTGTTTCAGGATGGTTACATTTGAAATTAAAATATCTAGTTTACTTGCTACTAAAAGATTTAATGGTAATATTCAAAAAACCTAGTGATTACCCAGCTAACAAAAAAATGATGTTCTTCTAACATTTAGCTAAAGTTCCCATTAAGTGATAAAACCGTTACTTCTGAATGTTCTCTGAAAGTTCAAAACGTCCTTGTTTGTTTTAAATCTTTTAAAAACGTTAAGGAAACATTCCATTGTATCATTCAAACATGCTTGGAATGTTACTTTTGAATGTTCTCTGAATGTTCTCTGAACATTCCGAAATAAGTAGCAACATTTAAAAAATGTTACATCAAACTAAACGTTTCAGGTAAACACATTCCATGAATGATATTTTTGTGCTAACAATTTGAGAACATAAACAGATAACTTTAAACAAGCGTTTTATTAACGTTACTGGAAAAACCTTGAGAGAACCTTGCCAGAACATTCCCTGTTAACTGGGTTGGTTCTTCCTCATGAACAGGATTTTATTTCCACGCTTTGCAGTTGAGCAATCTGATCTGAGTGCTTTCCTAGTTTTCCGTGTTGCATGCATCTGTAGGCGGACTGAACTAGTGTTGATATGCTGTATTGGGCGTCTTACCAGACATACGGCAGCATAAGCACAAACGGGGCGATGATTGCAATCTGAAGAATCTGCCAATCACGGCACAGCGCCGCCAAACCGGGCATCAGCATCTGCCCGCCCACGATGATCAGAGTGGCGATCATGGTCATGGAGAAACGCCATTTGGGCAAACACAGCTCAATCCCTGAGAGACGGAGAGATCGTCACAGAATCAACACAAACAGAATTCAAAATGGACAATTCTTGTTTTTTATTTATGGAATATTGCAGTATTTATTATTGCAATGATTTATTCGTGCACATCATTGTTTTAAAATCATGTTCCTGGTAATCTTGAATCAGAATAACTTCATCTCTACTCTTCTCTGGTGACGAGGGCGGGGCAAACTGTCACTCACATGAGATCCACCAATAGCAAACCACAACCATCCAATCAGTTCCGCACAAAATCAAGCCCCGCCCTACATTTGTTCTTGTTTGAGAAGCATTTCACTCGCATATACGGCACAATAGAGAAGAAAAGATGAGCGCAACTTCCTTTTCATGCTGACTTTAAAAAAGAGGAGATCCATCCTCATATATATATATAAAATATAAACTTTTATTTCCATACTAAGGAAGTCAATGGTGCCCCACAACTGTTTGTTTACTGTAATTTTTGCTGTATTACTGATCAAATGAAATGCAACCTTGGTACATGTCAAGAAGAGACCACAGTGTAACATTATACTGTAACTCTGTTCATGTGTGTGTCTGTGTTGCTCTCCAGTTGTCTAAATTAACTCCCAGCAGATCAATTTATTATGAGCGGATATTAAACGAGATGCTGAGTTTATTCTGTTCTAGTGAAGATGCATTTATGCATTTAAGATTTCTTTTTTTACCTGATTTATGGGTGACTGGCTTGGCAAACACCAGGAAAAAAATCTTTTATGAAAATGAAAATCTTGTTAACGTTATGGCTGTTTTCTCCCTCTGTAAATCATTATGATGTACATTATAAACAAAAAGCTTTGAGAAAACTGGGCGCTGTAAAGCATCAGGCTTCAAATGTCATCAGAGTCTGAGCGAAGCAGAAAGTGGCTCCATTAAAGCAAATTAATGAACTCTGAGGTGTTCTGGCGATTAAACACACACACACACACACACACACACACACACACACACACACACACACACACACACAGCTTCCCCTGGCCTCTGAAAAAGCTACTTAATCAGCATCACTTAATGTCTGCTCAACAGAAAACCGCTTTCTAAAGCACACAGAGAATTAAACAGATCACAGAAATTAAACCGTGTGCTTAAAGCAGATCCTGTACAGAGCCACATGATGTGCAGGAAAAAAAAATGTTTTCTTTTCTTTTATACATAGAGGGAATTAATTTGTAAATAGTCAACACAATTTAGAAAATAGAGAGAACAAAATACTAAATTGTGAGCACAATTTATAAATCAAGGGAACGAATTAGTCAATCGTGGGCACTATTGACTTATTTTTCTTGCATGTCATGTGCGGGACTTTTTCAAAAGAATATGCATGAAATTATATTATGCATAAAGAAAATAAAGACTACTTAGGCTTTATACATTTCAGATATTTTAGTCTTCTTAATGTATAATTAAATGAGGTATTTAATATATTATGTATATGTACATATATATGTACACATACACTCACCTAAAGGATTATTAGGAACACCCGTTCAATTTCTCATTAATGCAATTAACTAATCAACCAATCACATGGCAGTTGCTTCAATGCATTTAGGGGTGTGGTCCTGGTCAAGACAATCTCCTGAACTCCAAACTGAATGTCAGAATGGGAAAGAAAGGTGATTTAAGCAATTTTGAGCGTGGCATGGTTGTTGGTGCCAGACGGGCCGGTCTGAGTATTTCACAATCTGCTCAGTTACTGGGATTTTCACGCACAACCATTTCTAGAGTTTACAAAGAATGGTGTGAAAAGGGAAAAACATCCAGTATGCGGCAGTCCTGTGGGCGAAAATGCCTTGTTGATGCTAGAGGTCAGAGGAGAATGGGCCGACTGATTCAAGCTGATAGAAGAGCAACTTTGACTGAAATAACCACTCGTTACAACCGAGGTATGCAGCAAAGCATTTGTGAAGCCACAACACGCACAACCTTGAGGCGGATGGGCTACAACAGCAGAAGACCCCACCGGGTACCACTCATCTCCACTACAAATAGGAAAAAGAGGCTACAATTTGCACGAGCTCACCAAAATTGGACAGTTGAAGCCTGGAAAAATGTTGCCTGGTCTGATGAGTCTCGATTTCTGTTGAGACATTCAGATGGTAGAGTCAGAATTTGGCGTAAACAGAATGAGAACATGGATCCATCATGCCTTGTTACCACTGTGCAGGCTGGTGGTGGTGGTGTAATGGTGTGGGGGATGTTTTCTTGGCACACTTTAGGCCCCTTAGTGCCAATTGGGCATCGTTTAAATGCCACGGCCTACCTGAGCATTGTTTCTGACCATGTCCATCCCTTTATGACCACCATGTACCCATCCTCTGATGGCTACTTCCAACAGGATAATGCACCATGTCACAAAGCTCGAATCATTTCAAATTGGTTTCTTAAACATGACAATGAGTTCACTGTACTAAAATGGCCCCCACAGTCACCAGATCTCAACCCAATAGAGCATCTTTGGGATGTGGTGGAACGGGAGCTTCGTGCCCTGAATGTGCATCCCACAAATCTCCATCAACTGCAAGATGCTATCCTATCAATATGGGCCAACATTTCTAAAGAATGCTTTCAGCACCTTGTTGAATCAATGCCATGTAGAATTAAGGCAGTTCTGAAGGCGAAAGGGGGTCAAACACAGTATTAGTATGGTGTTCCTAATAATCCTTTAGGTGAGTGTATATATATCTAGTAGGGCTGCCAATCGAGCCATTTTTTAATCGCACTCTTGTTGTGCGATTAATCGCACACTTATCGTAAAATTAATTAAACGGCATTCATCTCATTAAACACATTCATTTGGTCATCATTTGCTATATCCAGCACAGTAAACAATCAGAAAACTGTATTTTCCGCAAGCTTGGAGAGACTCCAAAAGGACACCAAATAACCAAATATAAGGAGTTCATATAATTATATTATATAATACATTTATACACACCAAAGCACCAATGAAAAAAAAACATTACAGAAAAAAATGTTACAGAATTCAGTGTATAGTGTGTGTACAGAGCAACAACGAGATTGTTTTCATTTAAGCTGCGATACCGAACAGGACCACACGGAGACGCCAAAAACTCCCGCTTTGACTGCATAAACTCCTGACAAATCAAACATTATCCTTCCCGAGTGTGTGTGGAAACAACACGAATGTACTGAAATGTGTCTGTACATGAATGCAGCGTGCGATCAGTGATCGAGAGCGCGCACACACACACGGTTTGTTCTTTGTGCATCAATAACAGACTCTCACGCGCTTACTGTACTTCACCAACATTGTGCTCTTCAGAAACAACCGCAGAACTGGAATTAATAATTCACTAAAAACGCATTCTCTATTCTCTCTAATGTCTCTGATGTGATCAGCCTGGCCTTCTTTACATTAGCGCTGTTTTCATCTGTTTGAATGATTTCGATTACTGGATCCCTGAAAACTTTCCCAGAGTTTAACGGCTTAAAATGGCCTGATCACAAACAGAGAAGCAGTAGATGCTTAGTGTGATTGTGATAAACTCTTCTAAGATCATCTACTGCGTGACGAAAATTATGTTAATGACACATCTTTACGTACTTCTGTAATTTAAGGAATTTAAATTAATCGCATGTGTTAACGGGTTAACGGTAACAGCCCTAAAACTACTAGGCTGATCTGTAAGTAATCACATTATTACCGCATGGCACAAGCTGATTGGCTTCTGCTGATCCTGCAGCCAATGAGATTGCATGCTCAACGTTGAAATAGTCTGGTTCAGTGTTTGCTGTAAGCTATCAGAGTTCCACTGAACGCCTCCGCCTCCCCAGCTCCACCTGCCTAGATCTGCTACGGCATTTATGTTTGTCTATTCATGCAGCAGAAGCATTCCTTACATGCTCACAAATACTAGAGTGATGGATAAATATTTTACAACTTATATTGTTTACAACAATATACATGTTGATACTGATTATGCAGAATCCCACGAATTTATGTCAGCGTTCGAATGTTTTAATTTCGTACAGTGTGTGGATTTTCCTACACACTTGAGGTCACACACTTGCCTTGGTTTGTACTGCTGGTTTACATAATGTTTCTGTGCTTGGTTCTCAAATTGGTCTGTCTGATCATCTTTTCATTAAACTAAATTGCCTCTTCCTCACCTTAGGCTGAAATTCATCATAGCCTCAACTCAACTCTGTGAATCTGTACAGACTCACCTTTCTGACATTACTGAACACACTAGCTCTATTGATATCCTTTCCAAATATAATAGCTCTATTTCCACTGCCCTTGATACCCATGGCCCGATTAAAAGTAGACTTGCACCTTCTACGCACACATCTCCCTGGATTACTCCTGCACTTCGCATCTTGAAAACTGCTGGATGTCGCAATGAACGCCTCTACAAGAAAACTGGTTTAAGTGTGCATTTTGCTGCTTACAAGGACCATATTCAGCTGGGGTCATGAAATGAGAAATCTAATTTTCCTTGAGCTTTTGACATATAAGAGGTCATCGTACTATAAGAATATCCTGTTAGTTTCAGAACTGAAAACGTCCTTGTTAGTCCAAAAACATGGTGAAAGACCGCCTCTGCAACTTTGGCCCCACCCACTGGCGTGTTAGTGAGATGACGAGGAGAGACGAATGGACTAATAATACCATTACTTTCCAAAGGATCCTAATGCTAGAAATGTGCTTATTTACTTTCAACAATGTGAATGTCTCAGTTGAGCATTATTTATTTGTATTCGGTACATTTCACTGTGGATTCTTTGGTAAATATGTCGCAATTTTGGCGCAGGCTTTGCAAACAGACTTTTACGATATGGACTCGACAGTAATGCTGCAACAAGTGAGTAAGTAACTGTGTTAATTCTAATGCCTGATCTGAGACCAGTGATTTCTGATATGCAATGATTCATGTACAGTCAGATGTTCTTTGTCTGTGTCAGTAAATCAAACCAGTGACTAAACGCTCAACTTCTCTTAGTAGGATGAAAATAATCTGTTATTTAAACTGAGATTAAATTATATATAGAAAGCGATTAAAGAACAATCGCTGGAGCTGTCAATCAAACAGCACAAGTTTATCAGTGACTCCCAAAACTCCCATAATAATCAACAAATCTCTTATTTACATTGTGTTTGCACTGTTAGTTGTGGTGAAAGCATTTGTTAGTGTGCAAAAATCAAGTTACAATGACGAGATCCTGCATTCATGAGCTCAACATGTCTGTGATCGGCTTCAATGCTCATCACTGCAACCTGTCATGCCACGATCTGAATATAATGCCATAGATCTGAATATAATGCTATAATCAACACTTTTCACGATTAGTTAACCTTGAGAGCTGTAATAGGTAAAACGGGCTAAACGTTTTTGAGAGAGAGTTCCACATGTAATACTCCTCTATTTCATATGCAAAGATATCAGCCAGCTATCACAGCAGTGGGCGTTTACACTGAGTCTCACAGCAGCCAATCACAGCAGTGGGCGTTTACACTGAGTCTCACAGCAGCCAATCACAGCAGTGGGAGTTTACACTGAAGTCTCACAGCGGCCAATCACAGCAGTGGGCGTTTACACTGAAGTCTCACAGCGGCCAATCACAGCAGTGGGCGTTTACACTGAAGTCTCACAGCGGTCAATCACAGCAGTGGGCGTTTACACTGAAGTCTCACAGCGGCCAATCACAGCAGTGGGCGTTTACACTGAAGTCTCACAGCGGCCAATCACAGCAGTGGGCGTTTACACTGATGTCTCACAGCGGCCAATCACAGCAGTGGGCGTTTACACTGAAGTCTCACAGCGGCCAATCACAGCAGTGGGCGTTTACACTGAAGTCTCACAGCGGCCAATCACAGCAGTGGGCGTTTACACTGATGTCTCACAGCGGCCAATCACAGCAGTGGGCGTTTACACTGAAGTCTCACAGCGGCCAATCACAGCAGTGGGCATTTACACTGAAGTCTCACAGCGGCCAATCACAGCAGTGGGCGTTTACACTGAAGTCTCACAGCAGCCAATCACAGCAGTGGGCGTTTACACTGAAGTCTCACAGCAGTGGGCGTTTACACTGAAGTCTCACAGCAGCCAATCACAGCAGTGGGCATTTACACTGAAGTCTCACAGCAGCCTATCACAGCAGTGGGCGTTTACACTGAAGTCTCACAGCAGTGGGTGTTTACACTGAAGTCTCACAGCAGCCAATCACAGCAGTGGGCATTTACACTGAAGTCTCACAGCAGCCTATCACAGCAGTGGGCGTTTACACTGAAGTCCCACAGCAGCCTATCACAGCAGTGGGCGTTTACACTGAAGTCTCACAGCAGTGGGTGTTTACACTGAAGTCTCACAGCAGCCTATCACAGCAGTGGGTGTTTACACTGAAGTCTCACAGCAGCCTATCACAGCAGTGGGCGTTTACACTGAAGTCCCACAGCAGTGGGCGTTTACACTGAGTCTTACAGCAGACACGCCCTTTAAACAGAGCGTTCAATTACAGCTCTCAAGGTTAACTAATCGTGAAAAGTGTTGAGTATAACCATTTTTGATGTAAAAATCATACTAACATTATAAGTGCACCCCAGAAAACATTATAAAACAATGCAGTTTATGATACCTTTAAATACTGCACGCTCTAGCTACTACTCTACCCTCATTAGTAATACTTCCTCTTGATCCAAGACACTGTTTTCAATAGTCAGTAAACGTACTAACCCTCCTGCACCTGACATGAGTAACTCAGCTGAGCTCAGTGAGTCATTTCTACACTTCTTCCAAGATAAAATAAACAGTATATATACTCTCTTCCCGTCTATGTCCTCTCCTATCCTCTCAGAGGACCTTCACTAACTTTGACCTACCCACCCCAGCCTATATCTCAGAGCTAATCAAGGCATCAAACTCGTCTTCCTTTCATCTTGACCCGGCCCCTAATGTGCTTCTGTAATTTAATTGCCCATTTCAATTCTCATTGCTGTCACCCCTGTTTTACAGAAACCCGGCCTCGGCTAATTATAGACCAATTTTGCATCTTCCATTTCTCTCAAAGCTGCTTGAGACTGTGGTCGCTGCTCAACTTCACAACTATTTGTCATCACACAACCTTTATGAATGCTTCCAATCAGGTTTTCGCACTCTCCACAGCACTGAGACACACTCCTCAGGGCTGTAAATTATCTTCTTATGGCCATCGACTCTGGCTCCATCAGCTCCACCATCTCCTCTGCATTTGGCACCATTTCTCACAGTCTTCTCAAGTCACGACTCTCTGCTCTTGGTATTGTCCTGTCGTAGTTCATCTCCTGCTTGTCTGACCGTCAGCATTACATTTTTATCTTTCAGGCGAAGTCCACTAGTGCCGGTGTCTCACACGGTGTACCCCAGGGTTTGGTTCTTGGACCTTTTTTCTTCATCATCTACATGCTTCCCCTTAGGACACATTATCTGTCAACATGGCTTTAGCTTTCATTTTCGTGTGTGTCGTTCCCTGATGATCCACGGCTGTGTGTGTGTGTGAGTGTGTGTGTGTGTGTGTGTGTTGTTCCCTGATGATCCACGGCTGTGTGTATGTGAGTGTGTGTGTGTGTTGTTCCCTGATGATCCACGGCTGTGTGTGTGTGTGTGAGTGTGTGAGCGTGTGTCGTTCCCTGATGATCCACGGCTGTGTGTGTGTGTGAGTGTGTGAGCGTGTGTCGTTCCCTGATGATCCATGGCTGTGTGTGTGTGTGAGTGTGTGTCGTTCCCTGATGATCCACGGCTGTGTGTGTGTGAGTGTGTGTCGTTCCCTGATGATCCACGGCTGTGTGTGTGTGAGTGTGTGTCGTTCCCTGATGATCCACGGCTGTGTATATGTGTGTGAGTGTGTGTCGTTCCCTGATGATCCACTGCTGTGTGTGTGTGAGTGTGTGTCATTCCCTGATGATCCACGGCTGTGTGTGTGTGAGTGTGTGTCATTCCCTGATGATCCACGGCTGTGTGTGTGTGAGTGTGTCGTTCCCTGATGATCCACGGCTGTGTGTGTGTCGTTCCCTGATGATCCACGGCTGTGTGTGTGTGTGTGTGTGAGTGTGTGTCGTTCCCTGATGATCCACTGCTGTGTGTGTGTGAGTGTGTGTCATTCCCTGATGATCCACGGCTGTGTGTGTGTGAGTGTGTGTCATTCCCTGATGATCCACGGCTGTGTGTGTGTGAGTGTGTCGTTCCCTGATGATCCACGGCTGTGTGTGTGTGTGTGTCGTTCCCTGATGATCCACGGCTGTGTGTGTGTGTGTGTGAGTGTGTGTCGTTCCCTGATGATCCACTGCTGTGTGTGTGTGAGTGTGTGTCATTCCCTGATGATCCACGGCTGTGTGTGTGTGAGTGTGTGTCATTCCCTGATGATCCACGGCTGTGTGTGTGTGAGTGCCGTGGATCATCAGGGAACGACACACTCACACACACACACTCACACAGCCGTGGATCATCAGGGAACGACACACTCACACTCACACACACACACACACACAGCCGTGGATCATCAGGGAACGACACTCACACACACACACACAGCCGTGGATCATCAGGGAACGACACTCACACACACACACAGCCGTGGATCATCAGGGAACGACACACTCACACACACACAGCCGTGGATCATCAGGGAACGACACACTCACACAGCCGTGGATCATCAGGGAATGACACACTCACACAGCCGTGGATCATCAGGGAACGACACACTCACACACACACAGCCATGGATCATCAGGGAACGACTCACACTCACACACACACACACACACAGCAGTGGATCATCAGGGAACGACACACACTCACACACACACACACACACACACAGCCGTGGATCATCAGGGAACGACACACACTAACACACACACAGCCGTGGATCATCAGGGAACGACACACACTCACACACACACAGCCGTGGATCATCAGGGAACGACACACACTCACACACACACAGCCATGGATCATCAGGGAACGACACACACACACACACACACAGCTGTGGATCATCAGGGAACGACACACTCACACTCACTCACACACACACAGCCGTGGATCATCAGGGAACGACATACACTCACACACACACAGCCGTGGATCATCAGGGAACGACACACACTCACACACACACAGACGTGGATCATCAGGGAACGACACACTCACACTCACACACACACAGCCGTGGATCATCAGGGAACGACACACTCACACTCACACACACACAGCCGTGGATCATCAGGGAACGATACACACTCACACACACACAGCCGTGGATCATCAGGGAATGACAAACTCACACTCACACACACACACAGCCGTGGATCATCAGGGAACGACACACACTCACACACACACAGCCGTGGATCATCAGGGAACGACACACTCACACTCACACACACACAGCCGTGGATCATCAGGGAACGACACACTCACACTCACACACACACAGCCGTGGATCATCAGGGAACAACACACACTCACACACACACAGCTGTGGATCATCAGGGAACGACACACTCACACACACACACACACAGAAGTGGATCATCAGGGAACGACACACAGGATTAAGAATCAAGGGTTCATATACTTTTGAATTAAGTTATTTTTATAAATTCATTGTTTATGAATTTGTGTCTATGAAATGTTTGTCTTGTGGACTATATGTAAACATCTTTTATGTAAAATATCTTATTCAGGGCAGCACTAAATAAAAAATAACATGCATTTTGTATGATCCTCATATTTTGTTAAAGGGGTGATGAATTGAGAAATCAACTTTTCATTCAGCCTTTGATATATAAAAGTTCATCGACATTGCGCGTTTGTTCCTTCATTTCACCACGGATTCATTTGTAAACAAGATACAGGTCGAGACTGGATTTGCAGACATATCAAATTAAAACACAATGCTGTGCCTTCTGGATCCGACAGGAATGGTGCAACACACTTATGAGTAAAACATGATTTTTATATATGATAGTATTGCATTGTTTCAGATCGTATTGATTATGTGCACGTGTCTAACTGAACATACCTTAGCACGCTGTCAAAGGCTGAAGAATCCTTTATTTGTGGTGGTGTTGATTCATTGCGATTCGGGATCAGACTCGGACATGTATAGGTCAGGGCTCGCAAAGCCCAACGTCCCGGGGCTATGTGTTTTTCAGACGGGCTACCAAAACGTAAGCCCGGCCTGCCGACGGGCTCTCTTATATAGTGAAATAACATTCCTTTCTTGATGTGCGTTGTTCACTCTCTTGACTTTGACTATTTGAGGGCGTGCGTGTGTGTGTGTTAGTGATGCACGGTTCGCGGTTATATTCACCGATCGGGCGGGCCAAGTAATAAAAAAATAACATTCCAATTAATCGCAGGTGGACGAGAGATAAATCATTGTGTTTGTTTGATAAAGACATTTTGCGAGCCCTGTGGGCGAATCATCCCGGTTGCCGTTTCTCCACACGCTTTCAAAACAATTCCCACATGTACTGACAGGGGAGCTGAAGCTCATTAAATATGCAAAGCTTATCCAATCATAGCCATGGGCGTTTACTTCCAAGTCTTCAGTGCGGCTCGCCCATAAAAACAGAGCGTTCCATGAGAGAGCCTCAAAACCAGGGTGGAAAATAGCCTATTACTTACTCATTATGATGTTTTTGAATGTAAAACCACACGAACATCATAAGTTGACCTCACACAACAGTATTAAAAAGAAATTTAAAAAGCCAGTTCATGACCCCTTTAAAATTAGTCACAGATTCTGCAAGGGGTTCACATACTTTTCCTTGCAACTGTATATATAAATATATAATTTACAAGCATAATATTTTTTACTAAATTTTTTCTCAGCAGTAATAAAAATGTAAAATGGTTTTTAAAGTGCAAAATTGTCATGAAAACAAAACAAAAAAGTTCCTAATAATAGTTTTCTTCAGCCAAGTATTATTCATTCTTTCTTTTCTATAATCCATCCTTAAAATATAACCTGTACATGTTCTCTGGTTTTAAAGTCGACTCTTAACTATATTTCTAAACACCGTTCTGTGAGATGTGTGTGCAGGACGGACTCGTGTCACTGCATCAATGACAATCACTGGAAAACTCAAGCAAAAGAAAGTGAAGAGGATAACACTCACTCAGGACGTAAAGGGACAGTCTGATGGCCGCCAGACAGAATCCCTCAAAGAAGCGCAGCGTGCTGAACATGGCCATATCCACGGAGAACGCCACGGCTAGCCCGAACACCAGCACGGACAGCACGGACACCAGCAGCACTGGGATACGGCCCAACCTGACAGGAAGTATTGTGAAATATATATATATATATATATATATATATGACAGTAACCATCATAGATGCTCCATATTTTGTTGACGTACCAGTCTGCCATCGCTCCCATCAGCAGGTAGCCAAAAATGGACCCGACCAACAGAGAGAACTTGGCGATGTGAACCTTCCACTCTCCGTCACACACCAGCGTCCACTGCAAACAGAACAAGACAGATTCATACACAAATATCACATGACCGCTGATATAGACCTATGAAACACTATATAGCACCATAATTATCAATATAATCAATATATGATATAGAGTAAGTATGTTAGCTATGTGAACACACAAAAAAATCATGGAGATGATTCGGTTATGGTAAAGGGTTGGGAAAAAAATAGTCACACTTGGCTCCTTCGCGGTCAAAAATGACCGACATAGGAAATGAATGGAAAATACGCAAAAATACGAAAGCTCAGAGAATCTTTTGGTGATACAAACCACAAATCAGCCATGATGCAGAAAAAAGTGCACAGCAATGAAGAGCTGACACTCTAAAATATCAAGAGTGCAAAAGAGACACTGTTTTCAACACTGATAATAATCATAAATGTGTCTTGAGCATCAAATCCTCATATCAGAATGATTTGTGAAGGATCATGTGACACTGAAGACTGGAGTAATGATGATAAATTCAGCTTTGATCACAGGAATAAATTACACTTTACATACTTTCCGCGAAGAAAGTTTGACCCCTAAACGAAGAGGCCCAGAGGGTTAAGTTTCTACAATAAAAACGGTAAGTATGAAAGTATGAAATATATGGTGTAACCTCTCAAGAATATAGTGATATTTCACCCTAAAAATGTTTTGTGATATTTTCAAGTCAATTAAGCATTTTTCTCCAAAATAATTATCATTATCCTAACAGAAAAAAATCCAATTTTAATAACTGTAATGTGTAAAAATTTATAGAAATCATATGTATTTATAGATGATTATGTTTGTTGTATTTTAATTTATACATTTTTGTAGAATATACAGTAAAATTAGAACATGGTGATATTTCAGTCTAAAAACAAAACGAAGATTTGAAGATGTTTTGTTGATATTATTTTCATATCAATTAAAGGAACACATGGACTTTTTGGGACTTTAGCTTATTCACCGTATCCCCCAGAGTTAGATAAGTCCATACATACCATTCTCATCTCCGTGCGTGCCATAACTCTGTCTGACGCACCCACCGCTAGCCTAGCTTAGCACAAAGACTGGAGGTAAACTGAACTTTGAATGAATATGAACTTTGCTGCCGTACCATGGGTGCAGCGGCGCAATGATATTACACAGCGCCTGAAAATAGGCTAACTTCTGTCAACATAACCAACGTGACAACCTGCTTGCACAGAGAGCGTGCTGGGGACTATTTTCAGGCGCTGCGTAATATCATTGCGCCGCTGCACCCATGGGACGGCAGCAAAGCTCCTGGATTATTACGCAGGAATGAGAGTATAGTCCCTAGCCATATCGGTCTAGAAAATTGCAACTTTTCATTTTCTGTCGGTCTTAGTACACGATGTAACTATACACATCACAACATGTAAATAGGAAAATGTTGGCGTTATTTTGTCACTTATTGAGCAGTAGGCTAGCTGGAGCCATTTACCTCCAGTCTTTGTGCTAAGCTAGGCTAGCGGTGGGTGCGTCAGACAGAGTTATGGCACGCACGGAGATGAGAATGGTATGTATGGGCTTATCTAACTCTGGGGGATACGGTGAATAAGCTAAAGTCCCAAAAAGTCGGCATGTTCCTTTAAGCATATTTCATCCAACTAATTATTATCCTAATGAAAATCTAGAGAAATCTCATTTATATTAGTGTAATGTGTAAAAATACACTTTATAATGTATAAAAAATACTTTATACATGATGGAATATTTCACCCATAAAAACGGTTTAGTTTTGTGATATTTTTATGTCAATTAAGTACATTTATCCCCACTAATTATCATTAAACTTATTAAAATATATAATTTATTTTACTGTGTAAAAATAAATGTATAATTTAATTAATTGAAATATTTATACATGAAGTATATAATTATAGTATTGTTAAAGAATTAGTGAACTACAATTGAGAATTAAAATGATTTCACTAAAGACAAAACAAAAATATAAAGATTACTAGTTACCATAAAAACTAATTTATATTACTGTAATGTGTAAAAATACATTTATAATTTTATTTATTTACATCCCAGGTGAAAAATACGTACTATTAAATGTATCAGAAAATGCATTATAGTATATACTCAAGTACATTTTTAATGCATTTAATAGTATGTATTTTTCACCTGGGATGATGTAAGTATGTTATACTTTAATTGATGCTGATTAAAATTTTTGTATTAGAATATTTGTATTATAATACAGTAAAACAGTTAGTCAATTATGATTGCTACTAATGAGATTTGGAGTAATATTTCACCCTAAAAACAAAATGTGAATATAAAGATGTTTAGTTTAAGCACATTTCTCCCCGCTAATTATCATTATCCTAATTACAATATCTAATTTATATTACTGTATGTGTAAAAATAAATGTATTGAAATATTTATAAGTGATAGAAGTACTTAAATTCTTGTATTAGAGCATTTTTATTGTAATACAGAAAGAATTGGTGGAGAAATATAAAAACAATGTCACAATGCAACATTTTCTTTATGCAAAGTATAATTAATTTCTTTATGCTCATTTTCAGATGGAAAAAGATAGTTTGTGCAATTTAAAGTAAAACACAAACACAAGGGCCTAAAATATCAAATGCATCCTTCACGACTCCACATTTACCTTTGAAGGACCTTGTGTTTCTGTCATTGAAACATGACAAATTTGATTAGAAACTGACCAATAAACCCAGAAGTGAGCACATGTCCTCTATCCTGCTGTCGTCTCATCCTCAAACACCAAACGGCACAGAAAGCTTCATTAGCATTTGTTTGCATGAATGAATGAACCTCTTTAACACACACTCAGTAGAGACTACTATCGGTGTGAGAAAGGTCACACACACACACATATACACACACACAGCTATTCAACTATAGACACTGAGAAAAACAGCCAAACAGGAACGCTGTGCAGCACTTCTGTCAGACTCGGAGATAAACCGCCGGGTTTGAAGGAAAGCTTGTGAAGGGAACTAGTTCCACATGCAGCGTTCATAGACGTCTGTCCCTCAGTTGTTGGGCCTCAGAGTTATCTCTCTGCATGTGTGAACGGGTTATCTGCTCCAGTCTGTGCTGGGTGTAACACTGAGCTATCCGTCTGATATGCACACACACACCCTGTGACACTAATAACTCATTTACATAACCAGCAGTGATCAGTGCGACCCTTCAGTTCCTTCATCAGAAAGCCAACAAAATCTACAATGTGCATTCATTGATATAGTTTTGTGAATTATTCATCTAATTGGTCTAATTCATGTTAAATGTTTACAGATTCAAGTGCATGTTTGGTAAGGCCACAAATGAAACCATGCAACGTGATTTCATAAAGGAAATAAAGGAATGGTTCACCCCACAATTTAAAGGAACACGCCGACTTTTTGGGACTTTAGCTTATTCACTGTATCCCTCAGAGTTAGATAAGTCCATACATACCATTTTTATCTCCGTGCGTGCCATAACTCTGTCTGACGCACCCACCGCTAGCCTAGCTTAGCCTACTCTCATTCCTGCGTAATAATCCAGGAGCTTTGCTGCCGTACCATGGGTGCAGCGGCGCAATGATATTACGCAGATATTAACCTGCTTGCACAGAGAGCGTGCTGGGGACTATTTTCAGGCGCTGCGTAATATCATTGCGCCACTGCACCCATGGTACGGCAGCAAAGTTCCTGTATTATTACGCAGGAACGAGAGTATAGTCCCTAACCATATCGGTCTAGAAAATTGCAACTTTTAATTTTCCGTCGGTCTTAGTACACGATGTAACTATACACATCACAACATGTAAATAGGAAAATGTTGCTGTTATTTTGTCACTTATTGAGCAGTAGGCTAGCTGGAGCCGTTTACCTCCAGTCTTTGTGCTAAGCTAGGCTAGCGGTGGGTGCGTCAGACAGAGTTATGGCACGCACGGAGATGAGAATGGTATGTATGGACTTATCTAACTCTGGGGGATACGGTGAATAAGCTAAAGTCCCAAAAAGTCACCGTGTTCCTTTAAATTCTGCCATCTTTTCTCAGTTTTCTGTCATGTTACAGCTTCGTTTGTCACTCCAGACGTTAAATCGGTTCGCTCATTTGCAGTGTGTTGGCTAAGCACTTGCTTGATGTTATTAAGCTCCAAAATGACAAAAAGAAGAAAAATAAACACCATAAAAGTAATCTAATAAAGTTAGGAAAGCCCATTTCCTCCAATCACGCTTTGGGAGATTATAATTATGCGACAAAAATGTTTAATCATGTCATAAAATGCTAAATTAGGAGATAAAAAATGAACAATTATGATTTAAAAAATTTACAGTTTTTGACTTTTTTGTCATAATTTTGACTATTTATCTCATTATGTCTTGCCATTGCCACATTTTATGCCACATTTTGTTTTAATCTAATTATAATTATTGTGATTGAGACAAAAAGTTGAAATGATGTCATAAAATACTAAATTAGTTGAATTCATAATTATGACAAAAAAGTTGACAGTTTTTGACTTTGTCATTAATATGACTTAGCATGTCATAATTTCGCCTTTGTCATATAATTATGACTCAGTATGTCAAAAAATTTCGACTACTTATTTCATTACGTCTTTTTATATCACAGTTATGACATTTTGTTTTAATCTCATTACAAGTTGAGAGGTTTTGACTTTTCTGTCACAATTGTGACTTTAAATATGACATCATTTAGCCTTTTATCATACAATTATGACTTAGTATGTCAAAAATGTTGACTATTTATCTAATCTTTTATGCCATAGTTATAATTTACCAATGTTTTTCTTCTTATGTGGTGGAATGGGCTTCCAGTGTGTGATGAACATGCCTAGATTTAAGCTAACAATCTTCCCCATGCTGCATTTTCCCAGCTCAAGCTCCAGTCCCCATTCACTTCCATTGTATAGAAAAGAAGAGTGTAAACATTTGGTTAAACATCTTGTTTTGTGTTTCAGGGAAGAACGCAAGCCATACGGGTATGGACGGACACGAGGGTGAGTAAATATCAACGAATTTGACCGATGACGGAATTTTCATTTTTAGGTGAACTATTCCTTTAAATGGTAGCTTTCCATCCGCCGGAGGGAATCCTTTCCAAGGGCATCCATCAGAGGATCTTACCTTGGTGACCACATTCTGCTGCAGTCCCGACTGCAGCTCAAACCGCCACTCCGAGCACATACACGCCGTAACGTAGCTGTTCTCGGTGGCGTTCGCGATCAGATCCACGAATAAATCCCGATCCGAGCCCGTCCCGTTCCCCGCGCGGACGCACTTCCTGTCCGGCTGGCCGAGCAGAAAGTGATCCGAGAACTGGATGAACGAGATGAGGAACGCCGGGATCCAGGTCAGAGCCACCAGGCGCCGCTGATACCTCCCGAACCCCCCGAGGAACGGCAGAACCACCGTGTCCACCTGCGAGAGCCGCTTGTGCGGTTCGGGCTGCGACACATTGCCGTTCTCCGCCGGCGGGTCGAGCCCGTCCAGCCGAACCGATTCCATAGCGCGTCGGTTTCAGCGGTGCTCGCAGAGTCTTTGTCTCAAAATCACACTCACACACACGGAGAGAAGGCGGAAGGTTCGGTCCGGTCCGAGCAGAAGCCAGTCTGAATCCGAGCTATGATAATCCAGCGGGCGCGTTGATGCGCAAGGGGCCCCATAAGGTCTTTGTCGAACCCGGTGGTCACAGCGACATCGCCGGGCTGTAGGATGCCCAGAGCTGCGCGCCTGTGCCCGGTGGTCTCCAACAGGTCCGCAGGTTACGCAGCTGGTGCACAGGTGTGGCCCGTGTATCCATCCTTGAATCCCGCTGAACTCACATCAGGGATGATCCTGAGCGAACCCACCCAGCGCTCGCACACTAGCTCATAAATAACCCCTCTGTAGTGAAGGCTTGGTCAGTGCATCGCACGCCCGAGTGTCCGTCCGCCCGCTTGCACCCACCGGTGATCGAGCATCGCACGGCATCCAAATGCAAGATCCGCCCTCGTTGCACGAACCGAGCTCTTCCATTGGCGCGCGCGTGCGCGCACGAGCTGTTCTGTCCTCCAGTGTGTGTGATTGGACGAGCGCAACAAAGAGCCTTTGTGTGGCATCTGCCCCCCATGAGCTCAGGCCAAAAACACTCCGGTGGGCTTCAACAATCAGTGCGCATTTAACTTTAGCTGGAGATTTGCTGCAGATTTATGTTTATTTATATATATAAAACATCACATTCGGATTCAGTATTCAAGCATTATATTATATTATAATGTGCATCATATACCATACATCATCTTGCCAAATAAATAATTATTGACATTAAATTTTGATTTTGAAAAACTTTTTATTATGTGAAAAAAATGCAGACCATTTAGGAAACGTACATTATATTATATTATAATGTGCAGCATATACCGTACATTATCTTGCCAAATACATAATTATTGACATTTAATGAACATGAAATATTGATTTCATTTTTATTATGTGAGCAGAGAATTCAGAGCATTTAGGAAAAGTACATATTATATTATATTATGTTATAATAATAATATTGAATTTTATTGTGCATTATACTGTACATTATCTTGCCAAATAAATAAATAATTAATTAAACAGTGAAATATTGATTTTTAAAAGTATGTATTTATTATGTAAGAAAAAATAGTGTGCAAAGTGTTAAGGAACAATATTATATTATATTATGTGCATAATATATACTGTACATTACCTTGCCAAATAAATAATTATTGCCATTTAATGGACATGAAATATTGATTTTGAAAATGTTTTTATTATGTAAAAAAAAAAAGAATTCAGAGCATTTAGGAAAAGTACATATTATATTATAATATATTAAGTTATGTTATATAATATTGAATTTTATTGTGCATTATACTGTACATTATCTTGCCAAATAATTAATTAATTAATTAAACAGTGAAATATTGATTTTAAAAAAGTATGTATTTATTGTGTAAGAAAAAAAGAGTGTGCAGAATGTTAAGGAACATTATATTATATTTGAATGTGCATTATACTGTAAATTATCTTGCCAAATAAATAATTAATTAAACAGACATGAAATATTGATTTTAAAAAGTATTTACTATGTGAGAAAAAAGAGTGTGCAGTGTAAAATAACATTATTATATTATATTATAAAATGTGCATAATACGTACTGTACATTATCTTGCCAAATTAATAATTATTGCCATTTAATGGACATGAAATATTGATTTTGAAAATGTTTTTATCATGTAAGAGAACATCATATTATATTCAGTTAATAATATAGATAATAATATTATATTATTATAATAATATTGCATTTTATTGTGCATTATACTGTACATTATCTTGGCAAATAAATAATTAATTAAACAGACATGAAATATTGATTTTTCGGTCCGGTCCGAACAGAACCCAGTCTGAATCTGAGCTATTATATTATATTATATTTAATTACTTATATTAAATATGCATCATATATACTGTACATTATCTTGCCAAATAAATAATTAATTAATCAGACATGAAATATTGTATTTATTATGTAAGAAGAAATAGTGTGCAAAGTGTTAAGGAACATTGTTATATTATATTATATTATGTGCATAATATATACTGTACATTACCTTGCTAAATAAATAATTATTGCCATTTAATGGACATGAAATATTGATGTTGAAAATATTTTATTATGTGAGAAGAGAATGCAGAGCATTTAGGAAAAGTACATGATATTATATTATATTGAGTTATGTTATGTGATATTGCACTTTAATGTGGATCGTTTTCTGAGATATCTGCGTGTTGTGATTGGTCGAGGGCCTGCAGCATATGGCCTGGCAGCTCAGCGCTGTTCTTCTGGCCAAGAGCCTCTCAGAGCTTCTCCTGGAAGAGTCTGTGCTCGGCTCAGCCTGCGCTCGGATTATCCTTCACTTCCAAACAAGGACGAGTTCAGCACTTCAGGACACTGAACATCACAGCTGAGCCTTATCACAGCTCATTCATGTTTGTATCTATCGGCACATTCAGTAAGGTCCCCGCGTCGGGGTCCTGATCACTCTGTCGGGGTTTATTCTGCGATAACAACCGGCTGGATGTACTTTTTCCCGCTTATTACACGGCTACTTGTCTCAAGTAAATTAGACACGAAATAGGCTACTGTCTTGAGTTTAAATATTTTATTAGCGCTTCCGCGAAGCAAAACAGTTCCAAACTGCTTTGAGCCTTTATCCATTGCTGAAAAGATTTGTTTGTACCATATATGTTGAAGTTAATGCTGAAGTCTTCTACAGGTGCTGGTCATATAATTAGAATATCTTCAAAAAGTTGATTTATTTCACTAATTCCATTCAAAAAGTGAAACTTGTATATTATATTCATTCATTACACACAGACTGATATATTTCAAATGTTTATTTCTTTTAATTTTTATGATTATAACTGACAACTAAGGAAAATCCCAAATTCAGTATCTCAGAAAATTAGAATATTGTGAAAAGGTTCAATATTGAAGACACCTGGTGCCACACTCTAATCAGCTAATTAACTAAAAACACCTGCAAAGGCCTTTAAATGGTCTCTCAGTCTAGTTCTGTAGGCTACACAATCATGGGGAAGACTGCTGACTTGACAGTTGTCCAAAAGACGACCATTGACACCTTGCACAAGGAGGGCAAGACACAAAAGGTCATTGCAAAAGAGGCTGGCTGTTCACAGAGCTCTGTGTCCAAGCACATTAATAGAGAGGCGAAGGGAAGGAAAAGATGTGGTAGAAAAAAAGTGTACAAGCAATAGGGATAACCGCACCTTGGAGAGGGTTGTGAAACAAAACCCATTCAAAAATGTGGGGGAGATTCACAAAGAGTGGACTGCAGCTGGAGTCAGTGCTTCAAGAACCACTACGCACAGACGTATGCAAGACATGGGTTTCAGCTGTCGCATTTCTTGTGTCAAGCCACTCTTGAACAACAGACAGCGTCAGAAGCGTCTCGTCTGGGCTAAAGACAAAAAGGACTGGACTGCTGCAGAGTGGTCCAAAGTTATGTTCTCTGATGAAAGTAAATTTTGCATTTCCTTTGGAAATCAGGATCCCAGAGTCTGGAGGAAGAGAGGAGAGGCACACAATCCACGTTGCTTGAGGTCCAGTGTAAAGTTTCCACAGTCAGTGATGGTTTGGGGTGCCATGTTATCTGCTGGTGTTAGTCCACTGTGTTTTCTGAGGTCCAAGGTCAACGCAGCCGTATACCAGGAAGTTTTAGAGCACTTCATGCTTCCTGCTGCTGACCAACTTTATGGAGATTTCATTTTCCAACAGGACTTGGCACCTGCACACAGTGCCAAAGCAACCAGTACCTGGTTTAAGGACCATGATATCCCTGTTCTTAATTGGCCAGCAAACTCGCCTGACCTTAACCCCATAGAAAATCTATGGGGTATTGTGAAGAGGAAGATGCGATATGCCAGACCCAACAATGCAGAAGAGCTGAAAGCCACTATCAGAGCAACCTGGGCTCTCATAACACCTGAGCAGTGCCACAGACTGATCGACTCCATGCCACGCCGCATTGCTGCAGTAATTCAGGCAAAAGGAGCCCCAACTAAGTATTGAGTGCTGTACATGCTCATACTTTTCATGTTCATACTTTTCAGTTGGCCAAGATTTCTAAATTCCTTTCTTTGTATTGGTCTTAAGTAATATTCTAATTTTTCTGAGATACTGAATTTGGGATTTCCTTTTAATTGTTTTTCAGTCACAATTTGGCGCCAGACAGTCAACGACAGCAGAGTGACACGTTAAGCATATAAGTAGTACCGGTCAAGATAACTCATAGTACCTGGATGAGCGTTGTGTTTTTCACTTTGGCGGTTATCTGGGAATAACATACCGCTGGAATGCGCAATTGACAAATCAGAATCAAGTATTCCACAGAGCCGTGTAATAATGTCTATTAAAATATGGAATACCACCATAAAATATGATCATTAGGTAAAATCAAGGTAAATATCACGTTTTTCTATCACTTCTTCTTCTTCTGAGACTACATTTAAACAGTATCTCCTCCTAGAGCTTTCAAACTACAACCACTAGACTCGGCTCAGACCTTCAGACGGTTCTGACTCAGGTTGCTGTATTTTTTCTAACTGATCCGACTTACGGTTTTCGTTAAACGGACGATCAAAACTACGAAAAATCTCATATGCTTTCATGGTCAAAACTTTTGCACAATGTGACAGTCTGTCACTAGCAAAGCTTAATGTCTATCCCATGCTAATTCATGTAGGCAAAATGTTAATTAACGCTAGCAATGTGCTAATCAGGCTAGCAACATGTTAATCCACGCTAGCTTTGTGGTAAATCATGTCCCCCAGTTTCTCTTGAAGCCAATACGGAAGTGACTTAAACTGCAGTTCATCGACTGGCCGCTAGAGACAGGCTCCAGAAGGGAGCAGAATCTCATTGAGCTCCATGTTAAAATGCATAACTTTACAGCAGAAAAAAACATGTTTACAGCCTGGTACAAATTGTGGTTTTGGTCTATATAACTAATTTTGCCCTTCATGACAACTGTGCGGGGGGTGAAGCTTTTAGGTTCTGCATAATTAAGGGCGTGGCCACTTTGAGTGACAGGAGGATAGCCATTTGTCTGCTGTCTGTTAGTCATCGCGTCACCTCAGCTGCACCTACCTACGTCCCGCCTCTTTGCCCATTTTCTGTTATCTGGGAGTGACGCGCTGCTAAGATGGCAACGGCCAGCACGACCCTACTTTACATTTCAAAACTGCTCTTCAGAATCCTATAGGTGACGTCACGGACACTATGTCCATATTTTTTTACAGTCTATGGTCAAAACATGCTAGCAAAATTCTAATCATGCTAGCAAAGTTTTAAATAATGCTAACAACATGCTAATCATGCTACCAACATTTTAGCTAAATGTTAAACATGTAAAAATATGCTGAGACATGCTAACAAGTGTTAAAACATGGTAGAAACATGCTAATCATGTTAGAAATGTTAAAACATGCTAGCACTGTGTTAAATCATGTTAGCAAACATGTTAGCAGTGTGTTGTCATTTTAACATGTTAATTCATGCTAGCTTTGTGGTAAATTATGTTAGCAATATGCTATAACCTGCCAGCAATGTGGTAAATAATGCTAGTAACATATCAGCAAAATGCTAATAATGCTAAAACAGGCTAGCAGTGTTAAAACATGCTAGCAAAATTATAATCATGCTAGCAAACTGTTAAAAAAATGCTAGCAATTTGTTAAATCACGATACGAATGTGCTAATCATACTAGCAACATGTTAACAACATGCTAATCATGTTAGAAATATGCTGAGAAATGGTAACAGTGTTAAAACATGTTAGAAACACGCTAATCATGTTATCAAAATGTTAAAACATGCTAGCACTGTGTTAAATCATGTTAAAAACATGCGAGCAGCATCCTAATTCATGTTAGCAGCATGCTAATTCATGCTAGCAACATGTTATTTCATGTTAACATGTTAAATCATGCTAGCAACATGTAAGTGTGTTAAAGCATGTTAGTAAAATGTTTGCAACATGTTAAACATGTTAACGATGTGTTCAATCATGTTAACCTGTTAATTCATGCTAGCTTTGAATTAGGAAGAATTAAAACCTGCTAGCAATGTGGTAAATCATGTTAGCAACATGTTAACTCATGCTAGAAAAATATGTTAAACTTACTACTGTTAGAAACATGCTAAGAAATGCGAACAAAGTGTTAAAACATGTTAGAAAAATGCTAATCATGTTATCAACATGTTGAAACATGCTAGCACTGTTAAATCATGCTAACGGCATGCTAATTCATGCTAGCAAACATGTAAGCAGTGTGTTAAAGCATGTTTACAACATGTTATCAACATGTTAACAACATAATAAAAATGTTAACAATGTGTTAAATCATGTTAACATGTTAATGCATGCTAGCTTTGTAGTAAATCATGCTAGCAACATGTTAACTAATGCTAGCAACATGATAAATCATATTAGCAAAATGTTAACAAAATGCTAATATGCTAGAAACATGTTAAAATGCTAGCAATGTGTTAAAAATGCTAACAAAATTCTAATAATGCTAGCAAACTGTTAAAAATGCTAGCAATGTGTTAAATCATGCTATCAACATGCTAGCAACATGTTAGCAAAAAATTTTAATCATGTTTGAAATATGCGGAGACATGCTAACAAAGTGTTAAACGTGTTAGAAATATGCTAATCATGTTAAAACATGGTAGCACTGTTAAATTAGGCTAACAACATGTTAATTCATGCTAACGATGCGTTAATCATTTTAGCAACATGTTAAAACATGTTAGTATTTTGTTTTTACTTTCTCTGAGTAAAACCTTCAAACTTTGAGCTTTTCGCACAGACGGTGCGTCACGTGGTAGCTGTTGTTATTCTCAGCGCTGGTCAGAATGGACCAATCGCAGTCGTTTGTGATGGTCAGATAGTATTTTGTAAAACCATTTGACAGCGCAACAGATTTTTCATTGATATCAATTGTTTGTTTTTTTTATGTAGAATTTGTAGTGTACAAATGTGTCCATTAAATGGTTCAGAAACAAATTCAATTCAAATATACTTAACAAAAGGTCAAAGGTCAAAGCATTTGCACAGACTACAGAGAATAAACATTGAACAGAGAAGAAAAGCTGCTGTTTGCTTCCCCCTGGAGGCGCATGTGTGTAAGTGCATCATCCGAATCTGAGTTAATATTGAGTGACCAGCAGATGGCGCTGCATGCTAAAAAGAGAAGAGCGTAACCAAGACAGATAACCACAGTCTATGAGCGTAACATCTACATGCAGCTTCCGGTGGAGTTGTGTCATGTGACCACCGATGAGTCTAAGCAGAGCGTTTGGAAGTAAGCGTCTCCTGCTGTTATTGCACAACAGCCAGGTTCCAGGAATAAACACCCTATTCATCTTCTCCATAGAGTAGTATGATTCCCTAGTAAATGTATGAACTCACACTGTGAGATGACGAGATGATGCACGCTTCTACAGAAGCCAATGTTTTATAATAATAATCTGTGTTCCCAAATTCTACTTCAGTGTGTCATTTCTATACAGACACATTAATGTGTAGAATGTGTTTGTCTGGTGTGTTCATTAGAAGGCGATGTCTGTCTGCACACTTACAGTCATGCAGTGTGTTTACAGTCAGTGACTGTAGATTATTGATCGATTTCAATTCTTTCATTCATGCATTGCTTATTATTAAGTACTTTTTTGTATTTGATAACAGAAGAACTTTATTTTTTAATAATTCAAGAATTTTCTCAAATCCAAATGAAGTTTATTTATTTAATTATTTATTAACTTCATATTATGCAAGAATTTTATTTTTAATAATTTAAGAATTTCCTAAAAAAAATCCAAATGGAGTTTGTTTTGTTTATTTATTGAATTTATTTATTATGCAAGATTTTTATTTGTAATAATTCAAGAATTAAAAAAAAAATAGTTTTGTTTGTTTTTTGTTTATTTTATATTATACTTTTTTTATTTGATAATATAATAACTTTATTTGTAATAATTCAAGAATTTTCTGAAATCCATATGAAGTTTGTTTATTTATTTATTCATTTATATTATCAAATATTTTTTGCATATGTATTATAAATAAATAAATATTTGATAACGCAACTTTATTTGTAATAATTCAAGAATTTTCTAAAATCCAACTGGAGTTTATTTATTTAAATAAATTTATTTATTCATGCATTTCATATTATCAAATACTTGTTTTGTATTTAATAATGCAATAATTTTATTTGTAATAATTCAAGAATTTCCTAAAAATCCATATGGAGTTTGTTTATTTATTTATCTATCTATGTATTTATTTCAGATTATCATATATTTTTGTTTTGCTGTGTTCATGGATCAGAACTCTTTATTCCATATGGAGAAAAATAAGAGCAAAAGAGTGTGCGTGAATGTACAGCACATCATTACCTGATACACACAGCATTCTGCAATCTACCACAGATACAGCTGTGCTATCACCGTCAGCAGCCCAAACATGTACATCAGCTTTAGTGTTTTGTTCTTTCTGCAGAACGTCTCATCTATAATGGATGACGGCGAGCGCTCAGCTGCCAGATGCCACCGCTGACATCATGTGTTTATGAATAGAGATTATTATGAGCTATTAGAATCTGCTGGAAAGAGAGAGTGAGCGTCAGAGGAGGAGTGATGTGTTTCTTCACACTGAGACGACAGCGAACTGTCAGAGCTTATCCAGCTCACACACACGTGCCATCACTCATGAAGCTACACATTCAGCAGATCCATCCATCATCTCTCTTTCTATCATTCTTATGTTCTGTCTATCATAGTTTGCCCTGCAGCGTGGGTGTGTTGCAAGACAAAATATTTTTAATATCCACCCACTCAAGGTCACACACACACAGACAGACACACCCATTTCCACTCCCAGCCCCTCACTCTCTCTCTCTCACACACACACACACACAAATACACACTCTCTCTCTTTCTCTCTCTCTCACACACACACACACACACACACTTACACTCACAAACACACACATACTCACACACACACACTTACACTCACAAACACACAGACACACTCTCACACACACACTCACAAACACACAGACACACTCTCACACACACAAATACACTCACACACAAATACACACTCTCTTTCTCTCACACACACACACAAATACACACTCTCTTTCTCTCTCACACACACATACACTCACAAACACACACACTCTCACACACACAGACACACAAACACACACACACTCACAAACACACAGACACACTCTCACTCACACAAATACACTCACACATACTCACACAGTCTCTCTCTCTCTCTCACACACACATACACACACACACACTCTCTCAAACACAGACACACTCTCACACACTCACACACTTTCTCTCACACACACAGACACACACACTCTCTCTCTCTCACACACACTCTCACACACATACTCACTCACACACACACTCTCTCTTTCACACACACTCACACACAGACAAACTGTCACACACACACACACTCTCTCTCTTTCTCACACACACTCTCACACACACACTCACACACACACTCACACACATACTCACTCTCACACACACACACACACACACACACACACACTCACTCACATACACACACACTCTCTCACACACACACACACTCTCGCGCACACACACACAAACTCACACATAGTCTCTCTCTCTCTCTCACACACACACACACTCTTTCAAACACAGACACACTCTCACACATTCACACACTCTCTCTCACACACACAGACACACACACACTCTCTCTCTCTCTCACACACATACTCACACACACAGACAAACTGTCACACACACACACTCTCTCTCTCTCACACACTCTCACACACTCACACATACTCACTCTCACTCACACACACACTCACTCACTCACATACACACACACTCTCACACACATTCTCTCTCTCACACACACACACACACACACACTCTCTCTCTCACACACACACACACTCACAAACCTGTTCTGATCAGAATTGTGCAACACCTGCAGGTGTGTGGGTGTGTGTGTGTGGGTGGGGTTGGGGAGTGAGAGAGAGAGAGAGAGAGAGAGAGAAAAGAATTTCAAGTTAAAGTGACTTGCATTTAAATGGTAATATATTAAATAATTAAATTAAAAATGTATCCCAAACATGTTTGAAATGTAATTTCCACCACAAAATCACTGCTGACTGGAGATGTGCTGGAATTGGATGCCTTTTGTTTGTTTGTTTCCTTTATAGACAAACTAAATAAACTATAAAGAGAGTTTATTTAAGTCATGACTGAAAGTGTCCATTGAAGAAACACCCAATCTGACAATGCAGACGCTTTTCCCTCATTAATAATGCTGTAGAATCCTGGGAATGACGGACAATAGAGTGACAGAGAAGGAAGCGAGTTTAACAAGAGTATCAGGTGAAGCGTAACATGATCAGGTTTGGCTTTTGGGAACCAAACACAAACTCACTCCCAGAATATCCGAGCGTTTCTCATCAGGAGGGTCTTTCTGACTCACTTCCTGCTGAAAAAGCACAACTGCATCCTGAGTTTCCTCCAGTCACACATCCATACACACAATGCACTCACTTCAAGAGGATATTCCCCAGACAGACAATAACACACATCTGCCCAGATAACGTCTATCTTGGTTGTGCAAATGTTAAAGAGACATTTGATCATTCTTCAAACATGAGAACATTACTTTCGAATGTTCTCTGGGCGTTCTGAACTCTGTATGAGCAATTAGTAATTAGCAATTATCAAAACTAATTACATTTAGACCTGAGAAACCATTAAACAGCCTGTATTGTTGAGCGTTTGTCTTCTCAGTAAGTGGTGTGTTTGCTCAGTTGTTTGGTGTGAACCATTGTAAGGGCGTGTGATTGAATTTGCTGAACAAGCTGACTGGAGCCAGTTTCCATGTGTTTATTTGCATCTTAGATCAGACACACTGGCATTGTTCCCTAAAACAGCATATACACGCCAATCTAGACACATTAAACCCTTAAATGCATGACTGTTTCGCCAATCATTCTTACATATTTGGGTCTTTAGTGACACTGATCTATATCAAATCAAATCACATTTTATTTATATAGTACAATAAAAAACAACAGTAGTTGAATCAAAAACACCTTTTAGAAAAAACTCAAAAATAATTGTAGGCCTGGGAGAACTTGGCTTTAAAGTCAGACTCTGTGGAGACTAATCTTAGTGATAGAGGAATACTATTCCACAATTATGGGCCAACAATAGAAATGGCACGGTCACCCCTCAACTTAAAGGGATAGTTCACCCAAAAATGAAATTTAGCCCATGATTTACTCACCATCAAGCCATCCTAGGTGTATATGACTCTTCTTTCAGACGAATACAATCAGAGTTATATTAAAACAGTCCTGGCTCTTCCAAGCTTTATAATGGCAGTGAATTGTTGGTTAGTTTTTGAAGTCCATAAAAGTGCATCTATCCATCATAAAAGTGCATGTATCCATCATAAAAGTGCATGTATCCATCATAAAAGTGCATCTATCCATCATAAAAGTGCATGTATCCGTCATAAAAGTGCATGTATCCATCATAAAAGTGCATCCATCCATCATAAAAGTGCATGTATCCATCATAAAAGTGCATCTATCCATCCATTATAAAAGTGCATCTATCATCATAAAAGTGCATGTATCCGTCATAAAAGTGCATGTATCCATCATAAAAGTGCATCCATCCATCATAAAAGTGCATGTATCCATCATAAAAGTGCATCTATCCATCCATTATAAAAGTGCATCTATCCATCATAAAAGTGCATGTATCCGTCATAAAAGTGCATGTATCCATCATAAAAGTGCATCCATCCATCATAAAAGTGCATGTATCCATCATAAAAGTGCATCTATCCATCCATCATAAAAGTGCATGTATCCGTCATAAAAGTGCATGTATCCATCATAAAAGTGCATCTATCCATCCATCATAAAAGTGCATGTATCCGTCATAAAAGTGCATCCATCCATCATAAAAGTGCATCCATCCATCATAAAAGTGCATGTATCCATCATAAAAGTGCATCTATCCATCCATTATAAAAGTGCATCTATCCATCATAAAAGTGCATGTATCCGTCATAAAAGTGCATGTATCCATCATAAAAGTGCATCTATCCATCATAAAAGTGCATGTATCCATCATAAAAGTGCATCTATCCATCCATCATAAAAGTGCATGTATCCGTCATAAAAGTGCATCTATCCATCATAAAAGTGCATCTATCCATCCATCATAAAAGTGCATGTATCCGTCATAAAAGTGCATCTATCCATCATAAAAGTGCATCTATCATCATTAAAGTGCATCTATCATCATAAAAGTGCATCTATACATCATAAAAGTGCATCTATCATCATAAAAGTGCATCTATCATCATAAAAGTGCATCCTTCAAAATCACAGCTTCCTTGCCAGATCCACCATCAGTGACACTAATATTTGATTGCGTTCAGTACTTGCTCTTCAAGTTTTGCTGATGATTCTTCCTATTCTTTTGTTTTCTGCCTGCGGTGACTATGAGTGAAACGTCACTTCATCATTGTGTATCAGACATCGCCTTGTGGAATAAAGGTGAATTGCACTTATTCAGATATTTAATATTTAATGAAAAAAATATACGTACACTCTTACACACCTTGGGTCGTTAGAGACCCTATACAATTTTTAGAAAAAATGAATAGGAAAACAGGTATTCTTTTATAATTGTATTATTTTTTTTCTTGTTATATTGTTTATAATGAATAGATTGAGGAATACTAAGAAGGATGATGTCTAACTTAAAAAAAATAAATGAGGCGGACGGTAGTGAATGACGTCCTGGGTCACTAAAGACCCGAGGTATGCGTTTAAGGGTTAACAGATAGTAATGGTAACTGTGTTATGAAAATGATAGATGAATGAGAATGAGAGTTTATAAACAACTGTATCTGTACATGGAGGTGTAAGTTTTTAAATAGTCTTGGTTAACCCCTGCTGGTAGATGCTGGAACTACATCCTTATGAGTCTAAAAAGACAGTTTCCCAACTGATGTCCGTTCAAAAGTGTATTATATATTATATTATCATTATATATTAGGTATTTACAGAGCACCCGAGGGGACATGGTGATCAGGAGCTTGGCCCCACGCCAAATAACGACCGATTGCAAAATTGGTTTTGTTTTCAAGCACTCAAGCACTCGCACATGCGCTGTTGTACACACTAAAGGCCTGGGGATACTTCATTTTCCACGTTTCACTCCGTCTCATATACTCAACTGCGGATGAGCGCGGATGGCCGAGTTCAAGACATGCGCAGTACAATTGTTTTTTATATTCTCTACTAGACGTCAGAGGGCAGCACTGAGTCGTGTCAACAATGTTTTTACCACCACCACCATGTCCCTTTGGAGACTCCGTAGTTATTGAATTATATTATTGTACATGTTTTATTGTTGACAGGTTTTATTGTGAGTTTATATCTCACAATTCCCACTTTTGTTCTTGCAATTCCGAGTTTATATCTCACAATTCCGACTTTTTTCTTGCAATTCCGAGTTTATATCTCACAATTCCCACTTTTGTTTTTGCAATTCCGAGTTTATATTTCACAATTCCCACTTTTGTTCTTGCAATTCCGAGTTTATATCTCACAATTCCCACTTTTTTCTTGCAATTCCGAGTTTATATCTCACAATTCCCACTTTTGTTCTTGCAATTCAGAGTTTATATCTCACAATTCCCACTTTTGTTCTTGCAATTCCGAGTTTATATCTCACAATTCCCACTTTTTTCTTGCAATTCCGAGTTTATATCTCACAATTCCCACTTTTGTTCTTGCAATTCCGAGTTTATATCTCACAATTCCCACTTTTGTTCTTGCAATTCCGAGTTTATATCTCACAATTCTGACTTTTTTTCTCACAATTCCGAGTTTATTTCTCACTACCGACTTTTTTCTTGCAATTCCGAGTTTATATCTTACAATTCCCACTTTTTTTCCTTGCAATTCTGAGTTTATATCTCACAATTCCAACTTTTTTCTCCCAAATTCCGAGTTTATTTCTCCCAGTTCCGAGTTTATTTCTCCCAATTCCGAGTTTATTTCTCCCAATTCCGACTTTTTTCTTGGAATTCCGAGTTTATATCACAATTCAGACTTTTTCCTCACAATTTCGTGTTTATATCTCACAATTCCGACTTCTTTATATAAGATGTTTTATTGTGACAGATTGCACAGATCTGTCACATGACGAACATTCCCTGAGTGAAGATGAACGTGAAACAAACGGCCTCTTTCAGGTATTAAACACACTGAGACACAGAAGACAACACAATACCATTGCATAATGTTTTGAGAAAAGACGCCTCCTCTATTATGTGGGTTTTTAATGAGGACTAAATGACATGAAATGTAAATAACATAACTAATACAGTATGACATGAAGACATGCTTGTGCCTTCAGTCATTATAACCCTGTTGAGACTCATCATGAGTTTACTCATCTCAATAGAAGGGATTTGGAACAAGCAACACTGATTAAAAACGTCTTCTCGTAGGGCAATTTGTCATATCATTTTTTAGATGATTCCAGCTGTGAGTTTAAAAAGATCATGTTATGCCCGACAGCTACATAATAACATGCAGGTGAAACATGTTTGGGTCATATTTCACCTCTAAATTCACCTGTAATTGCTGTACAATCATTTGCATTGGCTTAATTTAAAGGCATTTTGCAACAAATATTACCATAATCTATACATATTTCATGCATTAAGTTATTTATTGCATTGCAGTAATGAGATTAAGCTTCTTAACTGTCATGAAAATGAAGTCACACTGCGAAAAAAACCTCTTAAAATAGGCTCCATTTTCTTTATGCTGAATGTAATTGTTTTCTCTTGGTTTTGTGGTGAAATATGACCCAGACAGGTTTTATCAAATTCTCTGTGTGTGAACTAAACTCAGCAGAGTTGCAGCATGTCTGTGTGTTTGCGCGTCTGTTAGGCTATGTTCTGATCATCTCCACCCTTGCCAGAGGCGACACGGAAAAAAAAAACCCCAACATGTTTGCATGTATAAGTGTGTGTGAAGGACAGCCTCATTTCTGGCGCTCTGGGAAAATTATTAGAGCGATTTCTGAAAAACATGTGCCTCTAAATGTGCAGTGGTACAGTCAAAGAGTGTCAACATCACCTCAGATTCTTTCAAATCTAAATTAAAACCGCAGCTGTATAGTTGACAAAGTAAGAGGATAGAGCCTTAAAATGAAGATGCATAGCAGCTCAGATCATGTGATGAGAAATGTTTGAGTTTTTGAGGACAGTTTGAGACACTGCGAATCTCTTCTGAAACTCTCACTCTTAGAAGAAAAGGCTCAGTGTGTTTCTATACAGAACTTGACTCAGTTTAAAAGAGCCCTTTATACCATAAAGGTTCTGTATGAGGAGAAAGGTCTTAAATGTTTGCATATTTGCACATTTCTAGTGATTTACGAGAGGTTTCATTCATAAAATGTAATTAAAATGAAAAATAATAATTAATTTAGACTTTTTATATCTCACAATTCCGAATTTTTTTCTCGCAATTCTAAGTTTATCTGAAAATTCTACATTTTTTTTCACAATTCCGACCTTTTTCCCTTGCAATTTCAAATTTATTTCTCACATTCCGACTTTTTTCTCGCAATTCCGAGTTTGTATCTCACAATTCCAACTTTTTTCTCGCGATTCCGAGTTTGTATCTCACAATTCCAACTTTTTCTCACAAATTCCGAGTTTATATCTCACAATTCCAACTTTTTTCTTGCAATTCCGAGTTTGTATCTCACAATTCCGACTTTTTTCTTGCAATTCAGAGTTTATATCTCACAATTCCCACTTTTTTCTCACAAATTCCGAGTTTCTATCTCACAATTCCAACTTTTTTCTCGCGATTCCGAGTTTGTATCTCACAATTCCGAATTTTTTTCTCGCAATTCTAAGTTTATCTGAAAATTCTACATTTTTTTTCACAATTCCGACCTTTTTCCCTTGCAATTTCAAATTTATTTCTCACATTCCGACTTTTTTCTCGCAATTCCGAGTTTGTATCTCACAATTCCGACTTTTTTCTCGCAATTCCGAGTTTGTATCTCACAATTCCAACTTTTTTCTCGCGATTCCGAGTTTGTATCTCACAATTCCAACTTTTTCTCACAAATTCCGAGTTTCTATCTCACAATTCCAACTTTTTTCTCATGATTCCGAGTTTGTATCTCACAATTCCAACTTTTTCTCACAAATTCCGAGTTTGTATCTCACAATTACGACTTTTTTCTTGCAATTCAGAGTTTATATCTCACAATTCCCACTTTTTTCTCACAAATTCCGAGTTTCTATCTCACAATTCCAACTTTTTTCTCGCGATTCCGAGTTTGTATCTCACAATTCCGAATTTTTTTCTCGCAATTTCTAAGTTTATCTGAAAATTCTACATTTTTTTTCACAATTCCGACCTTTTTCCCTTGCAATTTCAAATTTATTTCTCACATTCCGACTTTTTTCTCGCAATTCCGAGTTTGTATCTCACAATTCCGACTTTTTTCTCGCAATTCCGAGTTTGTATCTCACAATTCCAACTTTTTCTCACAAATTCCGAGTTTCTATCTCACAATTCCAACTTTTTTCTCGCGATTCGAGTTTGTATCTCACAATTCCAACTTTTTCTCACAAATTCCGAGTTTGTATCTCACAATTCCGACTTTTTTCTTGCAATTCCGAGTTTGTATCTCACAATTCCGACTTTTTTCTTGCAATTCAGAGTTTGTATCTCACAATTCCCACTTTTTTCTCACAAATTCCGAGTTTCTATCTCACAATTCCAACTTTTTTCTCGCGATTCCGAGTTTGTATCTCACAATTCCAACTTTTTCTCACAAATTCCGAGTTTCTATCTCACAATTCCAACTTTTTCTCACAAATTCCGAGTTTCTATCTCACAATTCCAACTTTTTCTCACAAATTCCGAGTTTCTATCTCACAATTCCAATTTTTTTCTCGCGATTCCGAGTTTATATCTCACAATTCCAACTTTTTTCTCGCAATTCCGAGTTTATATCTCACAATTCCAACTTTTTTCTCGCAATTCCGAGTTTATATCTCACAATTCCAATTTTTTTCTCGCAATTCCGAGTTTGTATCTCACAATTCCAACTTTTTCTCACAAATTCCGAGTTTATATCTCACAATTCCGACTTTTTTCTCACAAATTCCGAGTTTGTATCTCACAATTCCAACTTTTTTCTCACGATTCCGAGTTTGTATCTCACAATTCCGACTTTTTTCTCACAAATTCCGAGTTTATATCTCACAATTCCAACTTTTTCTCACAAATTCCGAGTTTATATCTCACAATTCCAACTTTTTCTTGCGATTCCGAGTTTATATCTCACAATTCCAACTTTTTCTCACAAATTCCGAGTTTATATCTCACAATTCCAACTTTTTCTCACAAATTCCGAGTTTATATCTCACAATTCCAACTTTTTCTTGCGATTCCGAGTTTATATCTCACAATTCCAACTTTTTCTCACAAATTCCGAGTTTATATCTCACAATTCCAACTTTTTCTCACAAATTCCGAGTTTATATCTCACAATTCCAACTTTTTCTCACAAATTCCGAGTTTATATCTCACAATTCCAACTTTTTCTTGCGATTCCGAGTTTATATCTCACAATTCCAACTTTTTCTCACAAATTCCGAGTTTATATCTCACAATTCCGACTTTTTTCTCACAAATTCCGAGTTTGTATCTCACAATTCCAACTTTTTTCTCACGATTCCGAGTTTGTATCTCACAATTCCGACTTTTTTCTCACAAATTCCGAGTTTATATCTCACAATTCCAACTTTTTCTCACAAATTCCGAGTTTATATCTCACAATTCCAACTTTTTCTTGCGATTCCGAGTTTATATCTCACAATTCCAACTTTTTCTCACAAATTCCGAGTTTATATCTCACAATTCCAACTTTTTCTCACAAATTCCGAGTTTATATCTCACAATTCCAACTTTTTCTCACAAATTCCGAGTTTATATCTCACAATTCCGACTTTTTTCTCACAAATTCCGAGTTTATATCTCACAATTCCAACTTTTTCTTGCGATTCCGAGTTTATATCTCACAATTCCAACTTTTTCTCACAAATTCCGAGTTTATATCTCACAATTCCAACTTTTTCTCACAAATTCCGAGTTTATATCTCACAATTCCAACTTTTTCTCACAAATTCCGAGTTTATATCTCACAATTCCAACTTTTTCTTGCGATTCCGAGTTTATATCTCACAATTCCAACTTTTTCTCACAAATTCCGAGTTTATATCTCACAATTCCGACTTTTTTCTCACAAATTCCGAGTTTGTATCTCACAATTCCAACTTTTTTCTCACGATTCCGAGTTTGTATCTCACAATTCCGACTTTTTTCTCACAAATTCCGAGTTTATATCTCACAATTCCAACTTTTTCTCACAAATTCCGAGTTTATATCTCACAATTCCAACTTTTTCTTGCGATTCCGAGTTTATATCTCACAATTCCAACTTTTTCTCACAAATTCCGAGTTTATATCTCACAATTCCAACTTTTTCTCACAAATTCCGAGTTTATATCTCACAATTCCAACTTTTTCTTGCGATTCCGAGTTTGTATCTTACAATTCCAACTTTTTCTCACAAATTCCGAGTTTATATCTCACAATTGTAACTATAATCTTGCGATTCCGAGTTTATATTTCAAAATTCCAACTTATTTCACACAATTCCGAGTTTATATCTCAAAATGAGAAGTAAATCCGACCCTACGATGGAACCCCTAAAAGGCTCTGTACTGAATATGAAGCGCCTGACGGAACGGGAGAAGACTGGAGAAAACATCTGAAGAGCAGTTGAAGAAATCCCACTGGTCTCCTTTCTCTTTACTGCAGCTTTCTCTCTTATGCAATAATGATGTGCATTTCTTGGTGAGAAAGTGTTTTCACAAATGCTTCTGATTATATGTTTGGTGACAGTCAGAGGTTTGGTGAGCTGGAATGCGTGTCAGGCTGAGACATGCAGTAAACACTTTCAGAAATGTGCCAAGAGCATTGATTAACCGAGTGAAGAAACTCTCTCTCTCTCTTTCTCCCGTCACAGAGTGTGTGACCGTATGCGTGGTCAGATGCGCTCATGCACACGTCCTGGTGTGAAATACTGCGGCTGCATGTCAGGGCTAACACGCCACTCACACCCACTCAAACACCAGCGTTCTGATGCCATTATTAAAGCCAATGTGAAACGGCATCTGTAACACATTTAATTCTGTATTTTTAGTCTCAGTAAGTTATTATATTGTGATTACCTAAGCATTCATTCTCTTGGGAATAGCATGCACTGCTGAAGCATGCACAATAACATGTGCTACGAAAGTAAATCATTTAAAACGTGTCCTTAAAAAAGCTAATTCAGACTTTTTTCTCACAATTCCAGGTTTATATCTTACAATTACAACATTTTTCCTTGCAATTACGACTTTTTTCCTCACAAATTCGAGTTTAAATCTCATAGTTCCTAATTTTTTTCTTGCAATTCCGAGTCTATATTTCATGTGCATGAGGACAGGCCGTAATGCAGCACGCAGAGTTTCTGTATTCACTGCAGAGTGACCTCTGAGTTCAGGAGAAAGTCAAAAGCACAACACACCCCACCCGTATGCACTCTAATCATTTCAGAAGGCATGCAAAGGCATCAGATCTGCGCATGCATTGATACGGATCGCTGGAGTTTAATGTGTCCTGCGTTAACCTGTTTGATTTCTGGCATACCAGTGTACTGCATCTTTAATCAGATGCCAAGGGCGATTGGTGATTGCCAAGCTCATTTGGAGAAGCTTAATGACAGAAACTGTCTGCAGGAGGTTTGAGGAGAAAGACTCGTCTTTCCTGTAGACCCAGAACCATCAGTGATGGCAAACACTTCAGGATGATCTCTGGGCAGCTTGGACTTTTAAAACTCAACATCAAGATTAAAGCATTATATGCAAATACGTAAAGGAGAAGTGTTTTAAAACATTTAAAGTCTTTTACCATTTCAGCAGATACACGTTTTATATGTGCACAGCACTACTAAAATGAAAAACTAAAGTTTAATGGCTTGATTAAAGGGTTAGGGTGATGAAAGAAATGCTTTTAATGCATTCCGTGTACGCTCTCTTAATCCATCGGAGGTCATAAATCTGCATGCGTGATAATTAGCAGCAAGTATGTTGTTTAAAATAGTCATAGTGCTAAGTGTAATTGCGAACTTCCCTCAACAGTGCGCAGAGAGAGAGAGAGAGCCGCCTCCAGGCATGTGAGGGTGTGTTCAGATGGTGGTCTGTCTGTGGGTGTGACTTCGGATCCGTGGACTGCGGCTCTTCCTAGTGCGCTCGGAGGATCTCCACGGCTGGATTCATCTGGAGCTGCGCATCTGATCTCAGGTTCACTTTGAAAACTCCGCCATTTTAAGAGGGAACCTCGGGCGCAGTCATGAGCACGTACGGCTCGCAGCGCGGGCTCAACATGATGGGACGCCGCACCGGATCGCGCAGTGAGCTGAACGCCGCGGCCGCGTATCCGTACGCGCGCAGTGAGGTGGTGGTGCAGCGGGGGAATAATGGCTTCACCCAGGAGTACGTGGAGGGATACAACCACAGCTTCTCCAGAGGCTCCATGAGCGGAGGACAAGTGTGAGTAGACACCTGTTGCTTGCGCTTTTCATTAACATATGCATTATTTCACCTGCATAATAATTCAAATTAGATTAAAAGTTTGCATTAAATGGACACTGATGTAAAGTGTTTCATTTGTTTTTGATTCCCAAAGTTTCAGCTTATACAGAAAAAATAAATGCAATGCAAAATGTTGGTATTCAGTGCTCAGACATGGTCTAAAAAAATGTAACTGTGTAAAAAAAGTGCTCAGAAGTCTCATAATTCAGCAGAGGTTCAAAGGTTAGTAATATGCACAGCAAAGGCGGTCAGAATGACTGTGTAGCCTATATAAAGGATGTTTATGATGTGATGGCTGTAAAGCTGGATGTTTGATATTTGTGGCTGTGTAAATGGTGAATAGGCCTCTGGCAGGTGGACTCGTCGGGCTGTTATTGGGCTGTTAGGTAACTCAATCCCTGCTGACTCTGTGTAGCTCCTTTGTTTTGGTTTCTGCATGAGTTTACAGGACACTTTCAGACTAAGCTTCCTGTAAATCTACATACTCAGTAATTACAGGATCCTGTGGGAAAAGGCTTGGATTCCTGCCGTTTCCAGGCGCTCCGCAGAAGTTCATGAGTCATTTGGCAGCTACTGCTCATAAACATGAATAACGACTCTGCTGCGCATTCATATGCATATTCTCCATTCAAATCAGACGCTCATCTCGGGTGGTTCAGAAGTGTCTGGTTTCTATTTGTTTACTTGCCCAATTTTAGTTGTTGAAACTTTTGTGCCAAAACATTTAGTTACTTGTTTTAGAAGAACTCAAGATATTAATGTAAAATAATGCACTGGATAAAATTGATTCAAATAAAAAAAATATTTTATGTTAAGAATTTATTTAAGAATGTATTGTGTTTTATTTATATAAACTAAAACTGTATCATAATGCTGTCGTTTTCAATATATATTACTGTATAATAATACATTAGAATAATTATATCATTATTGAATATATAAAATATATAAATATATTTTTAATAATGTAATGTCACTTTAACATAACATTTTAATTATATATATATAATTACACCTTATATGCACCTTATAAAATAAAATGAAATACAAATATTGTAATATGGTTTATTTTAAGAATTAATTTTAATATTTATATGTTGTTTATATAAACTGAAACTGTATCATAATAGCCTACATAATAAACTATAATTCTCATATGCTTTAAAATGCTTTAAATATACATTATAACAATAAATTATAATAATTATATACTTTTTAAATGTATAATATATTAAATATTTTAATATATTTTAATAAAAAAAAAAAAAAAAAAAAAAAAATATATATATATATATATATATATATATATATATATATATATATATATATATATATTATACACACACATATAATATAATGGACCAGATAAAATTAAGTCGATTAAAAAATATTATTTTTTATTTAATATTTTTTATTTATATAAACTAAAACTGTATCATAATTAATAATTAACTATAATTTTCAACAATATGCTTTAAAAAGAGTTTATATATATATATGTATATATGTATATTATTATAATAAATTATAATAATTATATACTTTTTAAATAGGTAATATATTCAATATATATATACAGTATATATATATATATGTATGTATGTGTATGTATATGTATATGTGTGTATATATATATATATATATATATATATATATATATATATATATATATATATATATATATATATATATATTAGTATTTGTTTTATATTTTTAAAGCTGCTTTTTCACTTTTCAATTTATGCTAAGGGTATTTTTCGAACAGAAAATGATATGTGTCATTGCTTTGCACAGCATTAAACTGTCTTTATCTAGATTATTAATCAGATGAGTGAGTGATCTATAACTAACTATCAATTTCAGCTGGAAATATATAACCTGTAATATAATATACAAATATTAGTCCTGACAAATATTAGTCAGAAAGCCGTGTTTTCAGTATTCGGGAGATTTATTATTAATACGGGGTTTTTGACCTGCCCCGGCTGGTCGGCCGTCTCTGTGTCTCTGGGGTTCGACTGAGAGATTTCGCAGGAATGCATCGCCATAAATCAGAGAACAACAAGCTGTTCATAAACCAGTCTGAGGAGGAGTGTACTCCAGAAATATTGCAGGCCCGTTTATAGATCTCTGTATTGCTTGAAGATACTAATAATTAAATTTACACACAGTGCTGGTCAAAAGTTTGAAATAAATAAGATTTTTTTTTTTTTTTTTGAGCCTCTGTTTACCAAGGCTGCATTTGTTTGATGCAGTAAAGTATTATTACGCTTTAAAAGGAATATTTTCTATTTGAATGCATTTTAAATGTAATTTATTTGTGTGCTGTAAAGCTGATTTTTGTCCCTCCAGCTCTGCCGTGTCGTCTGTGCAGCAGCGGATCTCGTTTCTGCAGGTCCAGTGTCAGGATTACCTGGACAAGGCAGCATTAATATTTAAGTCTGTGAGTAGCCTACAGTATATACATGCAGACACACACACAGTTTTGTGCCTGTGGATTTAGGCTCATGTCAAGAGGTCACAGGATGATAAATGTGCTGTAAAGGTCATGAGAATCACATGAGTCTGTTTGCTGCGTTCTCAGATAATAAAACGCTTGTGTTCCTCATCTGAGTCATTCTGGAGAAAATGAAAGTGAAACGTGAATGAATGATGCTTATTTACTCATCCTCATGTTGTTCAAAATGGAACACAAAAGTACACAAAAGCATCATAAATAGAAGATATTTTGAAGAATGGTCACGCTGCTCTTTTACACACAATCACGGAAGAAAGCCATGTGTGTTTGAAACGACATGAGGATGAATAAACTCTGTTCACACACGCATTTTGCACACAATAATCCAGTCTTTTGACTCAGTTTGTCAAGGTTTAGCAAGGATATTCATATGCATTGAACCGAATCTTCTTTGTTTTCATAATATTTGAATATTTGAATGTATTATTTGAATCAGGGTTCATTTTAAAGAGCACCTATTCTGCTTTTTTCCATGTTGTTCATCTTTCTTTAGTGTGTAATGTTGCTGTTGCTCTTCTCTATATCAGTGTCAGTGTTTCTGAACTCCATTGTAGTCTTGAGTTTTCTTCCTGGAACCAACACGTCACAATATTCCTCATTTAAATAATTCATACGCAGAATAAAGGGGCGGGGCCTGGTTGAGTTAGTAGTGTGTTGAAACTGGCGGTTATGGTAAGGGGCGGGGCATTTCCCAAACACGCTGGAAGCGTTTGACCAATCACAACACACTGATCCAGCCGACCAATCAGAGCACAGTGTGCTTTTCAGAAGGAGGGGCTTCATAGAGACAGGAACTAAACAGAGCGTTACTGACAGACTGGGAAGAGAGGAGCCGCAACAATGGAGAATATGGGGAAATAATCAACATTCAAGCAGGAAAACCTGCTCTAGTAGAGACTTTAATGCTCTTTAATGCAACATGTTTGCAGTATCATTGATTTTTAGACGGTCTCAGTGGCCTGAATAAGATGAGAAGCGCACTAGACGATAATGTTGATCATACAAACCTGATTTCACAGATTTAATTTTTGTTTGTTCTGTAGTTCAAAATGCCACATGAACAAGGCCTAAAGTTTCACACTCGGCAGGGTGAATGTTTGGATTTGTTGATCCTGGGCTTTTCTGACGGCTCTATTGTTCTCTCTGTGTGTGTGTGTGTGTGTGTGTTTGTGCTGTAGGGCGGAGATGCCAACGCTTTCATAGAAGCTCAAAGCTGTCTGGCGTCCGCTGCTGAAATCAATGAACAGCTCAGAGTTTTTGCCATGGAGCTCAACCAGCAGAATCTGCCGTCGGAGAGCGTGGTGCGGAGGTGAGACGTGCACGCTTTACATGATGTGTAGCAACTTCACATTAACCTTGCAACCTCATCAATCATGTTGCAGTGTTTTGCACTCACATTGTGCCTTTTTGCCAAAATATTAAGTATAGAGAGGACAGGAAATGATGCTATCTACTAGGCCACACCCATTTAGATTTTAATTAAACCTATAGGGCCCTATTTTAACGTCTGAGCTCACGGCGCAGCTGCTCTTAGGGCGTGTCTGAATCCACTTTTGCTAGTTTAACGATGAACAAACAGTCTGCGCGCCGGCACATGGTCCAAAAGGGTCGTCCCTCGTCTCTTAATGAGTCGTGGGTGTGTTTTGGGCGTAAAGTGCAATAAACCAATCAGAGTCTCATCTCCCTTTCCCTTTAAAAGCCAGTTGCGCTCGCGCCATGAGCGGATTCACTATTTACATGAGGAAAGACTGAACGCTTCTCCAGAGAGGAATCCTTTTATTGTTAATATTTAAAAATGTGTGTGTGCTGCTGCGCGTCCCTGTGTGTGTAATAATCAGAGTGTGTGTGTGTGCTGCTGCGCGTCCCTGTGTGTGTAATAATCAGAGTGTGTGTGTGTGTGTGTGCTGCTGCGCGCGTGTGTGTGTGTGTGTGTGTGTGTGTGTGTGTGTGTGTGTGTGTGTGTGTGTGTGTGCTGCTTCGCGTCCCTGTGTGTGTAATAATCAGAGTGTGTGTGCGCTGCTGCGCGTCCCTGTGTGTGTAATAATCAGAGTGTGTGTGTGTGTGTGCTGCTGCGCGCGTGTGTGTGTGTGTGTGTGTGTGTGTGCTGCTGCGCGTCCCTGTGTGTGTAATAATCAGAGTGTGTGTGTGTGCTTCTGCACGTCCCTGTGTGTGTAATAATCAGAGTGTGTGTGTGTGCTGCTGCGCATCCCTGTGTGTGTAATAATCAGAGTGTGTGTGTGTGCTGCTGCGCGTCCCTGTGTGTGTAATAATCAGAGTGTGTGTGTGTGTGTGCTGCTGCGCATCCCTGTGTGTGTAATAATCAAAGTGTGTGTGTGTGTGTTGCTGCGCGTCCCTGTGTGTGTAATAATCAGAGTGTACGCGCGTTGTGCACCGCCTATAGGCTCATATTACTAACACATCCTTTAAATAACACAATAAATACTGCGCTCTTGACTTTAGAGCAGGTGTGTGTTGGTCAATGGTGCAGTGGTTTTCAGTTCCTCACAATAGCAACGCTCCATCAATGCTCCTGAACTCCTGGTGTTCAGACCAGACGCCCATGGGTGAACAGATGCGCCAGTGCATTTGATATTTAAACAACGTGGAGCTGGACGTGAACATGAGAACTGCGTCCGGCTGAAACTAGCAGAACACACTTGTCTGGCGTCA
>CM077210.1:37146641-37164141 GCA_039654625.1 Rhinogobio ventralis | reverse complement strand
GACAAAAATTATAAATAATATTTTACAGGAAGAAAATATACTTTTAGGATCTTTTTTTGCATCGTGACAATGAAGCACATAATCATATGACACCTACTGTATATGTATACACACTCCCAGTGTAAAGTATGGAGTAATTATGATTTTATAATGTTTTTGAAAGAAGTCTCTTCTGCTCACCAAGGCTGCAAAAAATACAGTAACATTTTTTGAAATATTATTACAATTTAAAAAAGTAGTTTCTATGTGAATATATTTTAAAATGTAATTTATTTAATATATCGCAACAAGGACACTGTAAAATTAAGCATTAAAATTTTTTTTATAAAAAATGTATATGATTTATATACATTTTAAAAATAAATGCTTACCAAAGCTGCATTTATTGGATCAAAAAATACAGTAAAATGTTTTAAATATTATTACTATTTTTAAAAAGTTGATTTCTATGTGAATATATTTTAAAATATAATTTATTTAATACATCGCAACAAGGACACTGTAAAATAAAGTGTTAAAAATAAATAAATGAATGAAAAAAAGTATATGATTTATGTAAATTTTAAATATAAATGCTCACCAAAGCTGCATTTATTTAATCAAAAATACAGTAAAAACTGTGAAATATGACTCCAGTGTAAATCAGCTGTTCTCTATGTGAATATATAGTAAAGTGTAATTTATTCCTGTGATCAAAGCTGAATTTATCATCATTACTCCAGTCTTCAGTGTCACATGATCCTTCACAAATCATTCTCATATGATGAAAATCAAACTTTTGACCAGTAGTGTATTAAAACATGTTATTTAAATGAAAGTCTATACATCATGGCGATATTTATTGTATGTCTTCACTTCTAGATACGAGGCAAAGACCAAAACGCAGACGGAAACAAATCCTATCTCAACAAACTAGAGCAAGAATGGGACGGTCTACAGGTGAGACGCTTCAAAACGTGTTCAATCTATGTTCCCTTCAATGCACATTTTGGGATATCACAAAACATGCACATAAACTACAATGGAAACTCAATAAATCCCTCAACAATAAACTCATGTGACTGTGCCTCAGTAGAGGATGTGATTGGATAACTGGCCTAACCAGCGGACCAATCGCATCGCAGCATCTCAGATGCCTGATTGATTTGCTTTATGGGGAGGTTATTAAACATCAGGGTTTGACCTCCAGAAAACGTCGTACCAGCGGAGAGTTCAGCTGCAGGACCTGCACAGCATCATCGAGGAGATCTCCAGTCAGATCATGTGGGTGAACGACCGCGAGGAGGAGGAGCTGGTGTTCGACTGGGGCGATAAGAGCATAGACGTCTACGTCCCGCAGAAACAGGAGAGCTTCTCGGTGAGACCCACCGACTGACCACATGGGTTAATTAATACTGACGATATGAGTGTTTCTGTCTTGTTTTTCAGCACAAATATCCAAACATTATTAAATCAAGATGCATTTACTTGAGAAGCGATTGGGGTCAGAAAAATAATCTTTATAATCTTTTCTGACCCCATTGGCAGATATTTTTTCTTGTTTTAAGCATAATTGATGCATTTTTCAGAATTTAAATTCAATTTAAAATTCGAACTTTGAATATTCTGATTTTTGAATTTTAATTAAAACAAACATTTTTAAAAAATAACATGCAAGATATTAATAATGCACTAGAAGAATATAGAAAGAAGGTTCTAGAGTCTCATATGATCCAGAATAATTTATCATAAATTAATCATAATCATAATACAAGCTAACGCAAACGCACGAGTAAAACTGTAAGTCACATTGTGAAAAATATTGTATTACAATAGTGAATTCACTCTTATATTAGTAGGTTTTTACAAAAAAAACAATTTTGTTTTATGTTTTTTGATGCACGTTTAAATTAACGTATCAGATATGTGAATATTTTGTTTAATTTTGCATTTTCCCATCAACTAAAATGCCATTTAGTATCGGTTATTATTGTTAACTTAAATTAAAACTGAAACTAAACTTGAAATATAAAATAAACATTAACTGAACTAAAATAAGATATTAAAAACTTAAACATTTTATTAATTTCAGCTCTTTGCCAAAGGGCAACATTTCTCATTTAGTGTAACTTGATGCGCTAACACGGAAATAATAATTAATAATAATAATAATAATAAAACAAAACATGACAAACACAAAAAAATTACTAAAATGATAAAACATAAAAATTTATTTAAAATATGAATCAAAAATATAATAGTATCTCAAATACTAAAATAACAGACTAGTATTTAATGATGTTTTTTGAATAAAATAAAATAATGAAATAAAATAAAATATTCGATGCTGCTTCAGAATAAAATAAAATAGTATTCAATGAAATAAATTTAATAGAAATGATGAAATAAATTTAATATTATTTAATGCTGTTTTAAAATGAAATATAATGGTATTCGTTGAAATAGAATAAAATAAAAATGATGAAATAAAAGTATTTGATGCTGTTTATGAATAAAATAAAATAGTATTTAATGAAATAGAATAAAATACAATAGTATTCAATGCTGTTAAATAAAATAAAATAGACTGAAATTAATAAATATTTTATGAAATTGAGTAAATTTATAGGACATTTTTGTCTAAAGAACAAAAACTATGACTAAAAACAGTGTGAAAGGGAACTCTGGCCTAGTTTAAACCTGTTCTGCAGTTTAATAATAAATGCAGGTTTGTTGTTTGCAGTGAACAACAGAAGAGCTGATTGGTTTGTGTTGCGCCCTCTTGTGGGCTGTTGATCTGAACATCTGCTGTTTACTTCTATTAGTGTTTATCTGCTGTTTGGAGATATTTAAGTGATTTATTTTCATTTATGTTTTACTCTGTTTCAGAAACTCATGAGCGAACTGGAGCAAAAGGAAGTTCAACTGAACGTCCTCAAAGCGAAGGTGGACAGTCAGCTGAAGAACAAACACCCGGCGTCTGACAAGATCCAGGTGAGCGTGTGCGTGTCCGAGCGTGTGCGTGTCCGAGCGTGTGCGTGCCCGAGCGTGTGCGTGTCCCAGCGTGTGTGTGTCCGAGCGTGTGTGTGTCCGAGCGTGTGTGTCCCCGAGCGTGTGTGTGTGTCCGAGCGTGTGTGTGTCCGAGCGTGTGTGTGTCCGAGCGTGTGCGTGTCCCAGCGTGTGTGTGTGTCCGAGCGTGTGTGTGTGTCCGAGCGTGTGTGTGTGTCCGAGCGTGTGTGTGTGTCCGAGCGTGTGTGTGTGTCCGAGCGTGTGTGTGTGTCCGAGCGTGTGCGTGCCCGAGCGTGTGCGTGTCCGAGCGTGTGTGTGCCCGAGCGTGTGTGTGTCCCAGCGTGTGTGTGTCCGAGCGTGTGTGTGTCCGAGCGTGTGTGTGTGTCCGAGCGTGTGTGTGTGTCCGAGCGTGTGTGTGTGTCCGAGCGTGTGTGTGTGTCCGAGCGTGTGTGTGTCCGAGCGTGTGTGTGTCCGAGCGTGTGTGTGTCCGAGCGTGTGTGTCCGAGCGTGTGTGTGTCCGAGCGCGTGTGTGTGCCCGAGCGCGTGTGTGTGCCCGAGCGTGTGTGTGCCCGAGACCTGTGTGTGTCCCCGAGACCTGTGTGTGTCCCCGAGCGTGTGTGTGTCCCCGAGCGTGTGTGTGTCCCCGAGCGTGTGTGTGTGTCCCCGAGCGTGTGTGTGTGTCCCCGAGCGTGTGTGTGTGTCCCCGAGCGTGTGTGTGTGTCCCCGAGCGTGTGTGTGTGTCCGAGCGTGTGTGTGTGTCCGACCGTGTGTGTGTCCGAGCGTGTGTGTGTGTCCGAGCGTGTGTCATGTTGGGACCCGTTCGGTCGTGTTTCTCACTCGGTCTGATGGTCTTTCTCAAAGGCCTACATGGAGACGCTGCAGACCCAGTGGAGTTGGCTCCTGCAGATCACCAGATGCATCGACGTCCACCTGAAGGAAAATGCTCGATACAGTCAGGTGACATGCATTTTACTGGAATCTGAACTAAAACTCAAACTCAAACTACAAAACCAAAACAAAAAGAAAATTGTTACACGATAAAATAAATTTAAACTGAAATAAAATAGAAAATTAATTCAAAATATTAATACAAATCTTTAAACTTATTTTATTTAATCTAATTAAATTCCTCATTTTTGTTTAGTTTAATTTGAAGTACTAGGCCTCTGCACAGCACTGAGTCGGCTTTATTACGGTTTCTAATGATGTACTGTTAGCGACTGACTCTGTGATCCTAATACTGTTAGACCTAACCTCGGCTTTTGATGCATTAAATTCTCCTCTCCCGACTAGAATGTTCTGTGGGCATTCAGGGAACTGTCCTAACGAATAGAAGTTTCTCTGTTAGACTGGGTAATGTTTGTTCCTCGCCTGCTCAACTCTCCTGTGGAGTGCCGCAGGGTTTAATTCTCGCACCCATTCTTTTTGTTCTGTATTTACTTCCTCTGGGCTCCAGCTTCAGAAAACATGGTGTATCATTTCACTGCTATGCAGATGATACCCAAATCTATTTACCTCTGAAATGCAACAAACATGCTGCTCTGAAATCTCTTTTTGCATGCCTAGATGAAGTGAAAATGTGGTTTTCTCAAAATGTCTTATTTCTGAATGAACCTAAAACCGATTGTCTTTGGCCCTCATGGAAACTCTGGGAGCAGAAGCATTGACCTGGACTACCTTGCTCCATTTACTTCATCCTGCATTAGGAACTTAGGTGTTTTCTGGGATCAGAACCTCAAATTTGAAAAACAAATAAATGCGGTGATCAGCTCTTGTTTTTTCCAGCTAAGTCTTCTCTCTAAGATTAGATCTTCTCTTTCTGAGAAAACCTTAGAGATTGCTATCCATGCCCTCATTACATCTCGTTTGGATTATTGCAACTCTCTTTACTATGGCATGTCCAAAGACTCTATTGCTCGACTTCAGTTAGTACAAAATGTCGCTGCAAAGTTCCTCAAAAGAAGACATAAATTTGATCACGTTTCTCCAATTTTGAAATCGCTGCATTGGCTACCTGTGCATTTCAGAATTGAATTTAAAATTCTACTCTTTGTTTTTAAATCGTTAAATAATCTGGCACCGAGCTATTTGTCTGAGCTACTCTGTCCACGCAATCCCACACGGAATCTGAGGTCTGGTGATAAGAGACTCTTATCTGTCCCCAGATCACGATTAAAGCATAGAGGAGACAGAGCCTTTGCTATTGCCGGCCCTAGGCTGTGGAACAGCCTTCCGGTTTACATCAGATCGGCACAGTCTTTAAATCTTCTCTTAAAACCTACTTTTTTTTCCCTTAGCTTTTAATTCACTGTGAGTTTATGTCATAAATGTTTGGCTTTGCCCTTGTCTCTTTAACTTGTGTTTTGTTCAGCACTTTGGTGCTATATAAATAAAAACAAACTTGAACAAAAATTACTACAACTGAAATAAAAATTAATACAAAAATATACAGACATATAAAAAAAAAAAAAAACATGTCAAAAAAGGAAAAAATACAATGAATAAAAAAATGTATATTCAAAATATTAATAAAAATCCTTAAACTTATTTTATTTAATCCAATTGCCAAGGCAACATTTCTCATTTTTATTTAGTTTAATTTGAAGTACTAAAATAACTAAAACTGAAATAAAAATGCATTTAAAAAAACTATATAGACAAAAATATAATAATAAAAATGACAATAACACAACAAAACTAAAGCTTTAACAATTAAAACAGAAAATATGAAAATAAAATAAATTCAAAATATTAATAAAAACGATCTAGTTTTTTACATTTTGATTTAATTTAACTTGAAATACTAAAATAACTAAAACTAAAATAATACAAATTAATAAAAACTAAATAGACATCGATAAAAAAAACTAAACCTAATAAAAACGAGAATAACACGCTTATAATAAAATGAAAATAAAATATTATTAATAAAAACCTTAAACTTATTTTATTTCAGCTAGTTGCCAAGAAACATTTCTAATTTTTATTTAGTTTAACTTGAAATACTAAAATAACACAAACTAAAACTGAAATAAAAATTAACAAAAACTATATAGACATATAGACAAAAAACAAAACCTAATAAAGATGGCAATAATGACAACAACTAAAACTTCAACAATCAAAAAATGACAATAACACAACAAAACTAAAGCTTTAACAAAAATGTAATTGAACAGAAAATATAAAATGAATCAATTCTCAACTCTATTGTGCAGTTCTTTAAGGAGACGACGGAAATGAACAGCAAACTGCAGAAAGAGCACGACGGCATCCGCAAGAACTTCTCCTGCGATAAATCCACAGCGCTGCACAGCCTCCTGGAGCTGCTTCAGGGCCTGGAGGTGAGGATCGCTCAGGTCTGCGCGCGTCTGAGCGCGGCGGGGTTATGACCGCGTGTGTGTGTGTGTGTCTCAGAGAGAGCGAGAGCGGTTGGCGGAGCAGAGAGAGATGGTGCAGCAGCTCGTGCTTAAATCCAAGAGCATTATCAGACTGAAACCCAGAAACCCAGAAGAGAAGATCACGGGACAAATACTCGTTCAGGCGCTGTGTGACTTCAGACAGGACGAGGTGACGTTTAAACACACACACACACACACACACACACACACACACGTTACAGCCTAAAATGGATTAAATTCATTATTTTAAGTTCTACAAACAATACCCCATAATGACGTGAAAGAAGTTTGTTTGAAATTAATAAAAAAAATATATAGACATATTTAAAAAATAAAATAAAGGAAAAAAATGTAAAAAAGGAAAAAATACACTGAATAAAAAATAAATATACAAAATATTAATAAAACTTATTTTATTTCATCTAATTGCCAAGGCAACATTTCTAATTTTTATTTAGTTTAATTTGAAGTACTAAAATAACTAAAACTGAAATAAAAATGCATAAAAAAAACTATATAGACAAAAATATAGTAATAAAAATGACAATAACACAACAAGCATCATGTCTGGAGGAAACCAGGCACCGCTCATCACCTGGCCAATACCATCCCTACAGTGAAGCATGGTGGTGGCAACATCATGCTGTGGGGATGTTTTTCAGCGGCAGGCACTGGGAGACTAGTCAGGATCGAGGGAAAGATGAATGCAGCAATGTACAGAGACATCCTTGATGAAAACCTGCTCCAGAGCGCTCTGGACCTCAGACTGGGGCGAAGGTTCCTCTTCCAACAGGACAACGACCCTAAGCACACAGCCAAGATAACAAAGGAGTGGCTACGGGACAACTCTGTTAATGTCCTTGAGTGGCCCAGCCAGAGCCCAGACCTGAACCCGATTGAACATCTCTCGAGAGATCTGAAAATAGCTGTGCACAGACGCTCCCCATCCAACCTGATGGAGCTTGAGAGGTCCTGCAAAGAAGAATGGGAGAAACTGCCCAAAAATAGGTGTGTCAAGCTTTAGCACCATACTCAAAAAGACTTGAGGCTGTAATTAGTGCCAAAGGTGCTTCAAAAAAGAATTGAGCAAATGATACCTTCAATACTTTCACATTGTCATTATGGGGTATTGTTTGTAGAATTTTGAGGAAAATAATGAATTTAATACATTTTGGAATAAGGCTGTTACATAACAAAATGTGGAAAAAGTGAAGCGCTGTGAATACTTTCCGGATGCACTGTATATACACTTACACTAGCAATCAGATTTTTTTCAGAGTCTCTTCTGTTCACCAAAGCTGCATTCATTTGATCAAAAACTGTAAAAATAGTGAAATATGACTCCAGTGTAAATCATCTGTTTTCTATGTGAATATATAGTAAAGTGTAATTTATTCCTGTGATCAAAGCTGAATTTATCATCATTACTCCAGTCTTCAGTGTCACATGATCCTTCACAAATCATTCTCATATGAGGATGTGATGCTCAAGACACATTTATGATTATTATCAGTGTTGAAAACAGTCATATTTTTGTGCAAACTGTGACACATTACCATATTTGAAAGTTTGGAGTCAGTAAGATGCATGTATATTTAGCAAAGAAATATCAAAAGTGTCAGTAAAGACATTTATAATGTTACAAAATATTCTATTCTTTTGAACTTTCTATTCGTCAAAGAATCATGAAAAATACTGTTTTCAACACTGATAATAATCATAAATGTGTCTTGAGCATCAAATCCTCATATGAGAATGATTTGTGAAGGATCATGTGACACTGAAGACTGGAGTAATGATGATAAATTCAGCTTTGATCACAGGAATAAATTACACTTTACTATATATTCACATAGAGAACAGCTGATTTACACTGGACTCATATTTCCCAATTTTCGATCAAATAATTGCAGCCTTGGTGAGTAGAAGAGACTTCTTTTAAAACAATCAAAACAAACTTTTGAACGGTAATAAGCAATGCTGCATTTCTGTGTAAATCCTTCATTGAGGTTGAAATCTCCAGAAATAAAGTCTTGGTCTGGAGGGCTGTTATGGTTATGCATTTGTCATAGTGTGTCTGTTGTGGTGTGGCGTCTGTAGAAGACGATCCGTAAGGGAGATGAAGGGATTCTGAAGGATAACTCCGAGCGAACCACATGGCTGGTGACGGGACCGGGAGGGATGGACATGCAGGTGCCATCGGTCTGTCTGTTAGTGCCGCCGCCCAATCCACTGGCCATCAGCCTGGCCAACAAGTAAGACACAAACAACATTCTTTGAGTTCATTTAAAAAAAAATTTTTTTGAGTGAATGATTCAATGATTCACTCATTACTCACTTGTTTCATTACTGGATGAATCAGCGTTTTTGAATGAATCTCTTGAGTGAATGATTCAATGACTCACTCATAAAGACTTCACTTGTTTCATTACTGGATGAATCAGTGTTTTTGAACGAATCTCTTGAGTGAATGATTCAATGACTCACTCATAAAGACTTCACTTGTTTCATTACTGGATGAATCAGTGTTTTTGAATGACTCTCTTGAGTGAATGATTCAATGATTCACTCATAAAGACTTCACTTGTTTCATTACTGGATGAATCAGCGTTTTTGAATGACTCTCTTGAGTGAATGATTCAATATAAATGACTGTGTTTAACTGTGTTTGACTGCAGAAATTCCCAGTATTATGAGGCCATTCTAGCCGTGTGGAATCAGCTGTACATCAACGTCAAGAGCATGATCTCCTGGCAGTACTGTCTACTGGATATCAACCGCATCAACTCACTCACCATCAACATGGTAACTAGCACAGGCCAAAATCTAACCTCACATATAATTCACTGCATGTACTTACTATAAGGTTAGGATTAGTCAGTGGTTAAGGTTAGTTGCATGTACTTAAGCACAATTTATAGTAATTACATGTGACGTGTAACAAGGACACTGTAAAATAATTGTTAACAAAAAAGAATTATGATTTATATATAAATTTGACATATAAATGCTCACCAAGGCTGCATTTATTTAATCAAAAATACATTTAAAATTATGAAATATTATTACAACGTAAACCAGCTGTCCCCCCCCCCCCCCCCCCCAAAAAAAAATATATGCATTAGTATTTTTGTTCATTTAGCAAAGCAACTAACACAATAATTAAAGTTTGATTACTGTGCATTAAAACAAGCATGCACTTTGCCTTTGTTTGTGTGTAGCTGGCCAAAATGGGTCCAGAAGAGACCAACAGCATCATCCGAAGTTTGGAGATGCACTTCCAGGAGTTCAAGAAACACAGTCAGGGGTCAGAGCTGTTCGGGGCGGAAGACCAGAAGCACATCGAGACCCAGTTTACAGGAGCCCAGCAGCACTACGGCAAACTAGTGGTGGATCTGCCCGCGTACGGTTAGTGGACAGCGGACACACACGCACTAGGGCTGCTCCATATTTATGTGATATACACTGATCAGGCATAACATTATGACAGGTGAAGTGAATAACACTGATTATCTCTTCATCACAGCACCTGTTAGTGGGTGGGATATATTAGGCAGCAAGTGAACATTTTGTCCTCAAAAGCAGGAAAAATGGGCAAGCGTAAGGATTTGGGCGAGGAAGGGCTTAATTGTGATGGCTAGACGACTGGGTCAGAGCATCTCCAAAACTGCAGCTGTGGGGTGTTCCCGGTCTGCAGTGGTCAGGATCTATCAAAAGTGCTCAAAAGGAAGGAACAGTGGAGAACCGGAGACAGAATCACGTGTTCTTTTACATCACGTGGATGGCCGGGTGCGTGTGCGTGGCTTACCTGGGGAACACATGGCACCAGGATGCACTATGGGAAGAAGGCAAGCCGGCGGAGGCAGTGTGATGCTTTGGGCAATGTTCTGCTGGGAAACCTTGGGTCCTGCCATCCATGTGGATGTTACTTTGACACGTACCACCTATCTAAGCATTGTTGCAGACCATGTACAGCCTTTCATGGAAACGGTATTCCCTGGTGGCTGTGGCTCTTCCAGCAGGATAATGCTCCTGCCACAAAGCACAAATGGTTCAGGAATGGTTTGAGGAGCACAACAACGAGTTTGAGGTGTTGACTTGGCCTCCAAATTCCCCAGATCTCAATCCAATCGAGCATCTGTGGGATGTGCTGAACAAACAAGTCCGATCCATGGAGGCCCCACCTCACAACTTACAGGACTTAAAGGATCTGCTGCTAACATCTTGGTGCCAGATACTACAGCACACCTTCAGGGGTCTAGTGGAGTCCATGCCTCGATGGGTCAGCAAAAGGGGGACCAACACAGTATTAGGAATAGTGTTATGCCTGATTGATGTATATTGCACTATAACAATCACTAGAATCACTATAACAGGCACACAATGAAGCTCTGCGGTTTAAAGTCCTGAATGTTTTGTGCTGTAGCCGCTAGTGGAGAAGGATCCGAGTTCGCCACGGCGGTGAGCGTCAAACTGCTGAACCAGCTCAACGCTCTCAGATTCAAGCTGGAAGGGTCCGAATCTTCCCTCGTCACCTTCCTGTACATCCCGTTAGGAGAGGACGCGCCTGAAGAGTGCAGCCGCCACATCACCAACACACAGGTGACCATCACAAACACACAACACATGCTTTTATTGACCGTTTTAATACATTTTATTCATTTTTTTTATAGCAAGTAGACTGAGGGATACAAAACATGGAATGCAAACAGACAGATCTGCATATAAATCTGTATTCACATAAACAATTATACATGAATAACTACAGCATGCGTTATTTAGAACCTTCTCAAGCATAAAGGAGGATTATTATTATTATTAACTAAAACTATTTAAAAATTTTGTTAATTGAAATAAAGCTGAAATAAAATAAAAATTAGTCGAAAATAGAGCTGCACGATTAATCATTACAAGATGATTCAAACACCCACGCAATTTCATTCCTAAATGACAACGATTCACCTGTGTCTATTAAAGCTTTAATACAATTTAATGCCACACAGTTTAATTATTTCTCTTAGAAATATTTAGATTATCACAGAAGTACGGGGATAAAAGTTTATAGTTCAGATATAAACACTGATGTCTACAGTAGTGATCAAAATAGAGTAAATCACCTTTTAAAAGTGACTTGACGCTTCAAATAAAGATTGTATCAATTACATCGTTACACCAGTAGGTGGAGACAAGTGACTGAGAAAGTTTGAGGTCTAGGTTCATTTATTGGTGTGTTCAGGTGTTTCAGAAGGACGTGCAGACGCTGAAGGGAGAGTTTCTGAGCCTGCGAGACAGCGTTCAGGCTGAACTCAAAGACGCGAAGGACACCGATAAAGCCAGATACCTGCGGGGTCAGCTGGACGTCATCAACCAGAGACTAGTTAACCTGGAGAATTACACGGCTTCACATCTACAGAGGTACACAGCGCTCTGCAGGAAATGCTTTTTATTTCATGGCAAAGGTACACTACCGATTAAAAGTTTGGGGACGTATTAACAAATACGTGTAAAATACCAGGGTAATAAGTTCAAAAGAACAGCATAGAATCTTTTATAACATTTTAAGTGTCTTTACTGTCACTTTTGATCAATTTAATGTGTCCTTGCTGAATAAAATATTAATAAATCTTACTGACGCCAAGCTTTTGAACGGTAATCACACTTCAGTTGTTTTTGTGTTATTACATATCTAAGTTTTTGTAATCCAGTGAAAAAATGGTACACAAATGAAAGGTGCTTCGTATCATTTTTATTTGGAACTTCGTATCGTTTTTATTTGGAACTTTGTATCGTAAACTTCGTACCGTTTTTATTTGGAACTTCGTATCGTTTTTATTGTTTTTATTTGGAACTTCGTATCGTAAACTTCGTATCGTTTTTATTTGGAACTTTGTATCGTTTTTATTTGGAACTTCGTATCGTTTTTATTTGGGACTGTATCGTTTTTATCGTTTTTATTTGGGACTTCGTATCGTTTTTATCGTTTTTATTTGAAACTTCGTATCGTTTTTATTTGGGACTTCGTACCGTTTTTATTTGGAACTTCGTATCGTTTTTATCGTTTTTATTTGAAACTTCGTATCGTTTTTATTTGGGACTTCATACCGTTTTTATTTGGAACTTCGTATCGTTTTTATTTGAAACTTCGTATCGTTTTTATTTGGGACTTTGTACCGTTTTTATTTGGAACTTCGTATCGTTTTTATTTGGAACTTCGAATCGTTTTTAGCGTTTTTATTTGGAACTTCGTATCGTTTTTATCGTTTTTATTTGGAACTTCGTATCGTTTTTATCGTTTTTATTTGGGACTTCGTACCGTTTTTATTTGGGACTTCGTTTTTGTCTGTTTCAGGTTGAGTCTGGTGAAGTCCCTGCTGAATGATCTGCTGAAAGCCGAAGATGTGGTGAAGGTTTATGAAGCTCGACTGACAGAGAAAGAGACGGCGTCTCTGGACCCGGAAGAGCTCCAGAAATACCAGAAAGTGCTCCAGGTGATCATTACTGAAGCTCTTATGAACATGCATATCATACCATACATCTCAAACACGCAGAACATGTTCTTGCAATCAAACTGTGAGATATTGTGCAATAAAATGCAGAATTCAGGGATCTCAAGATTGTTTTTAATAAAAGATTAAGCACAAGTCTTGTTTTCCAGTAAAATATTTAAACATCCTTAAAACAAGACATTTACTAAGAAGCAAAACTGTGCAATTAAGATATTTAGACTTGTTTTTAGAAAATATATTTTTAAGCATACACTGCAAAACAATATTTCTGTCTTGTTTTCCAGTAAAAATATCTAAACATTCTTAAATCAAGGCAAAATGACTTTTTGCAGTGTAAATCCAGCCTACTGTCTGATTACCTCATCTTTATTATAATGTTGTTGTTTTTTTCAGTTTTAATGATTAATTAGCTTCTCATAATTGTCATTTTTGTGTATGGCATGACATGGAAAGATGGATAGAGGTATAATTTCTGATATATGTAACATGAAAACATATTGTTCATTGTTATCAACAGTTTCATGTTATGAAAAACAAATAAAGCATAAATTCAGTGAGAAAACTCTTAAAGCAAGTTGTAATAACTTATGCAATTTTGCTTCTCAAAAACATTTATGTTGTTTTAAGGATGTTTAGATCTTTCCGAAGAACGAAACAAAAAATAAAATATTATTTTCCTGATAAAATAATTTGTCCATAACTCTCCATCATGACTTATAACAAAGACTTTATGTATAGGAAGACGGTGATTACTTATGAATGGGAGAAAGTGCAACGCCCAATATGGCGAATAAACCCCGCTTACTAAATGAAATAGCCAATCGTTGATTAGTAAAGTCATCGCATCACTGCAGCTGCCGTTAGAAGATCCGGTTCCTATAGAAACATGCAGTGTTCTGAGACTTCGCATGCACATTAGTTTTGTCCAGGCTGAAAAATGCAGTTTTTTGTCATGATTGGAGTGTTTAGAAACTAAATTTATGAGACAGTTGTTGTCAGATTTCATTGGTGATTTCAAATATGAAATTTAATGGTAAGCTTGACAAACAGTTTTGGAGAATTCAATGTTTCCCCATTCAAAGAGATAAGAGCTGCACTTGCATGCCTGAGAGCGTTTCAAAGATGGCCGCAGAGTGAAATGACTTGTCTTAAAGGGACTTTATCCAGTACTGTTCCTCTAAATGCAGAGTATGCGCAGTGATTTGGAGCAGAAGCAGGATGTGCTGAATTCTCTGGTGGCGGATCTGAATAAAGTTCAGCAGTGTAACGATCAGACGGATCAGGGCCGTTACAGGTGTATCATCAACATCTCCCAGTACGCCGAGCACGTCAACCAGCTGTCAGACCGCTGGAAACGCATCCAGATGCAGATCAACACCAGGTCAGCTACGCTTTCCTTAAAGGGGTCGTGACATGAGAAATTTGACATATAAGAGGTCTTTGAACCATTAAAACATCCTGCAAGTTTCATAGCTTAAATCTTCTTCATTATAAACAAAGCATTTAATTAATCAAGCTCCAAAAACAGCTTGTTTTGATATTGGGTGACCTGTGATGTCACACGTGCAAGTACATTTGCATATGACCACCTCCAGAGCAAGACATCGACGAATAGTTATACATCATCACACCATAAGCTCCGCCCACTGGTACCATAGGCCCCGCCCTATGACAGCATTCAGTCACTTAACAGCTGACATTCGCATTAAAAGCAAACCGAGCCCAATTTAATGACTGACGCTGATACACTATACAGATGTGTGTTCAGTTTCTGACATCTGCCGACAACAGGACAGATGGAAGAGTGAAAGAACGTTTGCTTTGATCGTCCAGTTTAAACAGCTGGTTTGAGTCTCTGTACAGACTTCAGAAGATCCCAGAGTGAGGAACAAGTGGATGGTTTATTTTAAAGGCGTCTGAGGATTATATGTTTGTTCGGAGCATTTGACTGAGGCTCAGTGTAATAGAGAGTTCAAAGAAACTTTTATTGACAGATGAAGCAGCGACTGTATGGGATCTGACAGCAGCTGCAACACAAACCGTAAATGAATGATTTCATAATGATTTGTCTGTAAATGACAGTTTTATATGGATGATGTTTTCACAATAGCGAGTGTTCATTGATACTGTTTCCTGTGCAGTGATGTTAGCCGATCATAACAGTGGGCGTTTTCTGACAGTCTCATGATAATCTTCAGTCCCTATAGAGTAGTGTTGATCCTTCATATATCAGAGTCTTTAGTTTTATCATGTTTATAAAAGACAGATACGCTGTGCCGATTATTTCCAAAAACAGCCGAGCTCTTAGAGGCGTGCAGTGGGCGGAGCTACATCGACAAATGACAAGGCGGGTTATTTGCACTTAGTGTATATAGACACTCCGAAAAAGAAATCCATGTCATGACCGCTTTAGCATAATGTTTGTTCTTCCAGCTGTAGGCCTGAATGAGTTGGCGTATTTGCTAATGCCGGTGTTTTTCCTCAGGTTTGATGACCTGGACTCTTACCTGCCGCAGCTTCAGCGATACCTGCAGTCGAGCTCTCGTCTCAGTGGCTGGATCGACGAGACTCAGCGGCAGATCGACACTCAGCAGTCCGTCAAGACCGATGACCTCACAGTTTACACCCAACTCGTCAACCAACAGAAAGTGAGCTTGGAAAACATGTACTTGAGTAGACCAATAACTAAAACAAGACTAAAGCCACCATTGTTATTTTAGTATCATTGAGGTGCTATTATTATTTAGAATTTTTAGTTTTCATTTTTAGTATTTTTAGTCATTTTGTGATACACCGTGATGCACTCAGATTGGGTCGATGATTTCCAGCCCAAAAGCTCTCCAAAACCCACACACTCCAAGAAAAAAACGCCCAAAACATTAACTTCCAAAGTAATGTGATAGAATTTTATTGCCATGTTAACCAAGGTTGATGTAAGAAATTAATCAATTTCCCAGGGGCAGCAATGCAACAACAAAACCGATCAAAACATGGCAAATACATTAAAAGAAAATTTATTTGAAAATGCAAAAAACAGACAACTTTATCTCTTGGAAACACACATGTATCATTTTCAGTGTCGACAGTAAGAATAGACCAATTCAAGTGCAAAAAAACAGTATAAATGATCAGAGTGAGCAACGTAATTAACAATGACACACACACACACACACACACACATCTCACACGTTCATCCACACACCATATCAGCCAAAAATGTAATTCATTGATACATACTGTACGATCATTTTAAGTTTGAAGGTTTTAGGTTTTAAATAGTTTTAAGTTTTAGTTTTTTTTTTAAAGCTAGAAATGGATAGATTGATGGATGATGAATGAATGGATGAATGGATGGATGGATGATGGATGAATTAATGGATGGATGGATGGATGAAGGAATTGATGGATGGATTGATGGATTGATGGATGGATGATGGATGAATGAATGAATGGATGAATGGATTGGATTGGATTAGATGGATGGATTGATGGATGGATGATGGTTGGATGGATAGATGAATGAATTGATGGATTGAATGATGGATGGATGAGTGAATGGATGGATGGATGGATGAGTGGATGAGTGGATGAATGGATGGATGGATGAGTGGATGGATGGATGGATGGATGGATGGATGGATGAGTGGATGGATGGATGGATGGATGAGTGGATGGATGGATGGATGGATGAGTGGATGAATGGATGGATGGATGAGTGGACGGATAGATGGATGAGTAGATGGATGAGTAGATGGATGAGTAGATGGATGAGTAGATGGATGGATGGATGGATTGATGGATGGATGAGTGGATGGATTGATGGATGGATGATGGATGATGGATGAATGAATGAATGGATGAATGGATTGGATTGGATTGGATTGGATTGGATGGATGGATTGATAGATGGAGGATGGTTGGATGGATAGATGAATGAATTGATGGATTGAATGATGGATGGATGAGTGAATGGATGGATGGATGGATTGATGGATGGATGAGTGGATGAATGGATGGATGGATGAGTGGATGAATGGATGGATGGATGGATGAGTGGATGGATGGATGGATGGATGAGTGGATGGATAGATGGGTAGATGGATGAGTGGATGAATGGATGAATGGATGGATGGATGGATGGATGATTGGATGAATGGATGAATGGATGGATGGATGAGTGGATGAGTGGATGGATGAATGGATGGGTGGATGGATGGATGGGTGGATGGATGGATGGGTGGATGGATGGATGAGTTGGATGGATGGATGGGTGAGTGGATGAATGGATGAATGGATGAGTGGATGAGTGGATGGATGGATGGATGGATGAGTGGATGAATGGATGGATGGATGGATGAGTGGATGAGTGGATGAATGATGGATGGATGAGTGGATGAATGGATGGATGGATGAGTGGATGAGTGGATGAATGATGGATGGATAGATGGGTAGATGGATGAGTAGATGGATAAGTGGATGGATGGATGGATGGATGAGTGGATGAATGGATGGATGGATGAGTGGATGGATAGATGGATGAGTAGATGGATGGATGGATGGATTGATGGATGGATGAGTGGATGGATTGATGGATGGATGATGGAT
>CM077210.1:37089141-37141641 GCA_039654625.1 Rhinogobio ventralis | reverse complement strand
TTTATTTTTTTGTGCTTCCCTGCTTCTTTGAACACACCTCAAAAGATTTCAAATTCTAGTGTCTTTTAAATGGTTTTAGTACTAAAGTCAACAGAGTTTTATCAACTCAAGTCAAGTGTAATGTTTTATGCTGTGTTTCCTGCAGATCATGAATACCAAGTTTGACCTGCTCAATGAGGAAAATCTGCAATTGAAAGACGCCATTAAGGATCAAACTGCCACTAATGCCTCTTTGCAGGAGGCTCTCCTTAAGTTCCAGCAGAAGCTGAATGACTCGCAGACACACCTGCTTTCTCTGGAAGAGGTGAAGAGGACTGAGACTTTGAAGTGCATGGCCACACAGGACAGCCTGGACTCTTCTAAAAGCCGTCTTCAAGAGCTTATGGATGAAGTACGTCGCCTCAAACAACAGTTGGAAGAGATGGAGAGGAAGAAGAAGGTCGTGGAAGAACGCTATACGTTCTTGCAGGAAGAACACGATGAAACCATGCGCAAGAAACTCAAAGAACTCGAGCAGGCCAGCTGGGCCAAGATGGAGCTGGAGAAGACGGTGTCTGAAAGGACCCGAGAGCTGGAGCGTCTGCGCAAGGAGTTGGATGACGAGGCTCAGCGCGCCAAGGAGGTGCAGACGGAGCTGGCAAAGGTAAGGCAGGAGCACAGCATACAGATACGAGAGGTGAAACAGACCTACGAGTCTCAAATCCTCGTTACTCAGACCAGCATGCAAAAGCTTTCACAGCAGAAGGAAAGCGATTCTGCCTCCATGCAGCTGGAGTTTGAAAGATTAGAGGATGAATCTAGGGAGTTAAAGGAGCAACTGCAAAGGCTTCGTCTCTCCCTCAGCCAAGAGGAGGTCCAGAGGAGACACTTGGAAGAGGAGGTGCAGAGACTTAGTGCTTTAAATACAGAGGAAGGCCGAAAGAGGCACGAGCTGGAAGCTCAAGTCCAGTTGATGCTTAGTCAGAAACGTGAAGCAGACAACAAAACAAGGGAGGTACAGGAGAGCTCTAGTCGGACACTGCAGGAGAAGAATAGTGAGATCAACCGTCTCACACGCTGTCTTGAGGAGGAGCGACGTCTGAAAAGATCTTTAGAGACTGAGACAAGGCGACTGGAGGGGGAGTTGGCCGAGCTTAAAACTAACAATGAAGCCTCTAACGTGGAGTTGGTGCAGCTTCACTCTTCCCACCGTGAGTTGAGCCTCATCCGGGTGGAGCTGGAGGCCCATGCCCTTGAAAAGGGCCGGGCTGAACAGACCATCGCACGCCTACAGACTCGCATACAAGAGCTCCAGGAGGAGCTGAAGCGCCTGGAAAGTGAGTTGGAGAAACAGCGGAAAGTGTCAGAAGAGGAGGCCAGCAAGCGCAGGAGAACAGAGACGCAACTTGAAAAGAGTAGCCAGGCCATGCGAGAGTACACCACTACAATCACCACATTGCGCAAGAGCCAGGAAGAGACCAGTCTTGAGGCAAAACATGCTGACAGCGAATGCAAGCAGCTGCAGGAGGCCCTAGACCGCGCTTTGAAGGAGCACAAAGCTTCTTCTCAGAGCTTGGCTGCCTTGAAAGCTGAGATGAACACTCTGAAACTACAGCTGACGCAGGAGCAGGGGCGCGTCCAAGACTCCAACCAGCGCTACGAGGCCCTTCACCGTAGCATGGAAGAGAAGGCTAGTGCATTGAACATAAGCACTGCTGAATCTGAGCGTCTGCAGAGGCTCACCGAAACTCTTACTAAAGATCGCCTCCGCCTGGAGGAGGAGTTGCGCTCCCTGCGTCTAGAACACGAGGAGCTGCTCAAAGGCAAAAACCGTGGAAATCGGGAAATGGCTGAGCAAATCACAGCTTTGCAGAAGCAGCTTGAGTCCAGTCAGCGTGCCGGTGCAGAGCATGACAGGCTTATGCGGCAGCTCTCACGCGAGAGAGAAAAACTGCAACTGGAGATAGAAAATGTACAAAAACAAGCCAGAGAGGTACTAGGAACTAGAAACTAGAGTTCTCGAGTTTTATCCTTAAAATCTGTAGATTTAGATGTAGCTAGCTGCATGCATCTCTCTCTCTCACACTGCATTCTGTAAATGGTTAGTCTTGACATGCAAAATATGGCAATCTGCACCATTTTTGCATGTCTTAATTTGCATGTTTGACCAATCTCTGCACCACACCTTGCAGAATAGTCAGATTTGCATCTTAATTACCTTAGAAGCTTCCATTCTGCACGCTTTTTTGTGTTCTCAGCAACAGCATCCAATCACAATCAACCACATTCAGGCCCTGTTTACAGCTGGTATTAAGATGCATTTTGGTCGATCGGATCACAAGTAGATGAGGCAGACACATACCCGTTTACACCTGGTTTGTCCACTTTCAACCACTTCTGTCCTGATTTCTTCAAGGGGAGGGTCTATGGCTGGGTAAATGTATGGGTTTTTTCCGAGAGGCAACCTCCCGCGGTCTCTCTTGAATCCAACACAGAAGTGACTTAAACTGCAATTCATCGACTGGCCGCTAGAGACTAAAGTGAGTCAAATCTGTATCTCCCCAATGTTAAAATGCCCAATTTTACAGCAGAAAAAAACATGTTTACAGCCTGGTACGAAAAGTGGTTTTGGTCTATACAGCTAATTTTGCCCTTCATGACAACTGTGAGGGGGGTGAATTTTTTTTATAGCTCATCCGTTTAAATTATATTAAACCTTAAAGTTCTGCGTAATTAAGGGCGTGGCCACTTGAGTGACAGATGGATTGCCAGATGGATTGCGTGGTTTCAGCAGCCAGGCAACTCATCTCCACCCATGTCCCGCCTCTTTGCCCATTTTCAGTTATCCGGGAGTGACGCGCTGCCAAGATGGCAACGGCCGACTTTAGGCTCCAGAAATGCTCTTCAGAAACCTACGGGTGACATCACGGACACTACATCCATTTTTTTTTTCTTCAGATCTTTCAATCTAATGGACAAAAAAAGCTTGCGCAATGTACATATAAATGCGCCCGGAGACGAAGGACAAACGGAGCTTTCGTGTCTGCTTTGATAGCTTCAAGACCAGCCGAACGGTGAGAGAACATTGTGCTTAGTTTTGTCTTCAAACTAAACTTCGGCCTTCAGTCGACAGTGTAAATTCCGTCTGTCTAGCACGCTTCCCATAATGTTTACGCAATAGGTCAGTAGTCGGGGAGTAGGCGTCTTTTAGTGGCTGTTCCAATGCATTCGACCACACTACGAAAGCAATGTGTTTTCGACTACCTCTGGAAGTGGTTGAAAGTGGACTTTTTAGACCCTAGAAGTGGACATTTTAGACACTGTTTACACCTGTATTTAGCGTCGTCCACTTGTGATCCGATCATCGACCAAAATGCATCTTAATACCAGGTGTAAATAGGGCCTCAGGTGACACTTAATGTATTTGTACAGTCCTGTCCTAACCACCTTTGAGATGCATCACTTTAGCCTCTTCGGGCATCCTCTGTGATTTTGATCCTGTAGAACAGGGATGGCAAACCCTGGTCCTGGTGGACTACCATCCTGCAGCTCCAAACCTAATCAAACACACCTGAACCAGCTAATCAATGTGTTCAGAATTGCTCGAAAATAACAGGTAGGTGTGCTGGAGCATAGTTGGAACTGAAGTCTGCAGTTAGGAAGCCCTCCAGGAGCAGGTTTGGCTATTCCTCCTTTAGAAGCTAAGCCATGTACTTAGCTTGAAAACCAATCAGTTCTGTTTTGTAATTGACAATGAATGCAATAAATCTTTGTCATATCTGAAAAGACATCCAGAAATATCAACTTGAATACTAGCCGCGTTTCCACCGCAGGAACTTTCCCCAGGAACTAGGGGCTTTGGTGTGGTTTCGACCACAGGGACCAGGGTCTAAATGAAGTTACGGGTTCAAATTTCCCCCTCAGAAAGTCCTTGCTTGTGAGGTAGTACTTTTTCAAAGTTCAGGAACTTTCGGGGGTGGGACTAAACTTTGGTTGACTCCACGCAGCATTTAATTTCAACCACCATTTTTAAAAGTCTGTTGTGGTGCATGCAGTAAGAGTTGTTTGCTATTCAAATCAACAATGGAGTTAAAAAAATATGACCAATGGGCCGACAACGAGGTTCAGGTTTTATTAAGCTTATATGCAGAGGACGAAATCCAGCGGGAACCGGAAAGTTGCACGCAGTCCTACGTCACCGGACTAATTTGCTTAATTGTCACGGTACTTTAGACCGCGATGGAAACGTAGACAGCAACAGGTTTGGGGTGAAAAAGTTCCTGGGACAAATTGTTCCGGGTAATTTCGGTGGAAACGTGGCTACTGTGAAATATATTTTAAATGATAGAACACTCATTTTATCTTTTGCCTTTTTGTTGCAGACTTCCTCAGTGATCCAGACATCCCAATCTCAATGCAGCAATCTACAGCTAGAACGAGATGGCCTCCTCAAGAAGATGACAGCAATGGAACAGGAAATGATGCGCTTGAAAAGGCTGGAAGACGAGCTAGCCCGTATCAAACTCTCACTGCAGTCGGAACAGCGTCTTAAATCACAGCTGCAGGAGGATAATGAGAGGATCAAGAAGGAATTTACCCAGTGGAAGAGCAAGTGTGTGACTCACGAGGAGCAACTTCGACAGCACATCTCGGAGCGCTCTGGCCTGGAGAGCCAATTTAACTCCGTCAACACCGAGATGGAGAGGCTGAGGACACATCTGAAGGAGGCTGAAGAACGCTACAGGCTGCTGTTGCAGAACTTGGAGCGAGAGAGGGCACAGATGCAGGCACTTCGAGACTCACAGCAGAAGGAGTTGCTGAGACTGCAGCAGAAACCAGACGGTGCTGCCAAATACACTCAAACAGACCAAACCGACGACCCCTCACTGGTCTTCGAAGGTGTCCGCAAGAAGGTCACGGCACAGCAGCTGCGTGACTGTGGTGTGATTGACAAGGTGACGTTTGAGCAGTTGAAGAATGGCCAGCGGACTGTTCAGGATGTATCCGTCGACATCAGGCTCAATCTTAAAGGCACAGGAGCCATTGCGGGGCTGGAAGCAGGACCTAAAGGCAAGATGTCCTTCACAGATGCCAAGAAACAACAGTTGATTTCAGACAAGAGTGGAAACATGTTGCTGGAGGCTCAAGCTGCCACAGGGTACATCATAGATCCCCAAAATAATGTGAAGATGACTGTTGAGGAGGCTTGTCTGAATGGACTTGTGGATGAAGCTGACAAGAAGCAGCTGTTGACTGCAGAGGCTGCCTGTGTTGGGTTCAGGGATCCCAATACTGCAAAACTCCTGCCAGCTAGCCGAGCCATGAAAAAGGGAATAATCAACCGGGAAACAGCCCTGCGTCTCCTGCAAGCGCAAGAGGCGGCGGGAGGCATCCTTGATCCTATCCTTAGTGTCTACCTCTCCAAAGATACTGCCATGGACCGTGACCTGGTTGATGATGATCTTTATCAAGCTCTAAATGCCAGACCAGATTGTTACATTGATCCGGACACTGGTCTACATGCTAGCTACGTTACCATCAAGAAGCAATGCAAGGCTGACCTCAGCACTGGCTTGCTCCTGCTTCCGGCTCCAGAGAAACCCATGACTGTACAGGGACTGCGTAGCGAAGTTAACGTATCGGATCTGGTGGATGCAAAATTGCTGGAACCTTTGGACGTGGATCATCTAAGAGAGGGCAAGATTACAAGCCAAGACATTGAGCACAGGCTTCGGGCTTATCTCAGAGGGTCAACGTGCATTGCTGGGATTTATGACGAGGCCAACGACTGCACCTTGCCTATCTACCAGGCCATGAAGAATGGGCTTCTGCGACCAGGCACTACCTTGGAGCTTCTGGAGGCCCAGGCCGCCTCAGGGTTCATGATTGATCCCATTCACAATGAGTACTATACAGTCGAGGAGGCCTGTAAGAAAGGACTGGTGGGTGTGGAGTTCAAAGACAAGCTTCTGTCCGCCGAGAGAGCAGTAACTGGGTACAAAGACCCAGGCACTAACAAGATGATTTCCCTTTTTGAAGCTATTGAACGTGGTCTCATAGAAAAAGGTCATGGCATCCGCCTGCTGGAGGCTCAGATTGCTAGCGGTGGCATCATTGACCCTAAACACAGTCACCGAATTGATGTTGATGTGGCGTACCAAAAAGGCTACTTTGGTGAAGAGATGAACCAGATTCTAAAAGACGAAGGAGATGACACAAAGGGTTTCTTCGACCCAAACACAGAAGATAATTTGACCTACTTGCAGCTAAAGAGCCGCTGCATCGCAGATAAGAAGACAGGACTGGTGCTTCTGCCTCTTTATGATAAGAAAAAGATGCAGCAGCAGAAGAACTCCACGAGGAAGAGACGGGTGCTGATAGTTGATCCAGAAAGTAACAAAGAAATGACGGTGCGCGAAGCCTACGAGAAGAAACTCATAGATTGCGAGACCTTTCTGGAATTGTCTCGGCAAGAGTGCGAGTGGGAAGAAACAGTAATCACTGCTGCCGATGGATCAACCAGTACAGCTATAATGGACATGCAGACAGGCATTCAGTACGACTTGAAAGAACTGCTTGCTAAGGGAGTGATTACCCAAGATGTCCTTGATAAATATCGTTCAGGAAGTGTCACCCTCACTGAGTTTGCAGATATGATCACCAACAAGGCAAAGACCCTCAGCAAACCCCTCAGCTCCTCCGTCTCCTCCTCATCATCATTCTCATCCCAGGTGACCATGAAAAGTCAGACAATCAAAACTGAAACGGTTAAAACAGTCGGGAGTATCTCCACTTCCCAAGATCCATCCTCAACAAACTCCACCAAGCATATTGCCAGCATGTCAGTCAAACTGACCCCATTAGTAGAAATAGTTGAGGAACAGAATCCAGTTGGAGCGATTTTTGACACAGAGAAGCTGGAGAAGATCACTGTGTGTGACGCTCTGAAGCGAGGAATCATCGATTCCATCACAGCACAGCGGCTCCTGGAGGCACAAGCTTGCACCGGTGGGGTTGTGAACCCTGAAAATGGTCGCCGCATGTCTATTCAGGAAGCAACCCGCCTCGGTGTCCTCAATGAGGACATGGCTAACAGGATAAAACCTGCCCAGAAGGCGTACATTGGTTTTGAAGATGTGAAAACCAAACGTAAAATGTCAGCCGCCGAGGCCGTCAAAGAAAAGTGGCTTCCGTACGAGGCTGGCCAGCGCTTCCTCGAATTCCAGTATTTAACCGGTGGGCTGTTCGACCCAGAGCTTGGATGCAGACGTTCACTTGAGGAGGCTATGCAGCTCGGCTGGCTGGACATGAGAGCGGCTCAGAGGCTCCAGGATTCCCGTCACCACCCCAAGGCCCTGACCTGCCCCAAGACCAAGCTAAGGATCTCCTACAAGGAGGCTCTGGAAGGTTGCATGAACGAGGAGAACACGGGTGTCCGCATGCTTCCCGCCGCCACGGTTTCATCCCGTGGAATCAGCAGCCCCTACAACCTCTCCAATCCAGGATCTGCCTCAGGCTCTCGAAGCGGATCCCGTAGGGGCAGCGTGGACTACAGTTTATCCCCTTCTTCCTCTTCCAAATACAGCAGCTTTAGCTACAGCAGAACCTCTTTCAGCTCCAGTTCACTCTCCTAAACACTGTGCAACATTATATAACACAATTATCCATCAAAGTATTTTAAGATAACATCAAGAAAATGAGTAACATTAATAATTATTAGAAATGTGGCTGGTGTTCTAAACAAATCAGCATTTTTTTTTACCACCTTATGTACATGTTTGGAAAACTAAAGAACCAATTGCATTTAAAGTTTCTTACATTTATATCGAACGTATTAATCCGGAAATATACACTTTCTTCACATTCTGGGGGTTTATCTACTTCTGAATTTTATTAAACACATATGGAAGTTGTTTATAACACTAGGTGGGTAAAAAGGTTTTTACACTAATACTGTTGAATTGCTGTATTTTTTTTCTAAATGTTCCAGTGCCTTCACTTTACCTTTGTACTAGCCTGAGCTACTCACTGAAGTTAATAACTTACAATGTCTGACTTCTTTTATTCAGCTTTATTGCTCAAATAAAGAAACACCTCATCAAATGTATGGCTTGCATGAAGAATTATTACCACGACGTGCTTTTATGTATGAGATTTTACATATAGGAGTTAAAGCAGAGTATTTCCATGCTCAGAACAATTGTGACCCTGGACCACAAAACCAGTCATAAGGATCAATTGTTTTAAATTGAGATTTAAAAATAAATAAGCTTTCCATTGATGTATGGTTTATTAGGACAATATTTGGCCGAGATACAACTATTTGAAAATCGCAAAAAATCGAAATATTGAGAAAATCGCCTTTAAAATTGTCCAAATTAAGTCCTTAACACATATTACTACTAATAATAAATATATATTTACGGTAGGAAATTTACAACATTTTATTGGCATAAAAGAAAAAGCAATAATTTTGACCCGTACAATGTATTGTTGGCTATTGCCACAAATATACCCGTGAGACGCATGACTGGTTTTGTGCTCCAGGCTCACACTTCTAATCCAGGCCTGGCATCATAATGTTTACTTCCAAACTTTTAAAATTGAAAATGAATACATTTAATTCCATTCAATTTTATTAGTGGTTACAACCAAACATGTTCTATGTTCCTGAAACCATCTAGTAAATGCCAGCCTTCAGAATATACATTATGCCTAAAGGCAAAAATAGTTCTTATACACTAAAATGCTGATATTTATGTCAGAATGAGCTCTGCTTTATTTTACAATAAGCAAATTTACCTTTACTCTCAAGCTGATTAGTGGAACATTGTTCATCTGAAAAACGATGATTTCAGACCAACTGCTTATTAAAGTGTGTATGTGTCTGTGTCTCTGTGTGTGTGTGTGTGTGTGTGTGTGTTTCTATCCCAGTGGGGACCTAAATTGAGATCCCCCATGGGGAAACAAGCTTATAAATCATACAGAATGAGTTTTTTTGAAACTATAAAAATACAGAAAGTTTTGTGTGATGTTTAGGGGTAGGGTTAGTGATTATAGAGTTAAGAGTATAAAAACCATTATGTGCACTCACATGTGTGTAGGTGTGTGTGTGTGTGTTTTCCATTCACATGGACTCCCTGGATTCTGTTTATGATTTGTTTTCTTTTAATAAATTGTTGCATCTAGATCCTTGTTTGCTCTTGCTACCCTGGATGTATGTTGTATGTGCAGTGTGTATTGAATTTTGCAACCATCAATGCAAATAGAACTTTAATTTCCAAAGAAATGAAACCTGTCATTCATATACAGTGAATTCATCTTGGAGGTATTTTTTTAGTTACAGGTTTAACTTCTTAGAATAAATGTGTTTAACTTTCATTTTACAGTAAAAAGAGTAAACAGTTGTCCCTAAGTTTGAATAGACATGAATAATTTCCAAATTTTGCAAATACATAAAATATGTATTTTTATTTTAAATCAAGAAAAAAAAAAAATCATAACAGGACAAGATGCCATGACTAGCCATGTTTGCTGATTGATTCCGACTCAAGTCAAGTCACCTTTAGCTCTCTACTCAACACAGATTGTTTCAAAGCAGATTTACAGCGATAACAGGGAAATGATTCAATGATGCAAACAGTTAATTTCGCCTGTGCAGCAGCTCTAAAAGAAAATAGTGCCATTGTTCAGCTGAAGTCAGTTCAGTGTTGATTCAGGTGTTTTCCTCGAGCCAACAAAACAGTGTAATTATGATTCAGGCAGCATTTCAAAATCAGATTGTGGATCAGAAGTATTTAAATATTTAATTCAGTTCCTTTTGCTTGAAGATCGGACTCATCTCACCAGTATGAAGCCGAAACTTGTCATACGGTCAGTGTGGAGGACTTTTGTTCTTGTGGTCTTTGCTGAGGACCTCATGTCGGCGAGGTCTTCAGGGGATCTCTGCTGACATTCAGGCCTGCATTGTGGCCGTGTCTAGGCACAGGTCCACATCTGATCTGGATACAGTCTGGAAACTGCTGACTACAGTAAACCTCGGGATAAACAGAGACTAATATTAGTGTAGATGACATTCTTCTTAAGATGTACTAGTACATTGGGTGTTACCGGTTCCGGTTGACTTAATTTATGCAGCCTAACAATCATTTAATGGGTTTAAATGATAGAAATGTGATAATGTGTTAAGTGTATGGCAGGTTAAAGAGATGTGTTTTTAGTCTAGATTTAAACTGACAGAGTGTGTCTGCTTCCCGAACAATGCTAGGAAGACTGTTCCAGAGTTTAGGAGTTAAATAGGAAAAGGATCTATCGCCAGCAGTTGATTTTGATATTCTAGGTATTAATTGCCCAGAATTTTGAGATCACAATAGACGTGATGGAGTATAATGCGTTAAGAGCTCGCTCAAGTACTGGGGAGCTAAACCATTAAGTGCTTTGTAAGTAATTAGTAAGATTTTAAAATGTATGCGATGTTTAATAGGGAGCCAATGCAGTGTTGACAGAACTGGGCATACTTCCTGGTTCTAGTAAGAACTCGAGCTGCTGCGTTTTGGACCAGCTGAAGTTTGTTTATTAAGCGAGCAGGGCAACCACCCAGTAGAGCATTATAATAATTTAGCCTTGAGGTCATGAATGCATAAACTAACTGTTCCGCATTTTTGCATTGAGAACATACAGGTGAAACTCGAAAAATTTGAATATCGTGCAAAAGTTCATTTATTTCAGTAATTTCAGAAATTCAACTTTAAAGCTGAAACTAATATATTATATAGACTCATTACATGCAAAGTGAGATATTTCAAGCCTTTATTTGTTATAATTTTTATGATTATGGCCTACAGCTTATGAAAACCCCAAATTCAAAATCTCAGAAAATTTGAATATTACATGAAATCAATAAAAAAAAAAGGATTTTAAAGGGATAGTTCACCCTGAAATGAAAATAAAGCCATCTTTTACTCACCCTGCTGTTGATCCATTGGCCTATGTCCTTCTATCTTTTTCAGACCTCAAAAACAGATATTTTAAAAATAGTCCTGCACGCGCTCCTTCCTACAATGGCAGTGAATAGCGACCAGGCTAAAACATAAAAAAAAAAGTATCCCGCAATGATACAGTGAGACGCGCGCCATATATGGAAAGTGTTCAGGAGGCATACTATAAGGTTTTGCGAGAAAGAAACCGTATTATTCAGTCAAAACACTGAGCTCGGCCGTTACTCTGTGCGCGCTCCTGTGACTGCGTGCGAGCCGTCAGCAGCCCCTCACGCAATGTTGTCATGACAACCGGTACACAACACTTTTGTGATACTTTTGTATAATTTTTGTAATGTTTTAGCCTGGTCGCCATTTACTGCCATTATATGGAGGAGCGCATGCCAGGACTATTTTTTTAATTTCTGCTTTTGAGGTCCGAAAAAAATAGAAGGACATAGGGCAATGGAACAACAGCAGGGCGAGTAAAAGATGGCTTTATTTTCATTTCAGGGTGAACTATCCCTTTAAATACAGAAATGTCGGCATAATCATGCATTTGGGCCCCTTTTACATGAAGTTGCAAACTTCCCTAAGCACTTCCCCTCGTCCACTTCACGAAGTGGAATGCACTTCAAAATGGCGGCGAGGGGAAGTGCTTAGGGAAGTTTGCAAGTGCGTGTCTAAAAGTGGAGTGGAACGCAGCCTCAGTCTGGTTCAGTAGAATTCACAATCATGGGAAAGACTGCTGACCTGGGCAGACTGAAGATCGACAGGATCGGACGTCACTTCCGTTGTTGTATTGCGTCAGTTACGACAGAGAGCAATTCAGCTTCATATACCAAAATGCAACACGAATGTGACGTCACCGCATATCGCGTTTAATTTACCCCACCACAAACAACTCTATGGTATTTTAATTATTTTTTTAAAAACATTTAAAACAACCCAAACACTATCCATTGCAAAGGTTGCGCCAGTAGTGGTCACTCATGCAACACAAGCAATGACCGAGTGAACGAGACGGAGGGAAGTTAGCGAAAGTTAGTGAACGCACTGGAACGCAGCATGAGAGACTATTTAAAGCTCAGGAACCCTTTGCAGGTGTTTTGGATTAATTAGCTGATTAGAGTGTGACACTTTGAAGCCTACAATACTGAACCTTTTCACAATATTCTAATTTTCAAAGATTTTGAATTTGGGGTTTTCATAAGCTGTAAGCCATAATCATCAAAATTATAACATAATTATAAAATAAAGGCTTGAAATATCTCACTTTGCATGTAATGAGTCTATATAATATATTAGTTTCACCTTTTAAGTTGAATTACTGAAATAAATGAACTTTTGCATGATTTGAGTTTCCCCTGTATGTCGTAATTTAAATACATTTTTAAGATACATAATGTTTTCGAATTAGCCTGAAGGACTTGATTAGCTGGATAAGGTGTGTTTAATTAGGGTTGAAGCTGAACTCCGCAGGGCTGTGGCTGTCGCGTTTTAAGTCCAAAGATGATGAAGATAGCAGTGAGGTTTATTTAACAAGCAAACTCAAAGAAACAGCATACCGTACAATGAACTGGATTAACAGAGGGCAGGATATGCACAAGAAAACGAATTCAAATACAAACGCTAATTAGTCATATAATGAATAACCATAGAAACATGACAAACAGGAACAAGGAAACCAGAAACAAAGATGAGCTATATATGTTCTGCCACACTCAGAACAGGTACTATTGTGTCCTAACTTTCATTTTCTAGTGTCATTTTTGTGAATATCGCTTCATAGAAAACCCTCCCCAACCCTTTTCCTGTAAACATATTTCTATGCTTTTCACAGTAAGTTTCTCTTCGTGAGTTTTCTGAACAATACACAATACATAAAAATGCAGCCTGTTAAACCTGCCTTTTTGTGTATTGTGAAACGGAAGACAAAAATGTATGACACAAGGGGGTGGGATTTTACACCCATTTCTTGGCAAATAAAAGGTACGGCTTAATATTGAATGCTGCACAACATCTGACTGTTAGCAGAACGGTAAGACAATTCATGCATTTCTTCTACATTTATCATTTAACTACTGGCATTCAAAAGTGTTTCACATAGTATTAATAGGAAATGTCATTTTAAAATGTTTTCGTCATATAGCTATAATTGTGTTATTTTATTGTTATCATTTTGTGAAGCAAATACATGAGCGTGTAAGTTGGTCAGGGAATATTGCAAGGAGGCAGGAGTGCTTAAAAGAAAAGAAAATGTGATTAATCCCATTTCAGTTTTGGAAAAGGTGCATAAATTAAATACCAAAAATAACAATGGTTGACTATACAACCATTGTATCCTTAGAAAGCAGACACTAGAGAGTTTACTGCAGAATTACTGTTATTGAGAATGTAAAAACAACAAAAAAACTGATAAAACACATATGTGGCTGTTGTGAATGAACCTAAAAACACAAAGAAACTGAAGCCAAAAGTCTGGTCATAATTGACCGTTCGCAGATTGACCTTTAGTTACTGTTGCTATGTCCGACATGCCGCGCTCTCACGCAACGAAAAACACATCGCAGAGCAAAGAGGATACTGACAACGCACTGGCAGACAGGACAGAGCAGGTTACTTTTAATATGAAACAAAGTCTCAACTCTAAAATTGTATAATTTTTTTAAGAAATCGTTTTATGGCTCTTTAATGTGTGGTGACAGGTCACTGTAGCGCCTCAGTTAAAGCTGCTCGTCAACCGATCATCTCTTCCTTCTAGTTAATTTATAGTATCAAATAAACATGAATGAACTTCAGGAGGAATGTTGTTTCAACCGCGGAAAGACGTCAGCACACACCGTTTTTCAAGTTCAAGTCCACCGACGTTAACTCTCTTGATTGCTTTGTCGGACAAAAATGCCGGATTATGATTGGTCAGATCGCCTGTCAATCAAACTCCCGGCGAAGGGTGAAACACTGAAACGATGCATTTTAAACCTTATCTAAGACCATGTCAAGTGATTTTTGTTTAATGTCGTGGCAAACTGCTCCATTCACGTTTCTGTTGTTCTCACTCAATTATTTGTCTTAACTGTGGCATGAGAATGATATTTATCTCATTCTGCTAGGTATCTTGATCTCCTTCTCCATGGCACTGGAATAAGGACACAAACACTGAAACACCTCACACAAATATCACCATTCTAATTGGAAAAAAAGGGAAAATAAAGCTGAAAATGTACACCATACCTGATGCAACCGCAATTCCAACTAGCCTTAGAGATTCACTATCATGCCTCGACGTTGTATGGTCTGATATGTTTGAGACTGGAGACTCTGTGATTAACTCTGAAGAAGCTCTGAAGCATGAGACGGATTATCTTAAAGGAGCCCCACCACAGTGGCTGAATTTTAACACATCAGAGAACTCACCATTTGTAGAAAGGGATGGCTTTAATGATTTAATTAAGTTAATTGAGAGAGAAAAAAGGAAAAGCTGTCTGATCACTGAAGTTTCTTTGCAATACCAGCCTGGCAGTGGAGGGTCAACCCTCGCCATGCAGGTGCTTTGGCATTTTCGCAAAAACCTCAGGTGTGCCAGAGTGATCGATTTAGACCCTAAAAAGCTGCCGAAACAAGTGGTGGAACTTTTTCTACCGCCTAATAAACATGATCAGAAAACTGTGCTGCTGTTGCTAGACACCAAGGAAAACACCAACAATGATCAGCCAATCAAGAATACTCTCTGGAGAAACCTTATTGACGAAATACATAAGAGGGACATCAGTACAGACACTCCCGTTGTGATCATTTTAAACTGCAGAACTGCAAACGTCCTTACCAATGATCGTGCGAAAGGCAGTGTGGAAATTACAATGACGCTCTCTCCAAATGAGAAAGAGAGGTTTGATGAAAAAAGGCTGGAGCTGAAAGAGAAACACGGGACAATGTCACAAAACTTCCATGCCTTTAACATAATGCAGGGAGGTTTCAAGATGGAGGATGCTGACAAAGTGATCACACCAGAAATGGTAGAGCGTGTTAAAAATGATCCAAAGTCCAAAAGCACAAGACTTTTCAGCTTTTTGGCTTTGATAAATTTGTACCTCCCAGGCTCACACTTGTCTAAGCGCTTGTGCGAGGAATTCCTCGCACATAAAAAACGGCCCTCCGATGAGGAAAACGCCCTGAAAACGATGATGAAGCCTTTCATGGATCTTATAGTCACATTCTCAGAAGGAAAACCAAAAACCGACTGCATACGCATGGCGCATCCAATGATTGCTGCTGCATGTGTAAATATGCTCACTAAGCACAAACTGACAAGATTTAACATCGCTTTTGACTTCTTGAACAGCATGGTAAAAGAAAAGGAGAGTAATTACATGCAAATTTGCAAGGGAATGTTAACCAAAAGGCCCAACACAGAAAAATACAGGTTTTCCAAACTGATTCTTGACCTCAAAAATGACATAGGAAAAAATTACACGCAATGCATTCGTTTGTTGGAGCTGGCTTCAGAATTGTTCACCAATGACCCTTTTTTTCCTCAAGCACTTGCACGTTTGTATTACATTGAGGTGAACGATTATGATAAGGCAGAAATCTGGGCAAAAAAGGCCATTGACAGAGATCCCAAAAATTCTCATATTAGGGATACACTGGGACAAGTTCACAAAAGCCACCTGCGCAACGGAAACACGGAAACAGTTTTGGCCATTACAAAGTCTGCCATTAAAGCGTTTGAAGAAGAAAAGGATGCAGCTGAAAAGGAGTCAGAAGAAAGCACCAGTTTCAATAACCGGGGCTACTTTGGATTTCTCCAGGTTTTGATAAGTGCAAAAAAACCTCTTGAACAAAAACACAGTGAATTCATCAATGGTTTCAGAGGTGACATTGAGGATATATATGATTTCTTTGAAAGTTACCTGGCATTCTCAAGACCAAGGATCAATAAAAAGGATCCAGACTACATTCTCAATGAGGCTGAAGAGTGCTACAAGCTATACTTTGCACAGGAAAAGCAGACTGATGAAGCCACCCTGAATGAGAAAAAAATGAAGTCTTTTGGAGGGCTACTTCATTTCCTCAAATCTGATTCTAGTGTGCTTAAACAAAAGCAGAGTGCATTTACAAATCCACAATCTGATGATGAAACCCAAAACATTCTCTACGTTCTTGCCAACATCATCCTGAGTATGTCTGATGAGCAGTCGGAAAAAACTGAAGAGCTTCAGGCCAGTTTACAGAGACTTTGGGTGAGCAAAGACAAATGCAGAAGCCCAGAGTTTTACCTCTTGATCCTTTTGCTCTTTTGGTTTGATGAAGCGCACACAAGACTCCCAAACCCTCCAGACCTGGAAAAATGTGTCCTAAATATGGCTGAGACATATGAGAAGAACTATCAGAAATACCTTCGCGGTCGCTACCTGGTGCCTCTGTTCTTCTTTGGGAAAGAAGGGAATGGTTTGCAGAGACTGGTTCACAGCTCAAAACTACATCAAAATTATGATGACGGAGCTTTGGAGCTCCTATTAGAAGGTGAAGTCAGTTGTCTCCAGAGTGTCAGCGGGGAGGTCAAGGAGAATCATAAAGTGTTTGCTATTAGAGATGGGAAACAGATTCAAGTCAAACCTCACAAACCGGCCAGTGTGTACAAACAAGGCCAGGTGTCGTTCTACCTCGGCTTCAATATCAGAGGACCTGTTGCCTTCAACATCAGACCTGCAGATACTGTGAGGCCCAATCTCAATTCTATGTTCTAACACTTCATGAAAATATTCCCCTAAAAAATGGGACACCACTTCTACACTGTTACACGCCATCATATGTCGTCACTAGCTCCTGCGTCAAAGTTTATCATAAACATCATACATTTTGCACCCCATTTTAATGGTTAAATTACATTTTAGTAATCAAAAAGCATGTCTAATTAATTGAAATCATGAAACTTATACAATTTAACAAGAATTGATTCAAAGTTTAACCAAAATGACTTGTTTAGGGCCCTATGAAATCTTTTTTTTTTTTTCTTTCTTTCTTTTTTTTACCAAATTCTGTTTTCTGTTTTAAGGTTTCTGGATTCAATTTTAATAATCAAAAAGCATGTCATGATTAAATTTAAAGGTTTTTTTTTTTTTTCACAAATTTTGTGTTGTGCAATCAAATGTAGGCATAAAACATTAATTTAATTTATCTTTTAATCATATGAAATTAAACAAACTTTTTTTGGGAATAATTAGTTTAATATTCACAGACACTATTCTATATCGTGATTTGATTTAAGTGTAACTGATTTTTATTCATTCATAAAAAATTGGACAAATTGAATACAGTAAATTCAGTTTTTATGACTGGATTCCGTGATTTTATAAAATGGCAAAATAAGAAAGAGAGATAGGGGGAAAAGACTTTCCCAGCCTAATGTGAGAAAAGACTGATGCAACATTTACCAAATCATGTTTATTTAATATTCAGAATGATAGTTATTAGGGCCCGAGCACCGATGGTGTGAGGACCCTATTGGAATTGCTCGGGCTACTATTCTTCTTCTCCGAAATGAAACACATTTTTGAGGGCTTAAACATACTCGAAAACTCATGAAACTTTGCACACACGTCGAAAGTGGCGAAAATGTATGTCTGATATGGGTTTCAGAATTTGGTGTGGCAAAATGGCTCGATAGCGCCACCCACAAAATTTTAATTTGGCGCCGTTCGTGCTACGTTTCACGTACAGGTATGAAATTCTGTACACACATGTAACAGCCCAATACCTACAAAAAAGTCCCTCGGAGCTAAATCTGAAACCCAACAGGAAAACAGATATTTAGATTTTTCTCTGCAAACAATTTTCAGGTTTTTGCCATTTCTAGGCCTCATACTTTAACAAACTCCTCCTACAGTTGTAATCGGATCATCATCATATTTGGTAGGTGTAATCTTAAGGCCTTGATGATGTGAAATTGCGAAGATCTTGAGTTTTCCCTGGAGGGCGTGTCCATGGCGGCCTGACAAATGTCGATGTTTCGCCATGAAACAGGAAGCTGTTGTAACTTGGGCATACATTGGCCGATCTGCCCCAAACTTCACATGTTTTATTAGAGTCCTGGCCTGAACACACCAACATGCCAATATTCAGTTACAGTCATAGCGCCACCTGCTGGCAACATGAAGTGTGGCACATCGAAGTGGCTTAAATGCATGTCGCCCACTATTGATTGTTTTCCTGAGAATTATGAACTATTCAAAGTTTTTCAGGTGCGAGGGCCCTTTCATCGCTGCTTGCAGCTTTAATATTTGAATTGTAATTTAACTTGACTGGGTGACTGTGGGGCCGAATGATTCTCTGAACTGGACAAATCTTGTCTTGAAATCTTTTAGAAAATCAGAAATCACCAGTTTATATAAAGTATGAGTCATGAGACATAACTTAGACATTGTAGAGAACGTGTTCAGGAAGAGAGAGAGAAAATGTTCAAAAAATACTAGTTATAATGCTGGTGGTGGGTCGGTAAGTTCAAACTATTTGTAATTGTTTTGATCACTAAATATTTTGTCAGTTAAAGAAAATTCATCATAATTGGAGAAAGTTCTGATTTTAAGTAAAGTGAGTAACAATAAATAAGATAATTGAAACACTGTCTGGTCTTGTCTATCCAATCTTCCTAATTTGAATTTTTCAGTTTGGACTTTGATTTCTGGATTTTAGTTCTGGACGATTGAAACAGTTTTTAAGATTTCCGAGTATTCAGGTACAAAAACTGTAATCAGATGTAAAATAACCGCACTTTATGAATAAAATATACATTACAAATGCAGTTACTTTTGTTGTTTGATTAACGTTATTATGGAGACGGCAGCAGGAATATTAGGTTACTGTCACTTTAAGAGCTGCACGGATCCAATACACTGATTCACATGCGTTTTCTGTCTCAACTGTTACGCTCATTTAAGACATAACCGATGTTTACAAGATATTTTGTCATATTTTTCAGCGTATTTGTCCGTTCAAGAGCAAAAAGATGTGCTTGAATGGTTTAAAGTCATATTAAAATGCACACAAAGGAATTGAAATCCCATTCCTCTGGAATTGATTTTCGATTCCCAGCCATAGTTGTGAGCCCTGAAAATGTACGGTTAGTCCTGCAAATAATCGTGTGTGAACGTTACCGTATTAAGGACTCAAATACAGGACTGACAACCGTATTCTGCTGTGTCAACATGACCGTAACAATTTGGTTGATGAAAGGAAACTAAAATCCTTTTATATCAAGAATATCATGTTGATTTTGAGTCCTGTATGTGATGCTACAGTAAGTAATATTTAACTTAGATATAATATTGAATGGTGATCATATTTATTCCATTAAAATGTGTTGCTCGGTGTGCCATGATGCCGATGACAAGTAGCCTAATATTTTATTTATTCATTAAATTGGCATGCCGAATAAAGTATATTATACTAGCTGTTAATTTGAACTGAAATAGATCAGATTAATTTGGTCCAGGCTCACTACTCCATTTATGAGTGACATGTATTGGAAATAAAAACAGCTTAATTTGTAACTTTATGCTACAAATTAAGTTCCCTATAACTCAATGTAGTTTGTTGGTTGAACATCATTTCATAACTCAAAAAGAACTGTGAACTGGCCAGGAAAATCTCCAAAAATAAACAAACAAAAAACAGAGGATATTGTGTAGGATGAGGACCTATTATTATTATTACTATTATTAATAGCTTAAAAATACAATTGAGTATATTTCATATATTTTATACAATTTATACTGTATTGTTTTTTTTTTACCATATCACATCAATGTTCTACCGCTGTAAATGTATTACTGGATCCATTAAAGGGTTAGTTCACCCAAAAGTGAAAATTCTGTCATTTACTCGCCCTCAACCTGTATGAATGTCTTTGTTCTGCTGAACACAAAATATATTTTGAAGAATGTTTGTAACCAAACAGTACTTCCATTTTCCCCATACTATGAAAGTCAACGGGGTCCATCAACTGGTCTTGCTAGTCTTTCAAGTGCCCTGTTCCCTCCATAGTGCCCTTCAGAGTGAGTGACATAGATGTATATACGTAGAACCCTCATTGGCGACTGAGCCGCTCGTGAACGCGCTTTGTGAACATTCGAAAGCAAGCTGCCTGTGCGTCTGCAACCGTACGCATGCATGTATGAATATCTATATCTGCAATAAACTGAAGCAGATGATTGTATAGGATTTAGTTTAGCATTAATGGTAGATAATTCTGGATATGCTAAAAAAAAAAAAAAAAAATTGGTTAAAGATGTTATAAACATTGATCATCAGAGAACCCACACATTGCTCTTAGCTTTTAATGAAAGCAGTGAACATTATAAACAAATTAATTGGAAATAAACCATCAACCAATCAGCCATCAGAATAAATAAGTTACAAAAATAGTAATAAATTAGTAATGTATTCAAAAACTATTTAGTCAAATCATGTTTTAAGTAATCATCATAAACTGGGTATCATTTGAAAGCTGAAATTCTCAAAAATCACCCGGTTTTGCATTATAATTGCTAAACTTACACAATACACAGCTAAACATACATTAAAACGTAACCGTAATGAAAAACCTGTCATATTGAGTTAATACATAGGCTATAAAACACAAACCAACACATTCTCAGATGTGAACAGCTATCCCATTTCTTCGGAATTTAAACCGCACCGGGTTTTATAACCAGAGGCTGCAGTGTTGTTGTTTTTACTGTCTGTGAGTGATGACAGCTTCTGAAGCGTTGACCGTTCCAAGATGGCGGGCGCGTCGACGTGCCTGGAGCGGTCGAATGAGGTCAGGTTTCTACGTGCGCGCCACCAGCTGGACTCGTGCGGCAGTACAACAACACGCGGACGCGAATCACTTCCGAGGGCACAACGCTGCAAACACAAGACTACAGGCAGACACATTCACAGTTTTCCACTGAGGATGTGAATATGGTGATTCTGCACCTGCCGTTTGAATGTGAACTGCAGCCAGGCGAGTGAATCATTTCTCGGTTCTCCTCTGAGGAAACACCGCGGCTGAGGCCGAGGCCTGGTGAGTTCTGCGGGCAGAAGGGGAATAAAGTGTGATTTTTAAACATTCACCCGTTGTTTTTCTATGAGGAACATAGCAGATATGGCTTACGTCAAATAACCATGGTTTTACTGTAGTTATATTAACTGTTGTACCGTGTTTTTTGTGGAAATGTTACTGTTCTACTATATTTTCACTGTATACACTAACAAAATTACTATAATATTACTATCTTTACTGGACATGAGCCTTGGTATTCTTTAAAGGAAGGAAAGGTAGTTCTTGGGTGCCATGAAAATACCATGGTATATGAATGTGGTAATGCCATAGTACTGTATTGTAAGTAATTTGATACCTTTGTTGTGTTATATAAGCTGTGACTGATCTGATCATCTTGATAATGTTGTTCTGTTCCAGAGATCATGGCTGATGATCCTCAGAGAAACTTCCGCTCGGCGTATTATGAGAAAGTGGGTTTCAGAGGAGTGGAGGAGAAGAAGTCTCTGGAGATCGTGCTGAAGGACAATCCACTGGGTGAGATTCATCAGAGAGTTCCTTCTACTGACTGACTGACCGCTGGTGGTTCTGTTTTAAAAGATTTGTTTGTTTACACTATATATATATATATATATATATATATATATACACTCACCTAAAGGATTATTAGGAACACCTGTTCAATTTCTCATTAATGCAATTATCTAATCAACCAATCACATGGCAGTTGCTTCAATGCATTTAGGGGTGTGGTCCTGGTCAAGACAATCTCCTGAACTCCAAACTGAATGTCAGAATGGGAAAGAAAGGTGATTTAAGCAATTTTGAGCGTGGCATGGTTGTTGGTGCCAGACGGGCCGGTCTGAGTATTTCACAATCTGCTCAGTTACTGGGATTTTCACGCACAACCATTTCTAGAGTTTACAAAGAATGGTGTGAAAAGGGAAAAACATCCAGTATGCGGCAGTCCTGTGGGAGAAAATGCCTTGTTGATGCTAGAGGTCAGAGGAGAATGGGCCGACTGATTCAAGCTGATAGAAGAGCAACTTTGACTGAAATAACCACTCGTTACAACCGAGGTATGCAGCAAAGCATTTGTGAAGCCACAACACGCACAACCTTGAGGCGGATGGGCTACAACAGCAGAAGACCCCACCGGGTACCACTCATCTCCATTACAAATAGGAAAAAGAGGCTACAATTTGCACGAGCTCACCAAAATTGGACAGTTGAAGACTGGAAAAATGTTGCCTGGTCTGATGAGTCTGGATTTCTGTTGAGACATTCAGATGTTAGAGTCAGAATTTGGCGTAAACAGAATGAGAACATGGATCCATCATGCCTTGTTACCACTGTGCAGGCTGGTGGTGGTGGTGTAATGGTGTGGGGGATGTTTTCTTGGCACACTTTAGGCCCCTTAGTGCCAATTGGGCATCGTTTAAATGCCACAGCCTACCTGAGCATTGTTTCTGACCATGTCCATCCCTTTATGACCACCATGTACCCATCCTCTGATGGCTACTTCCAGCAGGATAATGCACCATGTCACAAAGCTCGAATCATTTCAAATTGGTTTCTTGAACATGACAATGAGTTCACTGTACTAAAATGGCCCCCACAGTCACCAGATCTCAACCCAATAGAGCATCTTTGGGATGTGGTGGAACGGGAGCTTCGTGCCCTGGATGTGCATCCCACAAATCTCCATCAACTGCAAGATGCTATCCTATCAATATGGGCCAACATTTCTAAAGAATGCTTTCAGCACCTTGTTGAATCAATGCCACGTAGAATTAAGGCAGTTCTGAAGGCGAAAGGGGGTCAAACACAGTATTAGTATGGTGTTCCTAATAATCCTTTAGGTGAGTGTATATATATTATTTGTATTTTTTTTTTTTTTTTTTGGTTTAAGTGTTTAATAACCATGCAGAACAGAGCTTTTTTTGTTCTGTTATTATTATTTTTATACATTTTTCATGCATTTTTAATTGTGGTTTAAGAGTTCAATAATCATGCAGAACAGATTTCTGTCATTTTGACTGTAATAATAACAGTTATTGTTATTCCTGTATACATTTTTAAATATTATTTTATGTTGGTTTAGGTGTTCAGTAACCATGCAGAACATATAGCATTTTTAATTGAATTTTACTTTGACACTATAATAAATATTATAATTATTATGTACATTTTTATTATTATTTTGTTTTATTTTTTATGCATGTTATTATTATAACAGTTATTATTACTAGAATTATTATTATTATTACTTTATACATTTTTTAATAATTTTATTTATGTTAAGTGTTCAATAACCATGCAGAATGTACAATATTTTTTTATTTATTTTTACTTTCTGACACTATAATAAATAATAATAATAATAATAATAATAAAATATATATATTTTAATGTTGGTGTAAGTGTTCAGTAACCATGCAGAACATATAGCATTTTTAATTGAATTTTACTTTGACACTATAATAAATATTATAATTATTATGTACATTTTTATTATTATTTTGTTTTATTTTTTTATGCATGTTATTATTATAACAGTTATTATTACTAGAATTATTATTATTATTATTACTTTATACATTTTTTAATAATTTTATTTATGTTAAGTGTTCAATAACCATGCAGAATGAACAATATTTTTTTATTTATTTTTACTTTCTGACACTATAATAAATAATAATAATAATAATAATAATAAAATATATATATTTTAATGTTGGTGTAAGTGTTCAATAATCATGCAGAACAGTTTTTATTTTTTTCTGTTATAATAACAGTTATTATTATTTTTATTATTAAATTTTCATGCATTTTTAATTGTGGTTTGAGAGATCAATAACCATGCAGAACATTTTGTTTGTTCTGTTATTTTGACTGTAATAATAACAAGTTATTATTATTATTATTATTTCATTATTATTTTTATCAAATATTTTTTATGTTGGTGCTCAATAACCATCCAGAACAGTTTTTAAAAAAAATGTTCTGTTATTTTTGATGGTCACTGTGTCTGTTGACGGTCACTGTGTGTCTGTTGACGGTCATTGTGTCTGTTGACGGTCACTGTGTCTGTTGACGGTCATTGTGTCTGTTGACGGTCACTGTGTCTGTTGACGGTCATTGTGTCTGTTGACGGTCACTGTGTCTGTTGACGGTCATTGTGTTTATTGACGGTCATTGTGTCTGTTGACGGTCATTGTGTCTGTTGACGGTCATTGTGTCTGTTGACGGTCACTGTGTCTGTTGACGGTCACTGTGTCTGTTGACGGTCAGTGTGTCTGTTGACGGCCATTGTGTCTGTTGACGGCCATTGTGTCTGTTGACGGCCAGTGTGTCTGTTGACGGTCAGTGTGTCTGTTGACGGTCAGTGTGTCTGTTGACGGCCAGTGTGTCTGTTGACGGTCAGTGTGTCTGTTGACGGTCAGTGTGTCTGTTGATGGTCATTGTGTCTGTTGATGGTCAGTGTTTCTATGGTGTTTTCAGATGTGGAGAAGTTGAGCACCTTCAGTCAGAGGTTTCCGCTGCCCTCCATGTACCGGATCCATGTATGGAAAGTCTTGCTGGGTGAGAACATGACTTGTCATTGTCAGACGGCTCCTCATACTGTCTCTGGGAATCATGGTTGTGTCCTGACATCTCCGCAGGTATACTGCCGCCCCACAGCGACTCTCACGCCCTGGTGTCTCGCTACCGCCTCGAGCAGTTCGAGGACATCAGTGTGGCTCTGACGGCCATGCGGTTCGTCCACGCGTCCACTCCGCCGACGGAGCTTTACCTGCGCATATACCAGCTGGAGAACCAGCAGCTTCCCCGCAGGAGCGAGCCCAGGCCTGCGGTGAGGAGGCTTCTGGGGGGTTGTAGGTAATCCACTGTGTGTTTTCATCGCTCACATTTGTGCGTTTGATGCTTTTCTTCCAGGATGACGAGGATGAAGACTTCCTGGCGATTGCCCGGGCGATGGACGAAATCGTCGATGACCCGGTGGACTGCTATTGGCTGGTCAGATGTTTCGTCAACCAGTTCAAGCACAAGTTTGGAGACTCCATCCCTCACCTGGTACAGGCTAACCTGCTCTAGAAGGGTTCACCTAACAGTGGACATACATGCATTTTTACACACACACACAAATATATATATATAATTTTTTTTTTTTTGTATTATTATTTATTAATGATTTTTTTGTTGACACTATAATAAATAACTACAATAATTCATTATTATATATATCTAATAAATTTTTACACTTAATAATTTTTTTTAATTGTTGTTTTAAGTGTTCAATTACCATGCAGAATGTACAGTATTTTTTGTTGATTTTTACTTTTTGACACTATATTATTAATTATATATTTTTTTATTTGAATATTATTTTATTATTATTAATTATTTTTATAATTTTTATGTTGGTTTAAGTGTTCAATAACCATGCAGAACTTACAGTATTTGTATAGATTTTTTACTTTTTGACACTATAATATTATTTAATTTTGTTATTAATGTTTTGTTGTAACTGTTTAGAACAGATTTTTACTTTTTTGATTTTTGTTGTTCCAAACCTATATATAAAACAAACAGAAACCACCATAAATGTAACACAAAAATGGTGAAGTTCTTATTGTGACGACTCTTCCCGCAGCCGAAGAGTTTGGAGCACTTCCTGTCTCAGGAGGACGCCTGTCTTCTGTCTCATCTGAAGGCGTGTGGTGCTCTGAACGCGCTGCCCTACCGTCTCTGGTTCAGACGCTGCTTTGCGGGCTGTTTACCAGAGTCCAGCCTGCAGAGGTCAAACCATCACACACACACACATCACTGCAGTTCACAGGACCTCATTATGTTGCATGAGTAGCATCCTCTTAAATAAATAACTGTTGTTGTACAGTATTCAGAACACGTTTGTTGTGATTGGCTGATGGATTGACTGCTGTCGTGTGATTGGCCGGCAGGGTGTGGGATAAAGTGATCAGCGGCTCCTGTAAGATTCTGGTGTTTGTTGCGGTGGAGATTCTGCTCAGCTATAAGATCATGCTGATGGGAACGAGTCACCCGGATGGAGTTTACAACTTCCTGTCTAATGTGAGCTCAGCAAACCGACATCATTTATTCACTTACATATTATGTGCAGAAATTGATTATTTGAAAAACAAAAATTCGGTGTTCAGTACATTTATTAATCTGTGACATAAACATTTTATTTCTTCTTTTAAATCCTCCAGTACCCTCGCCCCATGGACTGCACAGTTATTATAGAAAAATAAACATCTGTTATTTGAAATCAAATAAACTTTCAATTAGCTGAAATTAAATATATAAAAAAATCAGCTACAGCAACATTTCTCATTTAAAACTAAAACTGAAATATATGTATAATCTTTTTTTTTTTCTAAAATATTTGAAAATATGACAAACACACAACAATTACTAAAAGGTCAACTAAAATTAACAAAAAATATTTTAGAATATTTAATTATTTTAAAATATTGTAAACTTGACAAAAAGTCAACAAAATTACTAAAAGTAATTGTTTTTTTTACAACATTTAAAAACTTCTTAAAACTAAATTTTTTTTTCTAATTTCTTAGAATAATTAATTTTAAATATTCTAAACATGACAAACTACTAACTAAAATTAACAAAAAATATTGAAATAAATTTTTTAGAAATAATTAAATTTTAAAATATTCTAACAAAAACAACATTTCTCAAACTAAATTAAAATGAACAAAAAATACTGAAATAAAAATGTATAATTTAATAGATTTTTTATTCTTAAGAATTAAATATTTTAAAATATTCTAAACATGACAAACTCAAAATTACTAAAACTAAAATTAACAAAAAAATGCTGAAATATAAATGTATAATTTAGAATAATTAAATATTTTAAAAAGTCTAAACTTGACAAAAACAACAAAATTACTAAAACTTTAACTAAAACTAACATATATATATATAAAGTAAAATCATTTGAAATATCAATTAACACTATAATAGTATTTCAATACTAAAATAACACTGTCCATTACAAGGAATGAATTTATCATTTATTTATTATTATACTGTTTTTTTTTTTAATTGAGGAAGGAATTCTTTTATTTTCATTATTATATTAAATAATATTATGCCACAAATGATGTGGATAGAACTTATATTGAACCCTGTAAATCATTTTCTGTAATAAACCTCTTTGTAAAGATCTCTCTCTCTCTACAGATGCCCCAGGAAAACACAGACGCCATCGTCACTAAAGCCATCGACCTGTGGCACAAACACTGCGGGACGCCCATGCATTCGGTGTGAGAGCACGTGACGTGGATGACAGGACGCTCACAGATGTGTGTGTAGTTGGTCTTTTATTAGGTTCCTTTACATACATCATTCAGCAGTGACAGTACGTTACACCACATGCCCGTCTGCGCTCTTCCTGCGGTCTCTGAGCTAATAGCAGCAGCGGAAGAGAGACACGCTAACAGACTGTAAACAGAAAACACGTCTGCTCGTCGTGTGTGTGTCACTTAAAGACGCAGATCAACTGATTATTCCAAGCCTGCATGATCTGGGTTTTCTTCTGATCTGGAAAAGTGCTTATAACTCTCAAAAAGTCCCTTAAACGATCCATAGATTTCAGAATAAATGAGTGTGAATAAAGACAGAAATATATATATATTTTTTTGGATGATTTTTTCATTTAATGCCCAATGCCCTGCCAATGTGTTCAGTATCAAAGTCAGTTAAAAATATTTATAAATAATATATTAACATAAAAATGTACAATACGGTCTCGTGTTCTGTTAACATTAGCTGATGTATTAACTAACAGTGAGCAATATATTTATTGCAACTAATAAAAATACATTTGTTCATGTTAGTTCACAGTGCATGAACTAATGTTTACAGATACACCTTTTGAACATTAATACTAATAATGCTGTATAAATGTAAACTAATGAAACCTTATTGTAAAGTGTTACAGTTTCTTTGATCACTGTTACTAAAATACAACAAAAAAAGAATGTAACGCTGATTATTTTGAGTTTCTTGAATGTTTTGGCTTGTATTTCGGCAACACGATGCCCTGTAGAGTGGGCGGAGTTTAAAGGGTGCGCCCTACACTCAGTCACATGACCACCGAGCACCGTTGAGTGCATAAAGGAGAAACAAAAGCCGTTTTGAAAGCATGAATATAGTCAGTCAATCACGTTATTGCTCTGTCCTGTTGCTCAGCCGCAGCATGAGCCTGTCGAGATCGTCTCCACTGTGATTGGTCAGTGCTATTTTAACTATTAGCTATTGGTTAAAGAGGACCCATTCTGCTTTTGTCCATGTTCATCTTTCTTTAGTGTGTAATGTTGTTGTTGCTCTTCTCTATATCAGTGTCAGTGTTTCTGAACTCCATTGTAGTCTTGAGTTTTCTTCCGGGAACCAGCACGTCACAATATTCCTCATTTAAATAATTAATATGCAGAATAAAGGGGCGGGGCCTGGTTGAGTTATGCTGGGTACACACAAAAAGATTTTTAAACTCTTATGGTGCTTTTCCACTGCATGGTACAGTTCGGTACGGTTCGCTTTTTTCCGCTTTTCCGCTGCATGGTGCGGTTCGGTACGGTTCGCTTAAATAGTACCACCTTCAGTTGAGGTTCCAAGCCTGCCGTACCGATACTAAAAAGTGACGTGTAAACACTGCAGATCACTGATTGTGCAGAGAGAATCGTCACTACCATTATATGCTTTTGTGACAGTGATATAGCGATTGAGACCCTAAAGGTGCCAACTGCAGTGGAAAACCAAATGGAGCCAAAGCGATCCGAGCCGTGCCGAACCGAACTGTACCACAGTGGAAAAGCAAAGTGAGCTAAGCCGAGCCGTACCGAGTGTTACCATGCAGTGGAAAAGCGCTATTATAAGAGTTTCAGAATGTGAGAGACCACAAACATGACGATAAGAAATCATAGATTTACCCGTTTTGTTCCTCTAGTGTGTGGAGTGCCGCGATGTGACCAGGAAAGCACACCACACGCCTGGGAAATCTTGCAAAATCTCTCGCATCAAAACATCTCAAACGTGACTTTAAAGTAAACAAACATGACGACCGGCAAGAAGAAATTGCGCTTATAGTGTATGGAATGCTTTTTACAGAAAATTTGTGGGGGAAGAAGGAAAATATTTAGATGAAGTCGTGGAGACGGTGTGAAAATGAACTTTACATGTTACAGCGCGAGCTGGAGGTGGGTCTTCCGTCAGCTCGCTTTCTAATTGGGTATTGTTTCGCTTCACGTGATCATCTCCAGAGCGCGCGCACATGTGTCCTCGGGGTTCCCCACACAGGAAAACCTGCTCTAGTAGAGCCCAAAAACAATATAAACACAATAGGTCCTCTTTAAAGATGTTTTTTGTGATTTTGAAAAATGTTAATGCATTTCTAGTAGCATTAAAAATGCCAAGCTCATGGGTTTATGCATGAACTGATGATGGATAAAATGTGAACTGACCGATGCATAAATGTCCAAAATGAAAAGCGCAGAAAGCGTATATTTAAAAGACAAGTTATATTTTGTGTGTAATAACGTGGTCTGCGCTCAATAGAAAATTAATTTCCCTTGTGTTTTCCATGTTTTTAAAACCTAAAAGGACTGTGGAATCATTTCTGTCACAAGTAGAAACTCAACTACATCATCTGCTGCATTATAAACCATCGCCTGGAGAAAAAAGAGAAATTCATGACGAATAGCATGTAATATCTTGTCAAAATATACACAAATATCCGCATACGGCTGGTTCGTATCCACCGGCACATCGACGGGACTCGAACTCGTGTGGAGTTCATGTGGCGAGAGTCCGGGAGGATCCGCTCAGGGTCTGTTGCGCCGAGCGGCGGGTCGCTCCTCCGTGTGATTCCTGATCAAATGTGCAGCGGTCTGTTCAGTGTCCCATTAAAGTCTCAACGGCTCCGAAACAGAAAGTTCACTGATTCACTACGGCCGATGAAACCTGTGGAGAACAGAAGACTGGCTCAGAATCTGCATGAGACCCATCCCAAGATGCATTGAGCATGACTTGACCATCTGTTTCAAACCGGAAAACTTCCAGCTGCATCTTTAACAGCTTTTCTTTGAGCATTTTTGATCTGAGTGAGTGAGTGAGTGAGTGAGTGTGTGTGTGCGAGAATGAGAATGAGAATGAGAGTGTGAGTGTGAGCGTGAGCGAGTGAGAGTGTGTGTGTGAGTGAGAGTGCGAGAGTGAGTGAGTGAGTGAGAGTGTGCGTGAGTGAGTGAGAGTGAGGGAGTGAGTGAGAGTGAGTGAGTGAGGGAGTGAGTGAGAGTGTGAGTGAGTGAGTGAGTGAGAGTGCGAGAGTGAGTGAGGGAGTGAGCGTGAGGGAGTGAGAGTGCGTGAGTGAGTGAGAGTGCGAGAGTGAGTGAGTGAGGGAGTGAGAGTGAGTGATTGAGTGAGTGAGTGAGGGAGGGAGTGAGAGTGTGTGTGTGTGTGAGTGAGAGTGCGAGAGTGAATGAGTGAGAGTGAGAGTGTGAGTGAGAGTGCGAGAGTGAGTGAGTGAGAGTGTGCGTGAGAGTGAGAGTGTGTGTGTGAGTGAGTGAGTGAGTGAGTGAGTGTGTGTGTGAGTGAGAGTGCGAGAGTGAGTGAGTGAGAGTGTGCGTGAGAGTGCGAGAGTGAGTGAGTGAGTGTGCGTGAGTGAGTGAGAGTGCGAGAGTGAGTGAGTGAGTGAGAGTGTGCGTGAGTGAGTGAGAGTGCGAGAGAGTGAGTGAGAGTGCGAGAGGGAGTGAGTGAGGGAGTGAGAGTGTGCGTGAGTGAGTGAGAGTGTGAGTGAGAGTGTGTGTGTGAGTGAGAGTGCGAGAGTGAGTGAGTGAGAGTGCGAGAGTGAGTGAGTGAGAGTGTGCGTGAGTGAGTGAGAGTGCGAGAGTGAGGGAGTGAGTGTGCGTGAGTGAGTGAGAGAGTGAGTGAGTGAGTGAGTAAGAGAGTGAGGGAGTGAGAGTGAGTGTGCATGAGTGAGAGTGCGAGAGTGAGAGTGAGTGAGAGTGTGAGTGTGCGTGAGTGAGTGAGAGTGTGAACGAGTGTGTGAGTGAGTGTGAGTGTGAGAGTGAGTGAACGAGTGTGAGTGCGTGAGTGAGAGTGTGAGTGAGTGAGTGAGTGAGTGAGAGTGAGTGAGTGTGTGTGTGTGTGTGAGTGAGAGTGTATGTGAGTTAGAGTGAGAGTGTGTGCATGCAATTTGAGTGTGAGTGTTTGTTTATGTGTGTGTTTGTGAGTGAGCTTGTGTGAGAGTGTTTGTTTGTTTGTGAGTGAGAGTGTGTGTGTGTGTGTGCACGAGTGAGAGTGCTTGAGTGAGTGAGTGAGTGAGTGAGAGTGTGAGAGTGTATGAGTGTGTGCGTGAGTGAGTGTGTGTGCAAGTGTGCGTGTGAGAGTGAGTGAGTGTGAGTGAATGCGAGTGTGTGTGTGAGTGAATGCGAGTGTGCGTGAGTGAGAGAGTGTGAGTGAGAGAGTGTGAGTGTGAGTGTGTGAGTGCGTATGTGAGTTAGAGTGTGAGAGTGTGTGTGAGTGAGTGAGTGAGTGTGTGTGCATGCAATTTGAGTGTGAGTGTTTATGTGTGTGTTTGTGAGTGAGCTTGTGTGAGAGTGTGTTTGTTTGTGAGTGTGTGTGCGTGAGTGTGTATGTGTGTGTGTGTGTGTGAGTGCGTGCAATTGAGTGTGTGAGTGTTTGTGTGGTGAGTGAGTGTGTTTGTTTATGTGTGTGCGAGTGTGAGTGTGTGTGTTCACCTGGTTAGATGTCGACTCGACTCATGCACCTCCATCTCTGTGCTTTTGAACTCATTGAGTTCTTTGCGTATGGCAGCCTGTGAGAGACACAAAGCCTCAGTCAGTGATGCAGCTCTGTATATATAAGACTAGCGGTTCATCAGTGTGATGCGGCAGGTGAGATGAAGCAGCTGAACCTTATCGGCAGCGGTGAGTCTCGTCCAGGGTTTGTCCGCTCGGCGGTCGTAATCCTGAGCTTCGGCCACTTCCACGTAATCGCTGAAGCGGATGAGAATTTTGGCCTCTCTGAGCTCCTCTACGGTGGGTCTCTGACTCAGCTAAACACACAAAGCGCAGAGGAAATGAAATGAAAGCACAGAGAAACACCTAGAGATGTTGCGTAACTCTAATCTAATCTGCACCGTGAGTCCGTGACCTAGAATAGCTTGTTGCTATAGAAACAGCCGAAAGGCTCTGGCCTGAGGGAATCTCGTCCACTCACCTTCCTGGAGAGTCTCTTCTTCAGCTCACGCTTCTCCTCCAGCTCCTCCTGCTCGTTGCGAGCTGAACGAGAGAAAGAGGTCAGACACTGAAGCAGACGTGAATCTGAAGCTCATTGGCTCGTGATGTTTGAGTGACAGGCTGTCTTACGTTTGAGGATGTTCCTCTGCTCCAGCTCCTCTGCTGACGGTCTCTGGCTGAGGCGACTGCACACAGATCAGAAACGAGCTTCATTTATTACAAATCACAAACACAAGCTGACAAGTGATCATTTACAATTGAATCCCAATACCAAAACACTCAAAACGCAGTGTTTTTTGTCCAGTTGCTTCCATTTTAATGGAAGTGTAACTCCGCCCACATTGAAATCTCATTGTTCCAAAATCTGCATATTATAATCAGACATGTTCTGATTGGCTGTGACTGTGTCAATCAAACACTACTCAATGCCTGTATTCTTAACTAGATGCACTTTTTTAAAAATGTCTATGTAGATTTTATTTCATTTATCTTTTTAAAGTTTATATTTTCCATGTTTATTTTAATTTTAGTTAAAGTTTTAGTAATTTTGTGTTTTTGTCTTTTTTTATACTATGCAGATTTTGTTTTATTTCATTTTTTACTTATACATTTCTATATTTTCTGTTCCTTTTAATTTTCATTCAAATTAATATTTTTTTGTTTTTTGTCATTTTTAAACTTTTTTTTAAATGTCTATGTAGATTTGATTAATTTTTATTCCATTTTTCTTATTTTATTTTATATTTTTCATTTTTTTATTTTAATTTTCATTAAAGTTTTAGTAATTTTGTTGTTTTAACATGTTTATAAATTTTTTAAATGTCTATGTAGATTTTGTTCATTTTTATTTATTTTATATTTACCGTTTTAGTAATTTTGTTTTGCATTTTTGAAATTTTTATACTTTTTTAATGTCTGTAGATTTGATTAATTTTATTTCATTTATTTTTTCATTTAAGTTTTAGTAATTTTGTTGTTTTTGTCTCTTACACTTTAAAAAAAAATATGTCTATATAGTTTTTATTTATTTTATTTCAGTTTCAGTTTTATATTTTAGTACATCAAGTTTCAAGATAAATAATAAATAAATGAGAAATGAGCAATGTTATCTTGGCAACTAGCTAAAATAAAATAAGCAATTTTTTAAGATATAATTTATTTTATTGCAGGCAGCAAAACAGTTTTTTATGGTTTTATAGGTTGAGTTAACTATAACCACCCTGGTGTGTGTTGTGATCGTGTGTGTGTGTGTGTGTGTGTGTTCCTCACCGGGTCAGTTTGGTGCCGATCTGCTGTCTGGACTCCAGTCGCTCCTGGTCGCTCATCATGGGTAGGATGTTTTTATCCTCCAGTTCCCTCTTCGACGGGCGATTGCTCAGTTTGATCGCCAGAGAATCTTTCCGTAAGATCCTTAAAGCCAGTGTACCTACACACACACACACACACACAGCTTTAGTTCACATACACACACACACACATCACATGCTGTATTTCCTGCCAGATCTCGTACTTGTAAACAGCGAGTCGTCGTCATCCTCCTCTTCCTCGTCCTCTTCCTCGTGCGTGCTGAAGGTGTGTGTGATGAGCGGGTGTGTGTTGGCGGGAGTTTGGTGCATTGAATCTCTGTTCTCCTTCTCCTCTTCCGTCTCCATCAGGACAGATGGCACCGCCTGCAGTACAGAACTACACACACGCACACACACGACAGGTGTGTATTTCAGGGATGTAAAGTTCAGACGGTAACTTATGAGAATAATTATGTAAAATACTGAAAGTTTTTACATATATTTAACATGTATTATCTCCCTTTATTCAAATATTATTACAGGTTTTGTAAGCATATTACATAGGTCAGTTGTTTTATTTGAATGAAACATGAAAAATGAAATAATGTCCACACAATTTGGCATTATCTTTGGCCAAGCTGTCAAACAAATAAATTATGAACACGTGCAAAAACAAGAGAGAGCCAACGAAATATTAATAACTGATTATGTTGTAGTATTGTCTTCTATAGAGCAGCTTATAGCTGAAATTTAATTTCATAATTGATGAATTTTACAACATTAACACTGTTATGTGTCAAGCTGCTTTGGCTGAAAAACTAAATTGGAATTTTATACTTAAATATTATTGAATTTTTAAAGGCATAATTTAAGTTAGAGGGAAAAAAGCTTGTTTTCTTGTCTCCTGAGGCCACAAGAGGGCGCAATGAGCAAAATATTAATGCACCGCAATAAATTGTTTATTCAAAGCAATGAAATAACTTGCCTGTCTGTAATAAAAAAGTGAGGTCAAGGCCACTTTTATTTATATAGCACCTTAAAACAACATTACTGCTGACCAAGGAGCTTCACAAAAACACAATAAAAAGATAACAGTCAAACAAAACAAAACAAATCAGAGTATAACATTTTAAATTCAACAACTAAACCATAAAACCAAATTAAAATCAAAACAAAGAATATAACTCACTAAGACTAACAGATTGAGGTAGCGAATTCCACAGCTTAGGGGCAAATACGGAAAAGCCTTGGTCACCCTTGGATTTTAAGCGGGACAATGGGACGGTTAATAGTTTGTCCGAGGATGATCTAAGAGATTTTCGGGGAGAATATAGACAAATAAAGTCTGAGATATAAACTGGAGCCAGACCGTGCAAGGCTTTAAATACAAAAGTTAAAACCTTGTAATCAATTCTGTATTTGACAGGTAGCCAATGTAAATGTTGCAAAATAGGAATGATCTGCTCACGCTTTTTCTTCCCCATTAAGAAACGAGCTGCAGGATTCTGAACGAGCTGCAAACGTGATGGGTAACAGCAATGGTTAATACCAGCATATAGAGCACCGCAATAATCAAGCCTTGTTGAAATAAAGGCATGAATGACTGTCTCTAGGTCACTAAAAGATAGAAAAGATTTCAATTTCCGTAAACCCCTAAGCTGGAAAAAACTGGAGAAAAAGTTTACTGGAGAGTTTATTTGCTTGTCAAATTTTAACTCTGAATCAACAGCACCCCCCAGGTTCTTTACATGAGTGCGGATGTTTGCTTGCAGAGGTCCTATACTAGAGGTCAGGCCGTCTGCCAAATGGGGGGAGCCAAATAAAACGACTTCAGTCTTGTTTTTATTTAACTGAAGAAAATTATCACCCATCCAACTTTTAAGGTCATTTATACAGGCTAACAAATCCGATAAGGACTTTGACCCAGGTTTTTTGGCATGTAGGGTAGAGTGGGGGGAACGCCCCCCTTAAGGACTGTGTAACTTTTCTGTGAAACAAAAGTTAAATGTGTCTAGAATAGTTATCCTAGTTTTCAGTGATAATGACATAACTTTTTCATACTTGGTTTATAATTTTTCATGTTATTAGATTTTTAACTATTTAATTCATACCAAGGGAGCATTTTACCCCCCAGGGTGGGGTAAAATGCTCCACAGGTGAGGTAAAATGCCCCCCAGGGTGAGGTAAAAAATGCCCCACAGGTGGAGTAAAATGCCCCCCAGGGTGAGGTAAAATGCCCCCCAGGGTGAGGTAAAAAATGCCCCACAGGTGGAGTAAAATGCCCCCCAGGGTGGAGTAAAATGCCCCACAGGTGGAGTAAAATGCCCCACAGGTGAGGTAAAATGCCCCACAGGTGGAGTAAAATGCCCCACAGGTGGAGTAAAATGCCCCACAGGTGAGGTAAAATGCCCCACAGGTGGAGTAAAATGCCCCCACTCTGACAAAGCAATTTGCTTTATATGTTTACAGCAAAATCAGAGTACAAGCATGTTTTAGCTTAAAATTAAAAAGACAAGCCAAAATAAATATGAAATTTTATTAATGAACCATGCTGAAAATCAACCTTTTTAAAAAAGATATTTTTAGCCAATGCTAATTGGCTGGCTAACTAGCTAGCTGATGTGAGGTTTTTAATATAAAGTCCAAATAGTTTTATTCAACCACCTAGTTAGATTACATTTGATGGAAAAACAAAGAATGTGATGTTCAGAACATGGTAACTACAGTAATTATGATGGGAAGAAGTGGGAAGCAATGCCTGTTTGGAAAAAAAATGATGTCATTCTAAAAAAATATAATCATATTTTCCTTAAATGACAAGTAATCCCCAACTACAGGCCTTGCTCTTCTCATATCATATATAACTGTGATGTTCTGCAAAACAGCACGCTTTAAAACACTTTTTTTTCTTACTGCTAAAATAATAAGTCGTTTACCACTCTTAACAAGGCCGATTCAGTGCTATGCTAAGATCTAAAACCAGACTCAAAAGGATCCAATATATTATTCCCAATTAAGTAAGGGGATAACTGATTTAAAAGAGCTTTCTCCAATACTTTTGATAAGAATGGCAATTTCGAAACAGGTCTGTAATTGTGAAGATCAGATGGATCCAGACATGCTTTTTTGAGGAGAGCATGAACCACTGCATGTTTAAAACAAAATGGACAGAACTTGTCTGTAAGGAACTGTTGATAACAGAAATAATATTTGGTGCAATAGTAATGTAGTTGGTATAATGTCGAGAGAACAAGTGGCCAATCTTAAGCTAGACACTAAAGCCGGGTACACACTGTGAGATTCTGGCCACGATTTGGCCGTCTGAGACAAATTTTGCAAATCCTAAAAGATTCCTCTGATCCTAGGCTAAAGTCTGAAGTCTTTGATCGTTAGTTTGACATGTTCACCGGCAGCCGATTAATGACCGCTGCGATCAAATTTGACCTCAGACGAAATTCTGGCAGTGTCAGATGATTTGGCGCACAATCCTGCAGTGACTTCTCCTACGACGGCCGTCAAATTATCTTCGTTTTTCAAGACAAACCATGATCAAAATGAGCGCTAGAGATTTCTTTGTAGCCACCATTTCAGTCCCGCGTGTAATGCAGCTCACCGTCACCGAACACGTCATTCATTGATGATATAAAACTCTGGACGATTTTCTTGCGTGCGTCCGTTTTAGCGCGCCTCAACTATCGTACAGTCTGACATTAATGACAACTTAGATCTTACAGTGTGACATGGCTTACAGAGGGGATCATGCTCGTACAGTCTGACAAGAAACAATCTTAAAGGACTATTATAAATCGCACAGTGTGTTCTTAAGTTCAAAAATTCAGAATGCGAGATTGGATTGAAATGTGAAAATTTAGCTCGACTCGAAGGTAAACACCAGACTTTCTGAGATAAATTCATTACAATCTGAGATTTAATGCAACTCATTTTGTTTATGAAAAAGCTGCAAAACTTCTCACACAACTCTGAGCTATGAGCAACACCAATCTCAGTGGAAGGATTTAATATAGAAATTATGGTCGAAAAAACAAAAACTTCAGACAGTGGGAATTTTGAGAAATCAAATTAGAAAAATATTTAGCCCTTTGCAAGGCAACCTCTCTGATAGGTTCTCTTTCTCCATTTTCTTTCTGCCCTTCTACACTCCTTAGAGGACGAACTTCTCTATTAATCCAAGGCTGACTTTGAGGGGGGCAATTTCAGTTAAAATCCCAATACATGATGAGTTAAAACTATCAACCAAATCATCAACATCAGGATACTGTGTCGTGACACGGAGTTCAGTAAACACGGTAGGACCGGAAATAAATTGTGTAAAGCTGAAAGAGTCTAAAAGTTGATTAAACTCTTTTACAAATGGCTTTTGCTGGCAACAAACATGTACACTGAAATTGCCTAGAAGCAGAATATCATCAGCTTTTGTGGCCAAATTGGATAGAAAATCAGAATCCTTATTGGATTTTGGCGCTCTGTAATTCAGGGCACACAACAAAGGTTTCTAAAGCCTCAAAACTGGAATAAGCATCTATAGAAAGAGGCCTACATGAAAACAAGTAGGGATGCGCCGATCCGATACTCAGTATCGGCTCCGATACGCCATTATTTGCTGTATCGGTCAGACAGGACCGATCCAAATCCGATACTGTGCATTTAATATTCTGTGTTATTGTTAAGCCTGTTATTGTAATATTCTGTGTTATTGCCCCAAAAAGGCACAAAAACATTATAAAGCATCATATATGTAGCTTATGTAGCTCACTGGAAAAGGATGGAAAATGCCCGGGGCATGTAGACCATATAACAGGTATCGGCTCAGGATTTGCAGTGGAAGCTGGACAACTTGACCGGAAACCCCGGTGAACATATCTCGGACGACGAACGATCACCCAACTTAATGCACCGATAATAAGTGCGCGGGGCGTCAGGTGAGACCCGGGCCGACGGTTCAAACGCTTGAGTTCTAATGCAGTGTAGTTGACTAACACACCGCTACAAGCCAATGGTGAAGACATATCAAAGGGGTAACAAACACTACTCCAAGTGACGAAAACCCCCAGCACAGTCAATAAAGTCCAGCCACCGAGCACCAACACAGTCATAACACAATTCCTCGCAGAGAAACTTCACAGTGTAACAGAATGCGGTGAGAATCCACTCAAGCAGATGCCCTGCATGAAACCACTCCGAAGATAATCAATTAGGTAGACGAAATGTAACAAGTTAAAACAGAGCAAGTTTAAAGATGTCAAATATATAAAACCGGAGAGCAGCGGCAGACATACACACACAGCGTTCACACGGAAATCATAATCAAGTTCAAAAACGCTGATTATAAAGCAAATATAATTTTGTAAATTGCATTAAAGAAATTCATGAAACAGCATCATGTATTTATGCATAGTTTAATACAAAGCACTGATCACACACGGTACTTTCTTCCTTTTATGTAGTAGAATGGGGGGGGGGGGACCCCACAAAGTCTCAAGTTTTTTTTTTTTATTTGAACGTCTTTTAATTCTTGTGTGAGACGCGAGTGCGACGGTCAATGTCCGTCTACCGCATATTTACATGGAAATGGAAAAGCAGCGCAGAATATGCGTTCTGTGTAAGGCTGTCAAACGATTACATTTTTTATCTAATTAATTACGCAATATGGCGATTAATGAATTAATCTAATTAACCTCAAATTACCCCCAAAAATCATTTAAAGTCATTTTTGTGTTAAATGAGAAAAGCATCAAATAGACATTACAAAAGTAGCTTTAGAAAGAAAAATATTTTATTTGATTCTACATAGAATTTATTACACATAAACTTTTAGGCCTAAATGGCCACGAGGGCAAGCAAATGATGACAGAATTTTTGAGTGAACTGTACCTTTGATGGGTTTTAAATTAATGTGGAAAAATGAAAAAAAATATTTGAATGAAATGATACTCTAAATAAGAATCTAAAACTGCCAGTATGTGGCGGTGAATGTCTAAATGAGTCATTGAATCATTCTTTCGTTCAAACGGCTGATTCATTCAGAAATGAAGTAAACGGCTCTCTTTATGAACGAGTCATTGAATAATTGGAATCATATTGTGTCAAAAATATAACACAATATTAACTCCTTATTTATTGAACTGTTGTATAAAATCAATATCATATTTGCTATTCGTGTGATATTGCACTCGTTACTCGTGATATTGCATAACTATATCATATGATATAAATAGGGTCCAAAAACTCATTTGATGCAGGGGCATTTTTGCTCTGATATCTTGAGTTTTAGGGTCATTATAACTGTATTATACAGGCTCCATCACACAGTTGGTTAGTTATTTCTCTGCTTCATGTTCATCAATCAACTGTATGAAAATGTAAGATGAACTACGTAGATCTGAGGCGGCGTGGGTGTGTTAATATTTTGAACGCATTATTTTCCCCCATAACTAATTAATTAAATAAATGTGTTAAATCGACAGCTAGTTCTGTGTGAACGGCTTGGTTTCAGTTTTCGAGCTTCTCTATTTCTGCAATGTTTTGAATGAACAACACATCAGTGCCGCCATCTAAACCGGATAGGCTAAAAAAAAAACATTAAAACACAATGACTCTTACATCATCATCATCTCGTGCGCCACTGATAATAAGATGCATCGTTTTTGCATTCAAATGTGTTTTTTAATTTTTCAAAGTTTCAAAATTCTAATTTTATTTTGACAGCCCTAATAGTCCTTGCTGTGGACGGGTGAAAGCGCTATGAAATAAATGTGATTTGACTTGAATATATAGGGATATATAGATAGTAAATGTGTGTGTATGCGTACATGTGTGTGTGTTTATGTGAGTGTGAGCACGTGTGTGAGTGTGCGAGCATGTGTGTGAATGCGTGTGTGTGCGCGAGTATGTGTGTGAGTGTGTGTATATATATATATATATATATATATATATATGTGTGTGTGTGTGTGTGTGTGAGCATGTGTGTGTATATGTGTGTGTGTGTGCGTATGCGCATGTGTGTGAGTACATGTGTGAATGTGTGTGTGAGTGTGTATGTGTGTACGTGCGTGTGTCCTCACCTCTCCAGTCTCTGCATGGTGAGCGCGAGTGTTTTGTTGAGCTCCTCTATGATGCGGCTGGGCGGGTGCAGTGACAGCGGCAGGGTGGCGAATTGCTGCTGGTGAGCGTGTGTGAGCGTGTGTGCGTGCATGCCTTGGGATGGCAGGCATTTGAGGGAAAACGAGGGCGCTGGCTCACATATCATCACTTTCTTTGGAGGGAGAGGCGGGGACAGTCTGGCAAGCGTCTCTGAAGAGAAGAAGCCAGAGTTATGTTTTTTCCCGTGATGGTTTCATGAGCGAAAGACGAGCAGTGCAGTGGCTTCACCTGTGAGATGGTTGGGAATTCTGCTGTATGGCTTCGGCGGTAAGGCAGGAGGCTGTTTCAGTGACGACGGCCTCATGTGAGTGATGTCAGCGCTGTCGCTAGGCAACGGCACAGGCTTCACAGAGGGCAGGGCTTGAGATGGCTTCGGGACGAGATCTGAGAGACACACCACAGTTTCTCCAGACGACTCTGAGAACGACACTAGACGAGAACGAGAATGTGACAATTTTAGTATTTCCAACAGCCCATATATATATATATAATATATATAATCTATTACATCTCTTAAGGCCGATAAATATATAGTTCTAAAAATCATTCTAATTATAAAAGAATAGTTCACACCACAACTATCATGATAACGGCACAGAGAAACAATAGCATTGGAATCACTTTCAGAATGATTTTTTTCCAGCTGATGAACAATAAAAACATTGACAGCCAATCAGAATCCATCCTGCTTTAAAGAGCTTGAGCATTCAAAGAGGCAGACGACAAAACTGCAGCACGAATATAATAAACGGATCGATATCATCCACTGGTGCGGACATTAATATAATTATCTTTATAGTTATTTTTGGTGTGAACTGGCCTTTATACTCACCAAGACTCCATTTATTTGATCAAAACTACAGTAAAAATTATGAAACATTATTCCAGTGTAAATCATCTGTTCTCTATGTGAATATATAGTAAAGTGTAATTTATTCCTGTGATCAAAGCTGAATTTATCATCATTACTCCAGTCTTCAGTGTCACATGATCCTTCACAAATCATTCTCATATGAGGATTTGATGCTCAACAAACATTTATGATCATTATCAATGTTTTTTTCCCCCTCACAAAATTCTCTGATGAATAGAAATTGCAAAAGAACAGCAATTTTTTTAATAGAAATCTTTTGTGATATTTAGAGCCTGACCGATTTACCGGTCTGCTGATTTTATCAGCCGATATGAGCCTGTCGCAGATATATCGGCATCGGCGTAAATGCCATCGATATGTGGGTGTGCGAATATTCACACAAAATTGTCAAAATGCCAGTCTTGTCGAGTATCATCGTAAACACAGTTGGTTATGTCTTAAGTGAACGTAAACATGAAATTTGCCAGTCACCGCCAGCGTTTTTGGTCATTTTCACAAGTTTCATGGCCCACAGAATATCTTGTTGTATGAATATCTGAACATGCAATATATCAAAAGAACAGACCCTCTGTTTTATTCCATGTGTGCATTCGTCATCAACACTTGAATGTGGATCAGTTTCATTAAAAAAGCAACATTTTGAGCAAAAAGCTGTGAAAATCACGTTTTTGTCAAAGACTACATCCATATGGGGTTCAGAACGATGATCAAAAGATGGAGTAGATGGAGTCCATCAACACCCCAAAGATTCACAGTCCTATCGCTCGTCCTGGGTCGACATTTCATTCATTAACATTAGGCAGTTTTGATTTACATGTTGTTTATTGCTGATCGCGTTATTTTATTTATATATGCATCTGCTTATATGAGATCGCTCGTTTCTGCTTCTTCTTCGCGTGTGTTTTGATCTGGAGATTCTGTACTCGTTCAGGAGATGCGTAATAGCGCCCCCTACCGTATAACAGGGAAAACATGGAAATGGCAGGGAAGCGTTTTTTCATAAAAGATGAGATAACAAAAGACAGAAAAAAAAATCCCTCACTGTTCTTGACTGAAAAAGTTTAATAGGGGTTAATCTATATTTATACAGTGAAGACTATGAAGTGATATTTTACATTTGATCACTATTTCTGTAGCCTACCTGAAAATCTAGTTTAGACCTACATGAAAAACCTGAAAAGAACGGTTATAACCCCCCTCAATTGCATATCAACACACATTGAGCTATTCCTGATGCACATCATTGTGAAATACAGGTACAGTATCAGGAATCGGTAGAGGGTTATGTAGAGGGTTATGTTACTTATGTAGAGGGTTAAAAGAATTACAGCTTCTACGTGCGGCTGTTTTTGGTGCAAGAAACCTTCACTGACATTACAAGTGGACTTCAGGGAAAAAGCAAAATTGGTAAAGATGTGGAGTGTAACACACCTGCCACTGTGACGCTGCTGTCTGCAGACTCTGACACTGGACTGAGGACCGTCTGTCTGTCCAGGTCACTCACACACATGTCACCGCTGACCTCCTCTACTCACAGAGAGAAAGAGCACATTCAAAAACTCTTCAACATCTAGAGTGTCATGTGAGTTTGTAGGATGTAGGAATGTTTCCATTCTTACCTTTCTCATACACTTCCTTCAGCACGCCTCTCTTGATGAGCTCTTCTCTGCTCTGACGTGTCGACATCTTCCTCTCCAGCACTGCAAATCATTCACAAAACCACTGTTGATCAAAAGTGTGAGGTCGGTACACGTCTTTGAAAGAGTCTCTTCTGCTCATCAAGGCTGCGTTTATTTGATCACAAATACAGTAAAAATTGTGCTAGAGTCTCGGCGGCGACTATGAGACACTTGTTCACACTGCAGTGAGCAAGATCCCTATTAGGCGGTACTCGCAGTAAATCAAGAAAACCAGATTTAAACAATAAGCATCATTACTCCAGTCTTCAGTGTCACATGATCCTTCACAAATCATTCTAATATGAGGATTTGATGCTCAACAAACATTTATGTTGAAAACAGTTCATATTTTTGTGGAAACCATGATGCATACAATTGATACTTTTATTCATCAAGGATGCATTAAATTAATCAAAAGTGATAGTAAAGACATTTAAAATGTTACAAAAGATTCTATTTCGAATAAATGCTGTTCTTTCAAAGAATCCTGAGAAATAAAATATATCAGTTTTTTACAAAAACATTAAGCAGCAAAATGTATTTTTAATCAAATAAATGCAGGTTGGTGAGCATAAGACATTAAAAAAACTGGTAACAATCTATTTTACAGTGTCCTTGTTACATGTTACCTGTACTTAACATAGTAATAACAGTAAATTAGGAATAATTACATGCAGCTAACCCTCAACCCTAATATTACTCATGACTTAACAGTGTTGGGCAAGTTACTGAAAATTAGTAATTAGTTACAGTTACTAGTTACTTCTTTTAAAAGTAATTGAATTACTTTACCAATTACTGTATATCAAAAGTAATTAGTTACTAGGGAAAGTCTGCTTTTTAAATGTAAATATAAACAGTACTGAACAGTCAAACACAAACAATTTTTAGACCTATTTATTGTAATCAACCGGGCACAGGCCTTCAAATCAAGCGGTAGGCCTACTACAGTGTTTAGTGTCCACCAGCAGCAGCGAGCGTTCCTTCGGCGCAGCTGGGAGAGTTATGGCCTTTTTACACCTGGTCACTTCATTCATTTTCTCTGACCAGATATCTATCCGATTGTGGAAATGCCTTCCGAAATTCTTTCGAGACGGATTTAAATCCGATCACTCAAACAAACCAATTCAGAAGGTGTCTGGGATGCATTTCAGGCGAAACTGGACAAGTGTAAATGCATCTGGTTGTTTAAATCACATATGTAAATTGGCAAATTGTTAAATGTGTGAGAGCGTGTTATAGGCTATATATGACATGTTGTAGCCAGATATGACGGCGCTACTGCAACATGCGTGGCCGCAAATGAGTAAAGCAAGCCAACACGCAGACTGTGAAACTTAAAGTAAGTCTCAGATGCTCAAAAACACAATCATCTTCATTAAAACTAATGAGACTAAATGATCTCACCAGTGCTTAGCTCACTCTTTCTCCTATTGTGGTCTTTGATCTTGAAATGAGCTGATGAATAAAATGCAGATCATATCTTACTCCGTTAAATGTGCATATAGCGCGGGAATTGAAGATCGGATTTATATTCATTTAAGACAACCTGCATGTGTTTTATTTTTATATTTGTTTAGATTGTATAGCCAGTTCCGTTTGCGAGCGCGTACGATCAGCCTAACCTCAACTTATTAAAAATGCCTTTTTACTGTGGTGGTGATAGTAGGCTAAACATTTAAACTAACATTGTGATGCTAGAAGTGTTTTATATCTATGGCAAGACAAGTCAAGTGTTGATTTGAGAGGCTAAAGCGTTGGGTTAACTCACTGTCGGCCGCTGGCCGCTTGGTCGTCACTTTAAAAAATAAAAACTTTAATTTAACAAACAAAAAAATGCCAAACATTTTTCTACGAAACGAAATATAACTTTGACATTAAAAACAAAACTATTTTAATGGCTGCAACAGTGTGTAATTGAGCTTATTGTCTGCAGGCGTTCATTTTCCACAAAAGAAAGTAACAAACTCATTTAAATTTCAGTAATTGTAATTGCGTTACTTGATTAAAAAAAATATTTAGTTACATGCACGTTACCGCTAAAAGTAGTGGCATTACAGTAACGTGTTACTTTGTAGCGCGTTACTCCAAACACCGGTACTTAAAGCCACAATATGTAATTTTCGGCGCTAGATGTCGCTTATTCAAAACAAAGGCGCAGCTTGATTTCACAGAGCTTTCATTCTGCCGCCGCTTCACAAAGCGCTGTTTTATCATATTACACACATTTGAGTGTGTTATAATGCTACTCTGTGCATTCACTCGGCGCTGCTATGAGACACTTGTTCACACTGCAGTGAGCGAGATCATATTAATCATGGTAAAACATGGTACTCGCGGTAAATCAAGAACACCAGATTTAAACAATAAGACTAACTGTGTTGAGCTGGAGAACAATGATTAGTTTCTGTCCATGAATGATCCAAACAGTTGCTCTCCTGTCTAAGAAAACACAGAATATATTAAAGCGTCTTTGCCATGGTTTCTACAAAATAAAACCCGGAAATCGAGGGAAACGCGGGTATGATGGCATTGATAGACGACAATTATTATAGCGATATTTCTCTGGATTTAAACATTCTTGAAACATCTGGAATAATGCAAGTACACAAGTCAACAAAATATATAACGTGGTTTTTGGATATTTTAATCCAAAAATCTTACATATTGTGCCTTTAAATATATAATTACACTGTAACAATGACACCTTAAAATAAAGTCTAACCAAAAATGTTAATTATTCCAAACTTTTGACCGGTAGTGTATAAATGAAAACAGTGTGTGTGTATCTACAGGAAGTTGTGTTGTCCGTGTGACGAACCTGCAGACGTCTGTTTGAACTTGTCGCTCTTTTTCTTCCTCCATTTCCACGGCTTGAAGAGCCGCCCTAGACTGGCCAGTTTGCTGCGTCTGCGGATCGGCGGCGTGTGCGTCCCGGGAACCAGAGAATCTGAGCGCATCGCTGCCAGGCGCTCGGCACCCTCTGCTGAACACACACAAGCACGATTTTAAGGAATACTTCAACCAAATATGAAAATTATGCCATAATTTGCTGCCATAGTGTTGCAAACTGGTTCACAGAGATGCTCGAAGATGTCTAAGCCACCGTATGTCAACAGAAGAAAAACTTTTATGGTGCTTTTTAAGAGTAAAAAATAACCACTTTCATTGCATGAAAAAAACACAGCCCTCAAAATATCTTGTGCTCAATGCAATAGAAACCTATACAAGTCTGAAAGAACATGAGGGAGAGTAAATGAAGACAACTGTCATTATTCCCTTAATAAGTAAATCTACAAACCAAATCTATAAACTAGTAAAATTACACTAACAATTTCCAGTAGCTGCCATTAAAAAGTCAAGGTCTTAAATAAATCATAAATCAAGTAAATGAGCCAAAAGAATTTAGATGGTTTAGAAAGTAAAGGAACTAAGTGAACAATTGCATCATAAATGTCACAGCAGAGACCAAATACCTTTGGGATCAAGTAATTGGAAAAAAAATGTTGTCACACGTATAGGATTACTTTTTTATCACTTTTTCCATTTGGTAACTCAAATAAAATAGGGCAAAGAACATTCATTTTCTTAGATGAGGAGAGACGACTGTCTCACAAATTAAGTGTAAATTTCTAATCCCATTTTCTGACCTCAGGAGAATAATCTTCAGATATTCTTCACATCAGTCGAGCTTTCTGCTCTCTAATAATCCTCTATTAATTTCACAGATAGACTAATAAAGTCCCTTAAGTGTGGAGGAAACATTCACTATGAGTCCAAGTGATGCAATACATTTGAGTCAGCAGGAATTATATTTTGGATGCTCGTTTCTGCATTTATAGATTTTTTAAGGCAAGTAAATTATTAAGTAAATTAAATGAATGCACAAGGACTTTCAACATTGTGCTTGAAAAAATTCAGAATAAAAACATTCTGTCATCATTTACCCTCATGTTGTTCCAAACCCGTAAGACTTTCGTTCATCTTCAAAACACACACGCTTCAAAAAGTTCATAAAGAGATCATAAAACTAATCCATATGAATTGACTCATTTGCTTTATATGATGAACAGATTGAATTTAGGCTTTTATTTACATATAAACATTGACCAACTTATTAGTTGTGGTAAACGGAAGCTCAAGCATGATCACTTGACGTGCGAGAACCAATGAGGTTCATTCTCGTGTTACGCAGCACGTTTGAGCTTCAGCGAGAACCAATGAGGTTCATTCTCGTGTTACGCATCACGTTTGAGCTTCAGCGAGAACCAATGAGGTTCATTCTCGTGTTACGCATCACGTTTGAGCTTCAGCGAGAACCAATGAGGTTCATTCTCGTGTTACGCAGCACGTTTGCGCTTCAGCAAGAACCAATGAGGTTCATTCTCGTGTTGCGCAGCACGTTTGAGCTTCAGCAAGAACCAATGAGGTTCATTCTCGTGTTACGCAGCACGTTTGAGCTTCTGCAAGAACCATTGAGGTTCATTGTCGTGTTGCGCAGCACGTTTGAGCTTCAGCGAGAACCAATGAGGTTCATTTTCGTGTTACGCATCACGTTTGAGCTTCAGCGAGAACCAATGAGGTTCATTCTCGTGTTACGCATCACGTTTGAGCTTCAGAGAAAACCAGTGAGGTTCATTCTCGTGTTACGCAGCACGTTTGAGCTTCAGCAAGAACCAATGAGGTTCATTCTCGTGTTACGCAGCACGTTTGAGCTTCAGCGAGAACCATTGAGGTTCATTCTCGTGTTACGCATCACGTTTGAGCTTCAGCAAGAACCAATGAGGTTCATTCTCAGGTTGCGCAGCACGTTTGCGCTTCAGCAAGAACCAATGAGGTTCATTCTCGTGTTGCGCAGCACGTTTGAGCTTCAGCAAGAACCAATGAGGTTCATTCTCGTGTTACGCAGCACGTTTGAGCTTCTGCAAGAACCATTGAGGTTCATTCTCGTGTTACGCAGCACGTTTGAGCTTCTGCAAGAACCAATGAGGTTCATTCTCGTGTTACGCATCACGTTTGAGCTTCAGCAAGAACCAATGAGGTTCATTCTCATGTTACGCAGCACGTTTGAGCTTCAGCGAGAACCAATGAGGTTCATTCTCGTGTTGCGCAGCACGTTTGAGCTTCAGCAAGAACCAATGAGGTTCCTTCTCGTGTTACGCATCACGTTTGAGCTTCTGCAAGAACCATTGAGGTTCATTCTCGTGTTACGCAGCACGTTTGAGCTTCTGCAAGAACCATTGAGGTTCATTCTCGTGTTACGCATCACGTTTGAGCTTCAGCGAGAACCAATGAGGTTCATTCTCGTGTTGCGCAGCACGTTTGAGCTTCAGCAAGAACCAATGAGGTTCCTTCTCGTGTTACGCATCACGTTTGAGCTTCTGCAAGAACCAATGAGGTTCATTCTCGTGTTACGCAGCACGTTTGAGCTTCTGCAAGAACCAATGAGGTTCATTCTCGTGTTGCGCAGCACGTTTGAGCTTCTGCAAGAACCAATGAGGTTCATTCTCGTGTTGCGCAGCACGTTTGAGCTTCAGTTTGAGCTTCTGCAAGAACCAATGAGGTTCATTCTCGTGTTGCGCAGCACGTTTGAGCTTCTGCAAGAACCAATGAGATTCATTCTCGTGTTGCGCAGCACGTTTGAGCTTCCTCAAGAACCAATGAGGTTCATTCTCGTGTTGCGCAGCACGTTTGAGCTTCAGCAAGAACCAATGAGGTTCATTCTCGTGTTACGCATCATGTTTGAGCTTCAGCGGGAACCAATGAGGTTCATTCTCGTGTTACGCAGCACGTTTGAGCTTCCTCAAGAACCAATGAGGTTCATTCTCGTGTTACGAATCACGTTTGAGCTTCAGCGAGAACCAATGAGGTTCATTCTCGTGTTGCGCAGCACGTTTGAGCTTCAGCAAGAACCAATGAGGTTCATTCTCGTGTTACGCAGCACGTTTGAGCTTCAGCGAGAACCAATGAGGTTCATTCTCGTGTTACGCAGCACGTTTGAGCTTCAGCGAGAACCAATGAGGTTCATTCTCGTGTTACGCAGCACGTTTGAGCTTCAGCAAGAACCAATGAGGTTCATTCTCGTGTTACGCAGCACGTTTGAGCTTCAGCAAGAACCAATGAGGTTCATTTTCGTGTTACGCAGCCCGTTTGAGCTTCCGCAAGAACCAATGAGGTTCATTCTCGTGTTACGCAGCACATTTGAGCTTCAGCGAGAACCAATGAGGTTCATTCTCGTGTTACGCAGCACGTTTGAGCTTCAGCGAGAACCAATGAGGTTCATTCTCGTGTTACGCAGCACGTTTGAGCTTCCGCAAGAACCAATGAGGTTCATTCTCGTGTTATGCAGCACGTTTGAGCTTCAGCAAGAATCAATGAGGTTCATTTTCGTGTTACGCAGCACGTTTGAGCTTCAGCAAGAACCAATGAGGTTCATTCTCGTGTTACGCAGCACGTTTGAGCTTCCGCAAGAACCAATGAGGTTCATTCTCGTGTTATGCAGCACGTTTGAGCTTCCGCAAGAACCAATGAGGTTCATTCTCGTGTTACGCAGCACGTTTGAGCTTCCGCAAGAACCATTGAGGTTCATTCTCGTGTTACGCAGCACGTTTGAGCTTCCGCAAGAACCAATGAGGTTCATTCTCGTGTTATGCAGCACGTTTGAGCTTCAGCAAGAACCAATGAGGTTCATTTTCGTGTTACGCAGCCCGTTTGAGCTTCAGCAAGAACCGATGAGGTTAATTCTTGTGCATCAAGCAGGTTCAGTTGAGCTTCTGTTTATGTTCACTGATCAATGTTTATATGTGAATAAAAGACTAAATTCAATCTGTTCATCATATAAAGCAAACGAGTCTCTTCAGAAAATTTGGACTAAACCGCTCAATTCATATGGATTAGTTTTACGATCTCTTTATGAACTTTTTGAGGCGTCAAATTGGTAGTTGCGTAGACTGTCAATGCAGAGACATAAGGCTCTCAGATTTCATTAAAAAAATCTTCATTTGTGTTTCAAAGATGAACGAAAGTCTTACGGGTTTGGAACAACATAAAGGGTGAGTAATTAATGATGACAGTTTTCATTTTTGGGTGAACTATCCCTTTAAATGAATTCCAGAAAATGATATATTTATATATAGTATATAAATAGTATATATAGTATATAAAGTTAAATAAAAGCTAAATTCACCAACAAAAATTGCTGTATGTGTCTGGTCTGACGAGCACAACAGCTGCACTGAAATCACTGGAAACTTCCTTTGGGAAAACTGGAAGCATTTTGGATGCTTTCGCCACCCCGTCAGTGGCAGAGCTGTAAAAATAGGCTGCTGGTGCATTAAAACAGGTCAGCAGGTAAAGGAAAGAATGATGCTCGTTTTTCCAGAAGGGCTTTTCTGCTAAAGGAGGCTGAACATTCACTTCAGCTCAATATCTGACCGATGAATGTAGGTCATCGGGAAAAACCAACAACTGCTTTGGTAGGACGCAAAATGCAAGAAAATAAAACAACAGACAAAATCGGGTCTTATCTAGCCAAACCATCGGCCATTTTATAAAAAAAACAAAAAAACATTTATATACTTTTTAATCTCAAATGCGCGACTTCGGTGTTCTGCTTTTGCATGACGTATGATGTCATCACGTCGGAAAGGTCACGTGATGTAGGTGGAAGTACCGACCCAGTGTTAAAACGAACGTGAAACGACTAAATCAAACGCCCTTTACAAAAATAAAGGTAAAACAACAATGTCGGACAATTTTAAAGTTGGAGGAGAACATGAGATTAGTTTTTCGGCACTGGGTCGGTACTTCAACCTACATCATGTGACCTTTCCAGCGCATTTAAGGTTAAAAAGTATATTAATTTTTATTTTTTGTTGAAAATGTCAGATGGTTTGTCTAGATAAGACCCTATTCCTCTGGGATCATCAGAGCCTCTGAAGCCCTTCCTCTGAAACTGCATTGATTTGGACCTTCAACCGTTGGTTCCCATTGAAGGCCACTATATGGAGAAAAATCCTGTATGGTTTCCTCAAAAAACGTAATTTCTTTTCGACTGAAGAAAGAAAGACATGAACATCTTGGATGAGTATGAGATTATCAGGAAATTTTCATTTTGTAGAGAACTAGTTAGCACTAGAGTAAAAATATATTTAACACACTAAAACAAAGCATCATCAGGGTAACATGTGACACTAAAATAATGCAATAAATATGAAACCCAAATTATATTTTTAATATGCGTTTTATATAATTATACCTAATTCTTACATTTAATATATAAAAATGTTAAAATTATTTTTATTTTATTTATTTTATATTTCAAACATTAATATATAAAATGTATATTTAATGATGCATCACATCCTGTAAATTACAAACCTACAAAAAACAAACATAACAATATTTTACTGTAAAAGTACAGTGTTGCTGTCTTGATGAATAAATATAATAAATAATTAATTTTGTTATGTCCAAAACACGTTACATGTTAAATCCATTATAATTTTTCACTGCATATGGTCAGGTACAGGTAACCAATTAAAAGGTCTTGCATTTTTTATTTACAGTAAATATGACCTCAAGGTAATAACCTAAAACCAGTCATAAGTCTCACGGGTTTATTTGTGGCAATAGCCAACGATACATTGTACGGGTCAAAATTATCCATTTTTCTTTTATGCCAAAAATCATTAGGATATTAAGATCATGTTCCATGAAGATATTTCCCTACTGTAAAAATATCAAATATGTATTATTAGTAGTAATATGAGTTGCTAAGGACTTCATTTGGACAACTTTAAAGGAGATTTTCTCAATATTTAGATTATTTTGCACCCTCAGATTCCAGATTTTTAAATATTGTCCTATCCTAACAAACCATACATCAATGGAAAGATTATTTATTCAGCAAAACATGGACTCTTATGACTAGTTGTGTGGTCCAGGGTCTTGTATACTTGAATGTTAATTGTAAACATAAATGTTTATGAAGTAGCAGCTGTATAATTCATGGAAATACTGCAAGCTGAAAAACATAATACGTTATTCTGAACATTGCCAAATAAATTGTATTTGGACATATTTCTATTACATTATATTTCTGTTGTATGTTAACTAGCTCAGGATTAGACAGGCCAACATAAACATGAATAAAAATGGCTGTTGTATTGTACAGCATCGGTCCGGACGGGCCCGTTATACGCGGCGGCATCATC
>CM077210.1:37051641-37084141 GCA_039654625.1 Rhinogobio ventralis | reverse complement strand
TTACATATAGCACACTTAACTTAACTAATGTCAACAAATGAAACCTTATTGTAAAGTGTTACCAGTTATTGTTAAATAAAAGTATTAAAAATCTTTTTTGTTAAATGAAATACAGCTGAAATCAAATAAAATATTAGATAAAAAATGAAACCTAAGAAACGTTTTCTCATATTATTTCAACTAGCTAACTGAAATAAAACAGGTTGAAGTGCTAAAATGACTAAAACTAAAATAAAAGCTAAACAGAAATATTTAAATTCTAAATGATTCAAAACAAGCACACAACTAAATTACTAAAACGTAAATTAAAATGAAACTATTTAAGCCGAAAATAACAATTCAGTATATTAATAAATACTATACTTCACAAAAGAATACTGGACATGTTCATGCGATTTTCAAACTTTAATTGTTTGTATAATGCAACTGAAATGATCTATAAAACAGTGTGACGGCAGTGGTTTGAGCTGAATGAAATGTCTGAGGAGCATCAGCACACTGATGAGATGAGATGAGATGAAACCGCTTCCACCTCTCAGTCGCACACACACACTTCACATTTACAGCGCTGGAAAGATTCTTCACGACAGGAAGGTCACAGTGACATCATCACTGCTTCAGTATGATGTCATAATCGCACTAGAGTAAGGCAGTGATGTCACAATGGCAAGATATTAAAACATGCACTTTCAAAAAGTAATTGCGTCACTATCACTGTCACTGTCACTGTCACCACTGCTTTACGAAAGGGATCAGACCGTTTTTACCTGCTGGACAGACACACATTGACATTGAAGGACGAACCCAAAGTCATACGATAGCACCTCATTCACAGGAAGATTTCCTTCTTTTGAACATGTTGTGTTGGTGATCCGACACAACTGCAAAAAGTGCCACGGACGAGTTTGAGAGTATAAATCTCAATCTTCTTTCATTGCATGCAAAATAGAAGCTTATGCATTCATTCTTCCTAAACATCTCCTTTCCATTCAAAATTCCCCAAAAATAAGTAAATGGTGATATCTTTAAGGGTACAACAGTTCGCCAGTACCTTTAAAGGGACATCTTTGTAGTACCTAATTTACCCGTAAAAGTAGTAACTTTTACATTTTACGACTTTAGGATACTAAAATGCACCTGGTATATGGGTGTATCAGGATTTAAAATGTGAAGAAAAAAATTAGTGCTGGGAAATAGATTAATCACGATTAATCGTATCCAATATAAAAGTTTGTGTTTACATAAAATATGTGTGTGTACTGTGTATATTTAAGAAAAATATGTTATGTTTATATATAAAATATTTATATGTAAATATATACAGTATATGCATGCAAATATTTCTATATATACATAATAAACACACATATGTTATGTAAACAGAAACGTTTATATTTGATTAATCGATTGCCCAGCACTAAAACAAATATAAATAAAACTGGCAAAAAACGCAAATTTTAGGACTTTCTTTACTTATTAGAGTGCTGTGTATGTAATGCAATGCCATACTCATTTTAATAATGTAATTAACCATTTTTCCCCCCATGCAAATGTCATTCCTGGGTAATGGTAATGAATTATTTACATTTCTACCATTGTTGGCATATACAAATGTACTGATATACATAATTCGAGCTCAACAAACTATTAGTGCTCGGAAAACTACATTTTAATCACAATTAATATAATCAATTTGGGATTTCATATAGACATGGGCTCATTTTGGGCTGCTGACTTGTTTTATCCTTAACTCAACAAAAAAAACTGAATTGTGTAATCTAACACACAAATATGGGTTAAATGAATCTCCTGTGTCATTGTTAGCCGGACACACATTCTGTAAGGCACAAAGTTGTTCAGTGACAAGCTGTTGTGCCCAATTGTTTTCGGACAGTGTAAAGTCATACAGGTTTGGAGCGAGGTGAGGATGAACACGAGATCTGAAACATAATGCCGCTAATAGAGCAGATCCAGCTGATGAAGTGGTCTTTACCGCTGGCGTCACGACATCCTCAGCCTCTGTAAGATGAGCGCATTGAACTGCATGACTCACCGGCGCACATGAAGACTGTGCTGAGTTTATTTCTGTGCATTCACGAGTGTGTGTGTGTGTGTGTGTGTGTTTCTCCTTCGGAAAGAAACATCTGCATCTCTGAATGAACACACCTCTGGAGCAGCTTTACCACTTCACCATTCTTTATAGTAATATGTTTACCATGTAAATACATGGATATGGTAATCATTCAGTACCATGGTAATACTATGGACATGCACCATGGTAATATTGGGATCTTTTGAAGCACCTTGGAGTAGTTACTCCAAATAACATGGTAGATGTCAATGCACCATGGTATTTTTGAAGTAGTTTGGAGTAATATGTAAATGTGTTATCAAAGTTCATATACTATGGTATTATTCTCTAATCACTAATTTTTTGGACACTGTACCATGGTAATCTTAATACTTTGGAGTACCATGTAAATAGTACCATATGGATATGGTAATCATTCAGTGCCATGGTAATTCCATGTTTTTTTGCACATGTACAATGGAAATATTGGAATTTTTTGAAGTACTTTGGAGTAAATACTCAAAATAACATGGTATATATGTACCATGTTTTGTTTTTTTTACATAGTACCCCAAACTACTTCAAAAAAACCATGGTATATATGTAAATGCAATGGCATATATATGGAATTCATTTAGTACCATTTAAAAGTATTCTTTAAGTAAGTACTGTGATATTTGGTCATGTCTATATTTTGATCACTCATTTTTGGACACTATTATGGTGAACGCACGTGTTTTTGGACATATACCATGGTAATATTGTAATTATTAGAAGTATTGTTAAGTAAATACTTTAAGTAACATGGTATATGTCAATGCACCATGGTATTTTTGAAGTAGTAATATGTAAATATAATAGTGTACAGTTTTTGGTAATGGTGATACTGTTTTTTGCACATGTACCCAGTAAAATTGTACTTTGTACTTATACTCAAAATAACATGGTATATATATTAATGCACCATGCTTTTTTTTTTTACATACATACATACCATGGTAGTTTGGGGTACTATGTAAATGCAATGGCATATATATGGTATTCATTTAGTACCATTTGAAAGTTCATATACCATGGTGTTCTTAAAGTAGGTACTGTGATATTTGGTAATGTCTATGTTGATCACTATTTTTGGACACTATTATGATAAAAGCATGTGTTTTTGGAAATGCACCGTGGTATTTTTTGAAGTAATATGTAAGTATAACAGCATGTGTACAGTATAGATACCATGTTTTTTTTGCATATGTACCCAGTGGATTTTTTTTTAAGTTCTTCGGAGTAAATAGTCTAAATAACATGGTATGTGTTAATGCACCATGTTTGTAGCTTGGAATACTATGCATGTATGTAATAAATATACTGGCATATGTATATGGTAATCATTTTGTACAAAATGCATTTTTACATTTTACATGGTATTCTTTATGTACTATTTGGTCATGTCTATTTTTGGTAAAAGCACGTGTTTTTAGACATACACTGATATCATGACATTCTTTAATTGGAGTGCCATGCTACTACCATCCAGTATGAACATGATAATCATCCTGTTCCATGGTGTGTATATCACAATAGCATGGCATTACCACAGTACAGCAGTGAACGCGCACACTCACCTGTTTGTAATGTGTAGGACAGCCTGGTTTCGTTCAGGTACGGTGTGTCGCTCTTGGATCGGGCTCTTCTGATGGGCCGCCGGTCCACATCCTCTTGCTCGGGCGCCGCCGCCGCCATCAGATCCGCAGGACCCCCGGTGCAGCCCCCGTTAACGGTAGAGACACGGAAGAGCGTGTGCAGGGGGGAGGGATGGAGACTCCTCCTCGCTCCGTTAACCGATCAACCGACACGACACACGCGAAACAGAAGCGCACGGACCGTCATTCGCATCCCGCCCTGATGCAGCACACTGATGAACGGAAACATCCAGAGCGCGTGGAATCCTGCTGCCGTACTACCGTTACTAACCGGGATGACGTGTTCGGCACGGAGAATCTGCACTGATGCAGCGGAGAGCGGATGTTCCGCGCGCGCGTCCCTCATTCACACGCTAGGTCTCATGACACAGGCATGTAGATGTAGTAAACACCGGTAAAACGGCACCGATCTCCGTGCAGCTGTGACATCATCAGTACCGATCGATGATCCAGAGCGCTTCACCTGTCTACGGTTCAGAGCTGACTCATGCTGAGGGATACGATAGAGATTCACGCGATTGGACCATGCAAACTGCTGTAATAAAAATACAGAAATGTAACATCACTGGTGTTTGTGCCTTTTGGACATCAAAACATTTAGAAAAACAAACTCTAAAATACTTTTGTGTAATCATGATACGGTGATAAACACTTGAAAAATGATTTTGGTCTTTTATGATTGTATTGTCCCTGAAATGTGAGGGGTGTACTCACTTTTGTGAGATACTGTAGCTATATACACTCACCTAAAGGCTTATTAGGAACAGCATACTAATACTGTGTTTGACCCCCTTTCGCCTTCAGAACTGCCTTAATTCTACGTGCCATTGATTCAACAAGGTGCTGAAAGCATTCTTTAGAAATGTTGGCCCATATTGATAGGATAGCATCTTGCAGTTGATGGAGATTTGTGGGATGCACATCCAGGGCACGAAGCTCCCGTTCCACCACATCCCAAAGATGCTCTATTGGGTTGAGATCTGGTGACTGTGGGGGCCATTTTAGTACAGTGAACTCATTGTCATGTTCAAGAAACCAATTTGAAATGATTCGAGCTTTGTGACATGGTGCATTATCCTGCTGGAAGTAGCCATCAGAGGATGGGTACATGGTGGTCATAAAGGGATGGACATGGTCAGAAACAATGCTCAGGTAGGCCGTGGCATTTAAACGATGCCCAATTGGCACTAAGGGGCCTAAAGTGTGCCAAGAAAACATCCCCCACACCATTACACCACCACCACCAGCCTGCACAGTGGTAACAAGGCATGATGGATCCATGTTCTCATTCTGTTTACGCCAAATTCTGACTCTACCATCTGAATGTCTCAACAGAAATCCAGACTCATCAGACCAGGCAACATTTTTCCAGTCTTCAACTGTCCAATTTTGGTGAGCTTGTGCAAATTGTAGCCTCTTTTTCCTATTTGTAGTGGAGATGAGTGGTACCCGGTGGGGTCTTCTGCTGTTGTAGCCCATCCGCCTCAAGGTTGTGCGTGTTGTGGCTTCACAAATGCTTTGCTGCATACCTCGGTTGTAACGAGTGGTTATTTCAGTCAAAGTTGCTCTTCTATCAGCTTGAATCAGTCGGCCCATTCTCCTCTGACCTCTAGCATCAACAAGGCATTTTCGCCCACAGGACTGCCGCATACTGGATGTTTTTCCCTTTTCACACCATTCTTTGTAAACTCTAGAAATGGTTGTGAGTGAAAATCCCAGTAACTGAGCAGATTGTGAAATACTCAGACTGGCCCGTCTGGCACCAACAACCATGCCACGCTCAAAATTGCTTAAATCACCTTTCTTTCCCATTCTGACATTCAGTTTGGAGTTCAGGAGATTGTCTTGACCAGGACCACACCCCTAAATGCACTGAAGCAACTGCCATGTGATTGGTTGATTAGATAATTGCATTAATGAGAAATTGAACAGGTGTTCCTAATAATCCTTTAGGTGAGTGTATATATATATAACTTTTGTCTGGAAACAATAGCTATGTAAAACATTACCAAGGAACTTTAAATCCACTACTTCTTCAACTTTACACTATGTCCACTCGTGTTTGGTCTTCTGATTTGTACACTAACAGAGTGGACATTCCGACCTAAAATCAGCCACTGCACCATATCAGAGCAAAAAGAAGCTAACATAGAAGGTTTATCAAATAAATGGTCAAAATCAAGGTTTCTAAATTGTAATTTTAAAAAATGTGATTTCTCTTAAAGGAACACGCCGACTTTTTGGGACTTTAGCTTATTCGCTGTATCTCCCAGAGTTAGATAAGTTTATACATACCATTCTCATCTCCATAACTCTGTCTGACACACCCACCGCTAGCCTAGCTTAGCACAAAGACTGGAGGTAAATGGCTCCAGCTAGCCTACTGCTCAATAAGTGACAAAATAACGCCAACATTTTCCTATTTACATCTTGTGATGTGTATAGTTACATCGTGTACTAAGACCGACAGAAAATGAAAAGTTGCAGTTTTCTAGACCGATATGGCTAGGGACTATACTCTCATTCCTGCGTAATAATCCAGGAACTTTGCTGCCGTACCATGGGTGCAGTGGCGCAGTGATATTACGCAGTGTCTGAAAATAGTCCCCAGCACGCTCTCTGTGCAAGCAGGTTGTCACGTTGGTTATGTTGACGGAAGTTAGCCTATTTTCAGGCGCTGCGTAATATCATTGCGCCGCTGCACCCATGGGACGGTAGCAAAGCACCTGGATTATTACGCAGGAATGAGAGTATAGTCCCTAGCCATATCGGTCTAGAGCTTTTCTTAGTACACGATGTAACTATACACATCACAACATGTAAATAGGAAAATGTTGGCGTTATTTTGTCACTTTTTTAGGCAGTAGGCTAGCTGGAGCCGTTTACCTCCAGTCTTTGTGCTAAGCTAGGCTAGCGGTGGGTGCGTCAGACAGAGTTATGGCACGCACGGAGATGAAAATGGTATGTATGGACTTATCTAACTCTGGGGGATACGGTGAATAAGCTAAAGTCCCAAAAAATCGACGTGTTCCTTTAACTGTTTTTATATTTCCCATAACAGAGTGGACGTGTTGAGGTTGCCCACGTCAAATTTGAAAGATAAAATTAGTCAAAATAGACAATTAAAATAATCATCACATGGCCAAGTTGTTTTCCCTCCAAAGTAGCTTTGACTGCTTTTGATGTCATTTAGCTTTTCCAACTTTCATTTGAAGGGAAAGAAGTCAAGAGTAACAGAGTGGACAATAACTTGAGGGACACCTTTATTATAATTGTTAAAATAAATGTAATAATTGAGAAAAAAAACCTATACATTATTAGAGAGATATATCCAACAATGTAAACATTTTGGGGGGGGGAAATCATGTATAGCAAGTGGTGGTATTTATCAAGAAAATGGGATACGCAAGAGGACTGGGATCCTGAGGAAATGGGATACGCGAGCCTGAGAACAGGAAAAATGGTAATATATGGTGGTTTAAACTGCTGTAAAATGTCGAGCCGTCTAGCCTTGCACAACAATGCTGACTCGACCAATGGCGTGAGTTGGGGGTGGAGCTGACAGTTTGTTTGACCAATGGCTGACAGGGGGCGGGTTCGGAACGCTGCTATTCCTTTTGGTGCCACAGAAATTACGAGTTCAAAAAGACGTGTTTGCTCTGCGGCAACTGTTTGAAAATGTATATGCTTGTGTTGTGATAACAAACGTTTAGAAATATTCTTTACTTTATTAATTATAATTGACCATTTAAACCGTTACATGAGCATGTCAGCCTTTAAAATGTGTATTTTATTAAACTGATTTGTGTAATTTGATCAAACTAACACCATAAAATATCCCAGAATGTTTGTGCTGCTAATGATATGACGATAAAAGAAAACTATGATTTACATGAAAATGTGCTGCATAATAGGAATGACCTAAGTATAGTTTCATCTGTGGGCCTATATAAATTTGTGCATTAATTAAACTGTTATTTAGTATTCCTGGAGGAACTGAAAGTGAAAACATCGAAGGCGACGGAGAGCCTCCTCCAGTTCGTCTGATGGCATCAGCACACACAACCTAAAACACACACACAGCAACAGGGCATGAGTGTGAGTGTGTGTGTGTGTGTGTGTGTGTGTAGACTGCATGTCTAAAAAGGTCACTGTACCTGAAGTGGCAGCAGCTCCGTGAATGTGTGTGATCTTCACTGAACCCGACACACACACCCTGATCCTCCAACAACCTCCTGCTGTACAACGACCCCACAGACTGCACACACACACACACATTAAAGAAAGAATTCACCCTCACCCTCACGTCATTCCAAACTTGCATCACCTTTTGTCTTCCAAGGTACACAAACAAGATATTGTACAGAATGTTCAAGCTGCTCTTTTACATACAGTGAAATGAATTCTGCAAAAAGTGTAAAAAAGCGCCATTAATGTATCAAACAATGAAAACGGACTTTGTACAGGTTTAACAACACATTTTATTCATATGTTGAATAAGTTCATACTCAAACAGTATAATGGCGCTAGCAACGCCAAGGTCATGGGTTCGATTTCCAGGCAATGCATACCTTTATCTTGAATGCAGTGTGAGTGGCTTTGTACCTGTGAGTGTGTCACAGCTGAGTGAGGAAGAGTCAGGTGTGGATAGAGGAAGATTCCGCTCTGAACGGACGGACAGCTGAATCCCGGAAGATCGTTGATGCACTCGACAGCCCTGGAAACGTTACACTTTAGAGTCATTAGCCTAGACGCCACCTCCTAAACACACACACACACACAAATATTGAACATATACATATTAATAAAGTCAACCCATGGTGTATTCTATTCTAAATAATACATGATTATTAATAATAATCATATTCAATAATCAAGTTATTAAACAATGCCTCTGCAACACAACCAAACACAGGTTTTTATAGCGTGTGTGTTTGCATGTACCTGTGTGTATAAAGTGTAGGAAGGATCTCCAGGACGGGGTGGATCAGCCATGACATCAAGAGCGATTTGACCAATCACAGGAGGGCACAGATCTCCCGTCAGAAGAACCTCAGTGTACAACATTACAGCTGGGTCGACGTTCACCAGCTCCATATAACCCGTCCTGAAACCACACCTGCATCAAACACACCGAACAACAGGCTTTTTAGAGACTTCCCACAGACTTTAAATTAAGGTCATCATAATTAACATAAACTAACGAAACACTCAACATTAAATCAGAATGGACAAATAAAGATAGCCTATTTATAATGCTACAAAAGAATGCCATTTTAAATAAATACCGTTTTAGATTTTTTTATGAAAGATAAATTTAATGCATCCTAGACTTTTGAGTGTATCACAGTTTCCACAAAAATATTGAGAATGTGAACTATATATATGAGTTCAGTATAGAAATTATTACTTTTATTCATAAAGGATGCATTAAACTGATCAAAAGTGACAGTAAAGACATTTATAATGTTACAAAAGATTCAAATGCTGTTCTTTTGAACTTTCTATTCATCAAAGAATCTTGAAAAATAAAATGTATCAAGGTTTCCACAAAGATATGACTGTTTTCAACATTGATAATAATCATAAATGTGTCTTGAGCATCAAATCCTCATATGAGAATGATTTGTGAAGGATCATGTGACACTGAAGACTGGAGTAATGATGATAAATTCAGCTTTGATCACAGGAATAAATTACACTTTACTATATATTCACATAGAGAACAGCTGATTTACACTGGAGTCATATTTCATAATTTTTACAGTTTTTGATCAAATAAATGCAGCTTTGGTGAACAAAAGAGACTTCTTTCAAAAACATCAAAAATCTTTTTTTAATACAAATTTCCTCAATGCAAAACAAATATAAATGAATTTTTCAGTTAAAACTGAATCAAACTCTAACACTGTTCTGCTCATGAAGTTTAAATCAGGGACGAGATGGTAAGAAGATAACTTTAGTTTGGTTTTATTAGGACTTGAAGAACTCACTCTCCCATGATGCCGTTGGAGAGCGAATGGAGCGAGGCCAGCTGAACGCTCTCAGAATAAGGGGCTCCCATCTCAGCCAGAACTCGCTTATAGGACACGAACTCTGAGCCGTCTGCAAAAACTGTGTTCTGATAAACCTGCCACACATCTGCACCATAAAGAGATCATTACCAACAACACGAACATGACCAAACCAGATAGTGAAGATTACACCCTAAATACTTCCCTCATTGACCAACAGGAAAAGATCTTCGTCAGCAGCAAAGCGAATCACATCCTCGATGGACTCTCTGCTCTGGACGTGCCCTGTAAAACACACACAATCAATATACATCTTCATATCACAATTTATCAGTTCACTTACAAAAACTTGTATGCGTTTATGTGTGTGTATATATACACCGATCAGGCATAACATTATGACCACCTTCCTAATATTGAGCTGGTCCCCCTTTTGCTATAAGCGTGATTCATCAGACCAGGCCACCTTCTTCCATTGCTCCGTGGTCCAGTTCTGATGCTCACGTGCCACTGTTGGTGCTTTCGGCGGTGGACAGGGGTCAGCATGGGCACCCTGACTGGTCAGCGGCTATGCAGCCCCATACGCAACAAACTGAGATGCACTGTGTATTCTGACACCTTTCTATCAGAACCAGCATTAACCTCTTAAGCAATTTGAGCTCTAGTAGCTCGTCTGTTTGATCGGACCACACGGACCAGCCTTCGCTCCCCACGTGCATCAATGAGCCTTGGCCGCCCATGACCCTGTCTCCGGTTCTCCACTGTTCCTTCCTTGGAGCACTTTTGATAGATCCTGACCACTGCAGACCGGGAACACGCCACAAGAGCTGCAGTTTTGGAGATGACCCAGTCGTCTAGCCATCACAATTTGGCCCTTCCTTGCTCAAATCCTTACGCTTGCCCATTTTTCCTGCTTCTAACACATCAACTTTGAGGACAAAATGTTCACTTATCCCACCCACATACATTATATATATATATATATATATATATGTGTGTGTGTGCCTCTGTGTGTGTATATACGTACATACTGTATATATATATATATATAGTTACATTGTAGTATATAGTACAGTAGTACATTGTCCCGTACCTGTAGGGTCGCCTGGGTTACTGATATAGATTGCCCGTGGAGAGCACCGCCCTCTCAACGCCTGGATGACTCTGTTAAGCTCCGCCCTCTCCACGCTCCACCCACACTGCTCTTGTAGCTGATAGGGCACCGGAACCATGCCCATCCTCTCCAGGAGGCGTGTCAGAGCGTGAGGGGTGGGGTCTGGGATCATAACCGCAGACACGCCCTCTGATTGACACAGCAGTCGCATCATCACCTGCGCACAATCAATCACCCAACTGAAGCACTTACAGCATAAATCATAAACTAATGTTTTCGGATCGTACCATCAAACCTCTCTGGGTTTCAACAGTGATGAAGACTTGCTCTGGACTAGATGGGACGCCTCCGTCCCGCACAGAAATGGACTTTGCTATAGTGTTTCTCACGCGCATCGATCCACAGGACTCAGTGTATGAACCTGAAGAGTGAAGTGACCAGACAGCCAATCAGATCGTGAGCATCACAGGTCACATGACAGCATTAGTGGCTGCGTCTGAAATCGCATACTCTCTTGAGTCGGTACTTTGAATAAGTAATTTGTGAGTGCTAAAAAAGTATGTTCTATATAGTATGAATGTGTGAATTTAATCCGGACGTACTACATCCGCCATGTTGTCATCATTATGTGACCTACCAGCGAATCCTCTCCCATGGCCTCATGGGATAGTAAAGTGTACATAGTGAGCATCGATGCTCAGTGGTTTTCACGGTGCATTGTGGGACTTTTTAAGGAAGCGAACGTTTCAGTGCACTGGTAGGATTTTGCATTTGAGACAACGCTTAATATGGCCGACTCCATGATCAGTGCCCTGACTAGTGAACTAGGGAGCTGATTGAGACACACCCATACGGTTTTTCGTATATAGTATGGGATATATGCGATATAGTAGGGAAGTATGCGATTTCGGATGCAGCCATTCAGATTGAATATATAAAAAAAACGCATTAAAATGATCAAAATTGACAGTAAAGATATTTATAATGTTAAAAAACGTTAACTTCTATTCATCAAAAAATCACTAAAAATAAAATGTATCACAAAAAATTACTGTTTTCTTCATTGATAATAAATTATAAATGTTTCTCGAGCATCAAATCCTCATATTGAATGATTTGTGAAGGATCATGTGACACTGAAGACTGGAGTAATGATGATAAATTCAGCTTTGACAGGAATAAATTACACTTTATTATATATTCACATAGAGAACAGCTGGTTTACACTGGAGTCATATTTCAAAATTTTTACTGTACTTTTTATCAAATAAATGCAGCTTTGGCGAGCAGAACAGACTTTTAAAACATAAAAAAAAACTTCCAGACCCCAAACTTCTGAACTGCAGTGTGCATGTAATACAATATATATAAACGATCACAATTTCATCTCACCGATACTGCCTCCATCAAAGTGCTTGAGTAACATCTGTGCTCTGAGACAAGCGTCAGGAGGAAGAGCGCCGCTCTGCAGGAGACTCGGATACGAACATCCAGCTATGACCTGAAACAAGTCCACATGAAACGCACTTCTGTGACGGGTTTCAGACAGAAAAAAAGAACGGGACTTGATTTAAAAGAAAAGGTTGTTACATATTAATGAAAGATTATGAGGAGAAACATGTTCTTTAGATTAGCACTGATGAATCATTTACAATGTAAGAAAGTGAATAAAGTCAGTTTTCACGATTATAACGGGACGTTCTGCTCTACCAAGCCAAAGTGCAGGACACATTGTGCTCATCTGTAATTCAGTCTGTATTATATATGTTCAATATATCACTTATTAAAGCAACAATTAACCAAACGTCAGACCTGTCTAACAAAGGTTATTGGCTTTATTCCAGCGTTGTGAGAGTCTCCAGAACTCAGATCCAGAACCTTCTTAAAGGACCGGCTCATGTTCATCTCCTGTCAAAATAATGAGACACTTTTCAAATGATCTGATCTTCACATTCATCCTAAAGAATTTATGGTCTGTTTTTACTTCCTCATTTTACTAATTAAAATGAATAAATAAAATACATTCATTAATTAATAATCATTATTATAAAATACAGTATTATATATCATTTTAATATTAATATATTTTAATATTATTATTATAATTATTAATTTAATTTTGGGGGAAACATCTGCGACATAGAAAGCATAACTGAGAACTAATCATAATTCATCAGCCTTGATATGTCATAATCCATATGGTGTGTACCATGAACTCACATATGTACATAACTAATAATAGTAACACTTTATTTAGGGTCTAATTCTCACTATTAACTAGTTGCGTATTAGCATGCATATTACTAGGATATTGGCTGTTTATTAGTACTTATAAAGCACATTTTAATGCCTTGTTTTGCATATTCTCTTACTTAACAACTACCTTACTAACTATTAATAAACAGTAATTAGGAGTTTATTGAGGCAAAAATCATAGTTAATAGTGAGAATTAGACCTGTGTGACCCTAATAATAAATTAAGAAAAACTTCAGTATTTAAATAAAATATGATTCGATCATGCAAGGAATTTTACACTTTACAGTTTACTTCCAAAAATACAAGTAAATTCCGCAAATATTTTTTCTACATTTTACTGTAATTGTATAATAAAAATCAAATATAAAATAAAGTAATTCATACTTTTTCCTTTCCAAAAAACATATATTTTACAATAAAATGTAATGCATTAACTAATATTAACTAACAAAGTGCAATTCTTCTGTTATAGTATTAATATCCGTTCACGTTAGTTAATAAAATACAACAGTTCGTTGTTAGTTAATGTCTTGGTCCATTAAATAAAAGACGCAACTTTTGATTTTAATAATGTATTAGTACATTTAGGAATTATACTTTATGATGTATTTCCATTCATATTTCATACAGATTTTTTAAGGACATAGGTTTTCTTTCTCCCAGTATTTCTTAAATTTTCTTTATCTCCTTTATTTTCTTTTGTTAATAATGCTCATAGCTGTTGCAAAACCAAACAGAAATTAAAGCTGCAAGCAGCGATGAAAGGGCCCTCGCACAAGGGAGCACCGCCACCCGCTGGCCTCGGGAAAACAGCGAATAGTGGGCGACATGCATTTAAGCCGGTGAATATAGGAGGAATATAACAAAGTCACTACAATGTGCCACATATCCTGCTGCCAGCAGGTGGCGCTTTGACTATAAGTGAATATTGGCATGTAGATGTCTTCAGGCCAGGACTATTATTAAACAAGTGAAATTTGGGGCAGATCGGACATTGTATGCCTGAGTTACAACAACTTCCTCTTTCGTGCCGTTAATCGCATACGTTAGCACTTAGCCATGAGTTGTATGATTAAATGTGTTTCTAGCATGTTTGGTACTTAATGGCATATTTAAATGAGTTTCTGGGAGTGAATTACAGTGTAAAGCATGCCATTTCCTGTTGCAAGCAGGTGGCGTTTTGACTATAGTGAATATTGCCATGTAGATGTCTTCAGGACAGGACTCTTATCAAACATATGAAGTTTGGGCCAGATCGGACATTGTATGCCTGAGTTACAACAGCTTCCTCTTTCATGGCGAAACATCAGATTTTGTCAGGCCGTGACGGACACGCCCTTCAGCGAAAACTGAAGATCTTCACAATTTAACATCACCAAGACCTTAAGATTAGACTGACCAAATATGATGATGATCTGATTAAATCTCTAGGAGGAGTTCATTAAAGTACAAAAATATGACTGTTTTCAACATTGATAATAATCATAAATGTTTGTTGAGCATCAAATCCTCATATGAGAATGATTTGTGAAGGGTCAGCACATGCTGAGGGTCACAGTGCGCAGAAGTCACCAACTTTCTGCAGAGTCAATAGCTACAGACCTCCAAACTTCTGTGTCCTTCAGATTAGCTCAAGAACAGTGCGTAGAGAGCTTCATGGAATGGGTTTCCAATTTAACATCACCAAGACCTTAAGATTAGACTGACCAAATATGATGATGATCTGATTAAATCTCTAGGAGGAGTTCATTAAAGTACAATGTCTGGAAATGGCAAAATTTGCAACAATTTTGCAAAGAAAATTTTAAATATCTCACTTCCTGTTGGTTTTTTGTAGGCATTGGGCTGTTACATGTGTCTACCGAATTTCAAACCTGTACGTGAAACGTAGCGGGTGAGGCACTTCGTTGAAATGTTGTAGGTGGCGCTATTGAGCCATTTTGCCATGCCTAATTCTGAATCCCATATCAGACGTAAATGTTCACCACTTCTGACGCGTGTGCAAAGTTTTGTGAGTTTTCGAGCATGTTTAGGCCATCAAAAATGCAATTCATTTAGGAGAAGAAGAATAATAGGCTGAGCAATTCCAATAGGGCCCTCACACCATTGGTGCTCGGGCCCTAATAAAGAAAAAAAAAAAAAAAAACACAATAAATAAATATTTTTACATCTTCACAAGAAAAATTAACTTTTGACATATTAATATCATGCACTTTTAGCTACACCTGTAAGACATACCTAAAAAAATATTATTTATCACTAAGATAATGAACCCTTTTATGCAATATCAAAAAGTGTTATAATGTGTTCATGTTTATGTTAACAAACGGAACCTTATTGTAAAGTGTTGCCGATTTTACGGTCTCTCTTTACATTCTTTTTCAGTTAAAATCATGGTAATATTTTTATATGACCTGTTTAATGGCGCGTGTCTCTTCCTCAGCTGATGGGGGTCTGGTGTTCTTCTTCAGATCTGACATGTCTTTCAATGTCTTCTGTCCACGTCCTTCTGGCAAACAGCTCAGTTTGAGTCCATCCTTTAATGTATGACTGCATTAACTTACAGCACATGGACATGAGTTGAGTCAAAGTCCCTTTAAGACGAGTCATTTCACTCGGCGGCCATCTTTGAAACGCTCTCAGGCGTGCAAGTGCAGCTCTTATCTCTTTGAATGGGGAAACATTGAATTCTCCAAAACTGTTTGTCAAGCTTATGATTAAATTTCATATTTGAAATCACCAATGAAATCTGACAGCAACTGTCTCATAAATTTGGTTTCTAAACGCTCAAATCATCACAATAAACTGCACTTTTCAGCCTGGACAAAGCTAATGCGCATGCGCAGTCCTAAACATTTGCACAGAAGTTGATCACAAAATGAAGTAAAACAGTCACATAAAAATATCTTTATTAGTTTGGAAAGAAGTACACATGCACAATGTGCAATATACACAATCAAACACTCTTAAAAATAAAGCTTCCATGTTTTTTTCTGCAGAGATGCCATAAAATAATCATTTTTGCTTTCCCAAAGAACAACTCTTAGTGTGAGGAACATTTTAAAAATCTAAAGAACCTTTAAAGAACCATGAATGTTAAAGGTTCTTCACGGACTCATCCTTTCCAGTAAAGAACCTTTATTCTGCCGTGAGTGTGTCTGTGTTGTGTTCTGGAGTTTGTGTACTGGACTGTCCTTGTCTTGTGGTTCATCTTGTGGTTTTGTCGGGACACTGGATCTTGTAGCCCACTCTATACGCCTGCAGATACACACGCGCCTGGTTTATCCTGCAACCACAGAAAACAACACGAGAGTAAGCGCAGTGCACACTTATACATCGAAGAGAAAGTTTACGACTGTGACGTGTATATTGTGTCAAAAGACGGAGATTCTGCAGTTACACCAATAATAAGAAATTAATATGTGCTACCCTTAAAAATTTGGGGTCAGTAAGATTTTTTTCCTTTTAAAGAAATTAATACTTTTAATAAGCAAGGATTGAAATGGAAATGAATCAAAAGTGACAATAAAGCATTTGTGTTGCAAAAGATTTATATTTCAAATAAATGCTGTTGAACTTTCTATTTATCAATAAAATGTAAGGTTTCCACAAAAATATGACTGTTTTCAACATTGATAATAATCATAAATGTTTGTTGAGCATCAAATCCTCATATGAGAATGATTTGTGAAGGGTCAGCGCATGCTGAGGGTCACAGTGCGCAGAAGTCACCAACTTTCTGCAGAGTCAATAGCTATAGACCTCCAAACTTCATGTGGCCTTCAGATGAGCTCAAGAACAGTGTGTAGGGAGCTTCATGGAATGGGTTTCTGTGGCCGAGCAGCTCATCCAAGCCTTACATCACCAAGAACAATGCAAAGCGTGGGATGCATTGGGGTAAAGCACGCCCCCACTGGACTCTAGAGCAGTGAGACGTGTTCTCTGAAGTGACCAATCACGCTTCTCTGTCTGCCAATCCCATGGTCGAGTCTGGGTTTGGCGGTTGCCAGGGGAACGGCGCTTGCCTGACTGCATTGTGCCAAGTGTAAAGTTTGATGGAGGGGGGATTATGGGGTGGGGTTGTTTTTCAGGGGTTGGGCTTGGCCCCTTAGTTCCAGTGAAAGGAACTCTTAATGCTTCAGCATACCAAGACATTTTGGACAATTTCATGCTCCCAACTTTGTGGGAACAGTTTGGGGATGGCCCCTGCCTGTTCCAACATGACTGCGCACCAGTGCACAAAGCGTCGGTCCATAAAGACATGGATGAGCGAGTTTGGTGTGAAGGAACTTGACTGGCCTGCACAGAGTCCTGACCTCATCCCGATAGAACACCTTTGGGATGAATTAGAGCGGAGACTGCGAGCCAGGCCTTCTCGTCCAACATCAGTGCCTGACTTCACAAATGCGCTTCTAGAAGAATGGTCAAAAATTCTCAAAACACACTCCTAAACCTTGTGGAAAGCCTTCCCAGAAGAGTTGAAGCTGTTATAGCTGCAAAGGGTGGGCCAACTCCATATTAAACCCTACGGATTAAGAATGGAATGTCATTAAAGCTCATGTGCATGTAAAGGCAGGCGTCCCAAAACTTTTGGCAATATAGTGTATGTCCTCTTTAATGGAAAATATTATTTCTGACACTTTTGTGATTTAGCATTGCTCATACTGTGACAGGTTCTGGTCATCAGTGAGTGTGTGTGTGTGACTGACCTGTATTTAGTACAGAGTTGGATGCCTAGGGGTCCGCAGCGGTCCACATAACTCTCCCGAAAGCCTTTCCGCACCGCGCGGGCCATACTGACCACCGTAGTCACAACAGGACATGTGCTGAAAACCAAGAGGATGGGATGGTGGTACGGTGTACCGAGTACTGTGTGTATGTGTGTGTGTGTGTGTGTGTGTTCTCTTACAGTCTCTCACAGCGTATGCCGCTTGTCCCCGTCGGGCACACACAGGTGTTCAGAGGGCCGCAGGCAGCACCATGTTGGCAGGGAGGAACACACGGCGTAGTGACAGCTACACACACACACAGACACACACACATCAACACAAACTGTAGAATGATGTTCACTGAACATACACAGCACAGGATAAATAGAAGAATCACTGCAAACTGAACTGAACAGAAGAATAACTTTGTTCACAAATTTTTCATTAAAATAATAACTTATACCATTGCAAATTAATTCATGAATGATGTCATGATAATAAACGATGATGCCGTATTTGAAAAATGTATAAATAAATTATATCATTAATTACTGAATGATTAAAGCTGCAGTCCTTAAGTTTTGCCTCTTTGTCGCCATTTGCAGTTATTTGTTGAATTATCATCTTTACGTGGGTTGTGCATCGGCGGCTCCTCAGTGTGGATGAATCGAATGTTTTGAGGAGTGTGTGCGGCTGTCATTCATTCACCGCACTGGTGTGGATACTGTACTTCGGGATCACAGATTCTACGTCTTGGAAGTATGACCAAAATAAGAATTTTCATCGGAAAATGTCATCTGAACAAGTAACGTGTGCCACTTTTGTTCTGACCAACTGAGAATAAAAGCATTACAATAAATCGCACTACCAACGGTGATTAAATCTAACGATCGCTTAGCTCATATGACAAACCGTGCAAATTATTATTATTGTTATACTATTTAGTGTGTATTAAAGTCTAATCTTTTGCTTTGACTCCGGATGAATCTCCAGTTGTCACTGATGATTGTCGTTTGGATATTTCTGGATTACAATCCGCCATCAAAATGAGTTTAATTATTCCAGCTGCTGTGAGAAAAGGCTATAAATGATCCGCCACCTGCAGCATCCTCATACGCGAGCCGGACTCCTTCTTTATCTATACAGACGTGATGTAATGATACAAAGACGAATGGCGGCATGTTCGAATGCACTGGCTGGTTATGTACTTGCTCAAAAAAATTTACGGACTGCAGCTTTAACTGTCATGATGAATTAATGATACTGTGATGTCATTCATCAGGAATAAATTATGTGAGGATAATAGATGATGTCACAGTGAACTGAATACTGAATGATGTCACGACGGAATAAATGATGTCATTCGGTCACGTGCCCATCTCGCAGAGGTTTCCAGTGAATCCATCCACACACTGGCATCTGTTGAGTCCCACACACACACCACCGTTTTTACACGCCGACACACACCTGACGGGTTCTGAGGAAAACAAACACACACAGTGTGAGTGTGTGTGTGAGTGTGAGTGAGTGTGTGAGAGTGAGTGTGAGTGTGAGTGTGAGTGTGAGTGTGAGTGAGTGTGTGTGTGTGTGTGAGAGTGAGTGAGTGAGTGTGAGTGTGAGTGAGTGTGTGTGTGTGAGAGTGAGAGTGAGTGAGTGTGTCTGTGCGTGTGAGAGAGTATGTATGTGTGTATGTGAGTGTGTCTGTGTGTGTGAGAGAGTATGTGTGTGTGTGTGTGCGTGGGGGTGAGTGTGTGTGTGTGTGAGTGTGTGTGTGTGAGTGTGTGTGTGTGTGTGTGTGTGTGAGTGTGTGTGTGTGTGTAAGTGTGAGTGAGTGTGTGTATGTGAGTGAGTGTGAGTGAGTGTAAGAGCGAGTGTGTGTGTGTGTGTGTGAGTGTGTGTGTGTGTGTGTGTGAGTGTGTGTGTGTGTGTAAGTGTGAGTGAGTGTGTGTATGTGAGTGAGTGTGTGTGTGTGAGTAAGTGAGTGTGTGTGTGAGTGTGTGTTTGAGTGAGTGTGTGAGTGAGTGTGTGAGTGAGTGTTTGAGTGAGTGTTTGAGTGAGTGTTTGAGTGAGAGTGTGTGAGTGAGTGAGTGTGTGTGTGTGCGTGAGTGAGTGTGTGTGTGTGTGTGTGAGTGTGTGTGAGTGTGTGTGTGTGTGTGTGTTTGAGTGAGTAAGTGTGTAAGTGTGTGTGTGTGTGTAAGTGTGTGCGAGTGTGTGTGTGTGAGTGTGTGTGTGTAAGTGTGTGTATGTGTGTGTGTGTGTGTGTGTGTGTGGGTGTGAGTGTGTGTGTGTGAGTGAGTGTGTGAGTGAGTGTGTAAGTGTGTGTGTGTGTGTGTGTGTGTGGGTGGTCACCTATCTGACAGCGAGCTCCTGTCCAGTCCTCCACACAGCTGCAGGTGTTGATGTCCACACACCTCCCGCCATTCACACACGGAGGAGAACACAGAGCTGCAAACACACACATATACAGACAATAATGCTGAAAGAGGCTATAAAATCACAAACACACACACACACACATACTCACGGGTGAGACACTGCGGTCCGCTGTAGTCTGAGGGACACTGGCAGGTGTTTGGAGCGACGCACCGTCCACCGTTACCGCATGGCAGCTCACACACAGCTGAGACACACACACACATCATCAGCAGTGTTACAGTGTGTGTGTGTGTGTGTGTGTGTGTGTGTGTGTGTGTGATACGGTCATCCGTTACCTGTGTGACAGCCGTCGCCCGTCCAGCCCGGAGGACACAGACATACGTTCCACCTCATACAGGAGCCTCCATGAGCGCAGGGAGGAGAACACATGGCTGAGACACACACCGCAACAAACACAGAACACACACACACATTACATTTACACAGCCCTACGAACGTCTCAGATCAGTGTTTGAAAGAAATTAAGACTTTTATTCAGCAAGGATGCATTAAATAGATCAAAAGTGAGCTGTTTTACAGATGTATGCAGTGCAGGCCATTTTGGATAAAATTGTCTGTCAAATGTGTAAACATATTAGCTTAGTGCAGTAACATAAAATGTACCTGTTATGCATTTTATGTATAAGTAAAAAAACTAAAGACTATTGCAATACTTTTACTTTTACTGTACTGTAAAATAAAAAAATACTATTTATAAATAATAATAATAATAATAATAAAGGTATATATACAAATATATAAAAATATTATTATGTATATATGTATTATTATTATTATTAAATACTCATTTTTATTTTACAGTACAGTAAAAGTATTGCAATATTCAATACTATTAATAATAATAATATTTATTATTATTAAAATGTTTATTTTTATTATATTAAATTACAGAAATTAAAATTAAAATCAATAAAGAAATGACTACAGCAATAATATTATTGTACTGTAAAATGAAAAAAAGATTATTTCACAATAATTATAATGATAATTTTTACTGCACAACAGTAAAATTGCAATCCTAATATTAATGTGTGACTTAATTTCTTTGCTTTCAAATGTTAAACCACAGAGCGTTTATTTCTACGAAAGCCCTTAAAGCTTCTCTTCTGATGATTTATATACATTAAAAAAAAGATTTATGCAATTCATGTAAATCATTTTTTATGGAAGTCCGTATGAAAATGTAAAAATCATATTCTGTGTCAGTATGTTTGGACTATTACCCGAGCATCCTGGTCCAGGGTATCCGGCCGGACAGTCGCAGGTGTTCGGAGCGACACACACTCCAGAATTCTGACAGGCAGGTTCACACACCGCTGGAAAACATAACATGAGGAGGCTGTTCTGGATCATATGCATCAGTGTGTGTGTGTATGTGAGTGAGAGAGAGAGAGTGTGTGTGTGCGTGTGTGTGTGTGTGTGAAGAGCTCACGTTGGCATTTTGTTGTGTCGTCTTTACGCGACTCAAAGCCCGAGCGACAGCTGCAATTAAAACCGCCAGCATGATTCACACACACCTGCTCACAGCCGCCGTTAAAACTCACACACTCGTCCACATCTGCAGAGAGAGAGAGAGAGAGAGAGAGAGAGAGAGAGAGAGAGAGAGAGAGAGAGAGAGAGAGAGAGAGAGAGAGAGAGAGAGAGAGAGAGAGAGAGAGAGAGAGAGAGAGAGAGAGAGAGAGAGAGAGAGAGAGAGAGACAGAGAGAGAGAGAGAGAGAGCTCGAGAGGAGAGAGAGAGAGGAGAGAGACACACAGAGAGAGAGAGAGAGAGAGAGGAGACAGAGAGAGGAGGAGAGAGAGAGAGAGAGCTTGCGCGCGCGCCGCGCGCTCACCCCACCCTCCACCACTCCCATGTCACCACTACATACCCCCCTGCAATTTCTCAATATTATGCTGGCTTCTTAATTCTTTGCTTTCAAATGTTAAACCACAGAGCGTTTATTTCCACTTCTCTTTTGTTGACAACAGATTGATATACAATCACAAAAACAAAAATCTCAGATTTACGCAATTCACATAAACCATATTTATACAGAAATTTGTATTAATACAGAAAAATCTTCTACAAAACGGCTGGCGTCATCGAGTCTGTGTGTGTGTGTGTGTGTGTGCTGTTGGATAACGGGAACCATGCTGTGTTTTACCGGCGCAGGTTCTTTGGTCTGCGTTCAGCTCCCATCCTGCCCTGCAGCTGCAGTGAACCCGACCTTCTGCACCCAGTGAGCAGAGATGATCACATCCAGCGTTCCTCAGCGCACACGAGCTCACGTCTGCCCGAGACACACACACACATGCATGCACAAGGAAATGATGCATGCAGAACCATGAGAACAGACTGTACAGCACACATGACGTACTGACGCAGGTGGAGTTGAGCCGGTCCAGCAGCAGAGGGAAGGGACAGTGACACGCGTGACCGCCGGCTGTGTTTGAGCACTCGTGAGAACAGCCTCCGTTCTGCAGTTTACACTCGTCGATGTCTAGAAAACACACACAGAGAAAATCCAGCCGCTCCACAACACAAAACAAACTCTTTAATGCTGGGGTTTAAACTGCAAAAAATAAATAAAAATAAGATTAAACAAAACAAAAAAAGTATTAATATAAATAGTATATATATAAATAAATAAATAAAACAGTACAGTACTGTAACAATAGAAATAACATATTTTTCAAATAATTTGTACACATTTATAATATACATTTTTCTAAATTGCATCTGCTAGGGAATACTAGTGGGTCCATAGAAAATTTAGAGTACAACTGAAATAAATAAATAAATTAATTAATTAATTAATTACTTAGTATAAATAATCTGACAAAATAGTATTATAGTGAGTAGGAATTTTTTTATAAAATAATAGAAATAAAATACTAAGTATTTCCCCAAAAATATTTTACACATTTATAATATAACTATAAATAATAAATAAAACTGTGAACAAAAAATAATAATATTAAAAGAAAAAAAATAAATAAATGCATTTAAATAACAGTAAAGTACTATTGTGGATAGAAAAAAAAAAAAAAAAAAAAAAAAATATATATATATATATATATATAAAACATAATATAAAAAAAAAAATTCTCCCAAATAATATTTTACACATATTTATAATATTAATTTTAAATTGAGTTAGGTAAGTATAGTTAAGTATAAATTGAGTCTTCAAATAATAAAATATAGAGCAGCGCTTTAATGTTTAGTATGGGGTCCCTCGCAGAAGGATGGTGATATTTGGGGGCCCGTGGCATCTGAACGACTGAGCGTGTGACGTGAGATGTAAAGACACTGACCCACACAGCTGTGTCCATCGATGTGCAGCTGGAACCCATGACGACACGAGCAGAGGAACGAACCCACGGTGTTTGTGCAGGTCTGTTCACATGTGTCACTACTGCGCACACACTCGTCCACATCTACACACACACACCTCAGTTACTGTGTGCGCAGTACACAGTTGATTTACAGTGATTGTGTATCCGGTGGAAGGAACTACATTGAATTAATATGAACTGTAATAAAGAAAACTGAACTGAGTTCAACCTGTTCTGCATTGAAGTCGAACTAAACTGAATGAACCTAAACAGAATTCAATGCAAGTTACTGAAGTGCACCTGCTGTGATTGTGTATCTGGTGTGTGTGTGCGTACCTGTACAGTTGTGTTGATCTGCAGTGATTGTGTATCCAGTGTGTGTGTGTGTGTACCTATACAGTTGTGTTGATCTGCAGTGATTGTGTATCCAGTGTGTGTGTGTGTGTACCTATACAGTTGTGTTGATCTGCAGTGATTGTGTATCCGGTGTGTGTGTGTACCTGTACAGTTGTGTTGATCTACAGTGATTGTGTATCCAGTGTGTGTGTGTGTGTGCGTACCTGTACAGTTGTGTTGATCTACAGTGATTGTGTATCCGGTGTGTGTGTGTGTACCTGTACAGTTGTGTTGATCTACAGTGATTGTGTATGTGTGTGTGTGTTTGTACCTGTACAGTTGTGTTGATCTGCAGTGATTGTGTATCCGGTGTGTGTGTGCGTACCTGTACAGTTGTGTTGATCTACAGTGATTGTGTATCCAGTGTGTGTGTGTGTGTACCTATACAGTTGTGTTGATCTGCAGTGATTGTGTATCCAGTGTGTGTGTGTGTGTACCTATACAGTTGTGTTGATCTGCAGTGATTGTGTATCCGGTGTGTGTGTGTACCTGTACAGTTGTGTTGATCTACAGTGATTGTGTATCCAGTGTGTGTGTGTGTGTGCGTACCTGTACAGTTGTGTTGATCTACAGTGATTGTGTATCCGGTGTGTGTGTGTGTACCTGTACAGTTGTGTTGATCTGCAGTGATTGTGTATCCGGTGTGTGTGTGTGTGTACCTGTACAGTTGTGTTGATCTACAGTGATTGTGTATCCGGTGTGTGTGTGTGTGTGTGTGTACCTGTACAGTTGTGTTGATCTTCAGTGATTGTGTATCTAGTGTGTGTGTGCGTACCTGTACAGTTGTGTTGATCTACAGTGATTGTGTATCCGGTGTGTGTGTGTGTGTACCTGTACAGTTGTGTGATCTGCAGTGATTGTGTATCCGGTGTGTGTGTGTGTGTACCTGTACAGGTGTGTTGATCTGCAGTGATTGTGTATCTGGTGTGTGTACCTGTACAGTTGTGTGATCTGCAGTGATTGTGTATCCGGTGTGTGTGTGTACCTGTACAGTTGTGTTGATCTACAGTGATTGTGTATCCGGTGTGTGTGTGTGTGTACCTGTACAGTTGTGTGATCTGCAGTGATTGTGTATCCGGTGTGTGTGTGTGTGTGTACCTGTACAGGTGTGTTGATCTACAGTGATTGTGTATGTGTGTGTGTGTGTGTACCTGTACAGTTGTGTGATCTGCAGTGATTGTGTATCCGGTGTGTGTGTGTGTGTGTACCTGTTCAGTTGTGTTGATCTTCAGTGATTGTGTATCTGGTGTGTGTGTGTGTACCTGTACAGTTGTGTTGATTTACAGTGATTGTGTATCCGGTGTGTGTGTGTGTGTACCTGTACAGTTGTGTTGATCTACAGTGATTGTGTATCCGGTGTGTGTGTGTACCTGTACAGTTGTGTTGATCTACAGTGATTGTGTATCTAGTGTGTGTGTGCGTACCTGTACAGTTGTATTGATCTGCAGTGATTGTGTATCCGGTGTGTGTGTGTACTTGTACAGCTGTGTTGATCTACAGTGATTGTGTATCTAGTGTGTGTGTGCGTACCTGTACAGTTGTGTTGATCTACAGTGATTGTGTATCCGGTGTGTGTGTGTGTGTACCTGTACAGTTGTGTGATCTGCAGTGATTGTGTATCCGGTGTGTGTGTGTGTGTACCTGTACAGTTGTGTTGATCTACAGTGATTGTGTATCTGGTGTGTGTGTGTGTGTACCTGTACAGTTGTGTTGATCTACAGTGACTGTGTATCCGGTGTGTGTGTGTGTGTACCTGTACAGTTGTGTTGATCTACAGTGATTGTGTATCTGGTGTGTGTGTGTGTGTACCTGTACAGTTGTGTTGATCTACAGTGACTGTGTATCCGGTTTGTGTGTGTGTGTACCTGTATAGTTGTGTTGATCTACAGTGATTGTGTATCCAGTGTGTGTGTGTGTGTGTGTGTGTGTGTGTGTGTGCGTACCTGTACAGTTGTGTTGATCTACAGTGATTGTGTATCCAGTGTGTGTGTGTGTGTACCTGTACAGTTGTGTTGATCTGCAGTGATTGTGTATCTGGTTTGTGTGTGTGTGTGTACCTGTATAGTTGTGTTGATCTACAGTGATTGTGTATCCAGTGTGTGTGTGTGTGTGTGTGTGCGTACCTGTACAGTTGTGTTGATCTACAGTGATTGTGTATCCAGTGTGTGTGTGTGTGTTTGTACCTGTACAGTTGTGTTGATCTGCAGTGATTGTGTATCCGGTTTGTGTGTGTGTGTACCTGTATAGTTGTGTTGATCTACAGTGATTCTGTATCCAGTGTGTGTGTGTGTGTGTGTGTGTGTGCGTACCTGTACAGTTGTGTTGATCTACAGTGATTGTGTATCCAGTGTGTGTGTGTGTGTGTGTACCTGTAAAGTTGTGTTGATCTGCAGTGATTGTGTATCCGGTTTGTGTGTGTGTGTACCTGTATAGTTGTGTTGATCTACAGTGATTGTGTATCCAGTGTGTGTGTGTGTGTGCGCGTACCTGTACAGTTGTGTTGATCTACAGTGATTGTGTATCCAGTGTGTGTGTGTGTGTGTGTGTGTGTACCTGTACAGTTGTGTTGATCTGCAGTGATTGTGTATCCGGTTTGTGTGTGTGTGTACCTGTATAGTTGTGTTGATCTACAGTGATTGTGTATCCAGTGTGTGTGTGTGTGTGTGTGTGTTTGTACCTGTACAGTTGTGTTGATCTACAGTGATTGTGTATCCGGCGCTGCAGCGGCAGATGTACGTTCCCAGCTGGTTTGTGCAGTTGTGTTCACAGAGTCCGTTATCCTGAGCGCACTCGTCCACATCTGAACAAGACAGACACACGAGTGACATCAGCCTTCAGCATTAGTGATGCTAACGATTAATCAATGATCTATCTGTTATGTAAGATGATTTTACAGATCACATTTTCATGTAAAGCAGTTATTTTTTCACGCTATGAAAATAGAGCACTTCTAATATGTCAGCAAATTTAAAAGCACTTGCTAAATGATTGTATATTCACTGTAAAGCCAGGCTTCTGAGCTTATACGACACCTATTTTGTGGTTAAGCAAAGTGATAATTTATTAGCGACCCTCCGCTTTGGATTTAACGAATCTGGGATGAAAGTAGTGTGGATGGGCAAGCAATGTAATGCCAGAATAATGGCTACTAATGCCTGAATAAAAACAAAAGAATAATGGTAAAAGAATAATGAAGATTAAGTCTCATACCGGCAGATGCTAACATTCATCGAGAGAGAACAATAGAAACGTGAATGGAGCACTTCTCTGCGCCATGGTCTTTGAAAATGTTTCATAAAATGCATATTTTTAGAGATATCATCCTCAGATTTGAAATGAACCATGACCACACTTGTGGCTTCACTTTAATTGTGGTTATAAGTTTTTACACCACATCCACATAATATTTTTATACATTTAAAAATAATATTCTTAATATTTTTTTATTTTTTTTATGTTTGAGCTTATATATCTCCATATTAATAACAGTCTGAGTAATTTTTCTCTTGAACTGTAAACAATCAAAGTGTTGGCTTTCTAAATATATGTTGGCTATGTGTCTATACAGAATGACTTATGAGCAGCAACCTTTTAATTTTGGGTATGTAATTTATGCACCACTTGCCAAAATAGGGGTTTCATGGGTTAAGAGGTTAAGGGTAATGAATAATTGATCGTTAATTCAAACAATGATCATCATCATCACAACATTCAGTCTCCATGGATCCGGGATCAGATCCCACACTGACCGTAGCAGGAGTGTCCGTCTCCGCTGTATCCCTGAAGACACTGACAGAAATACGAGCCGATGATGTTCCCGCAGCGAGCGTTGACGTCACAGCCATGATCGCCGGTCAAACACTCATTTATGTCTGCGTGAAAACAACCGTGTTAGTTTAGCATCACTGAGATTCACACAGTCACAGCTCTAACATTTCATAACGCATTAACTAGCAGAACATTGCCCAAAGCATCACACTGTCTCCGCCGGCTTGCCTTCTTCCCATAGTGCATCCTGGTGCCATGTGTTCCCCAGGTAAGCCACGCACACACACCCGGCCATCCACGTGATGTAAAAGAACACGTGATTCATCAGACCAGGCCACCTTCTTCCATTGCTCCGTGGTCCAGTTCTGATGCTCACGTGCCACTGTTGGTGCTTTCGGCGGTGGACAGGGGTCAGCATGGGCACCCTGACTGGTCAGCGGCTATGCAGCCCCATACGCCACAAACTGAGATGCACTGTGTATTCTGACACCTTTCTATCAGAACCAGCATTAACTTCTTGAGCAATTTGAGCTCCAGTAGCTCGTCTGTTTGATCGGACCACACGGGCCAGCCTTCGCTCCCCACGTGCATCAATGAGCCTTGGCCGCCCATGACCCTGTCTCCGGTTCTCCACTGTTCCTTCCTTGGAGCACTTTTGATAGATCCTGACCACTGCAGACCGGGAACACCCCACAAGAGCTGCAGTTTTGGAGATGCTCTGACCCAGTCGTCTAGCCATCACAATTTGGCCCTTGTCAAACTCGCTCAAATCCTTACGCTTGCCCATTTTTCCTGCTTCTAACACATCAACTTTGAGGACAAAATGTTCACTTGCTGCCTAATATATCCCACCCACTAACAGGAGCCGTGATGAAGAGATCATCAGTGTTATTCACTTCACCTGTCAGTGGTCATAATGTTATGTATATATATATATAAAATCACAATGTTTAAATGCGTAATTTTACATTTCTCCATCGATTTAAATTTGATTATGCTGTTTGCAATGATTCATGGGATTGTAGTTCTTTCACTGTTAATTACACAGTCTTGTATCTTTGTGTTTTTGTCCAATTTTCAAATACATTCTTGTTTCAAATCAAAGTTTGTAATGTTTTGATCCTCCTAGAAGCTGATTGGCTTGGTTCATGGCTTATATCGATTTTATGAAGATGTTTTAAAATCCCTATGGGAGAAATGAATGGAAAAATGCAACACCACAAAAAAGTGGGCATTTCACTCTATTAGCTTTCCCCCCTCACAAACCCTGCATCAGATGGCACTGCGATGTCACTCACCTGTGCAGTGTGTGCCGTTGCCACGGTAACCGCGCTGACACACACACCTGTAACTGCCCAGAGTGTTCTCGCACTCCCCTCGACCGACACACACACGCTGCTCCTCCACACACTCATCCACATCTGCACAGCAGCACATTACTCATGTACAAATCAACAGAGATGCAGCTGAAATCTGACTTGAGTTACATACTCTTAAAGGATTTACTAGTAAATCACTGTGATTCTGAGAATGTCTGAAAAGAGACGAGGAGAACAAACAATGAGTTTAGCAACTACCTCCACATATAAGAAAACCTCGGCACAGACCACCTGAGGGACAGACAGAAGCTGGTTAACAACAGCCAAAGCTTGAACACACACACATGAGCACACAAACAGGCAACTGGCTCAATGATGAGACATTTTTGATGTTATGATACGTGCATGATGTAGTACGTCCAGATTACATTCATACTACACACATTCATACTATATAACATAAAGGCATAAAGGCTACTAATGCCTGAATAAAAACAAAAGAATAATGGTAAAAGAATAATGAAGATTAAGTCTCATACCGGCAGATGCTAACATTCATCGAGAGAGAACAATAGAAACGTGAATGGAGCACTTCTCTGCGCCATGGTCTTTGAAAATGTTTCATAAAATGCATATTTTTAGAGATATCATCCTCAGATTTGAAATGAACCATGACCACACTTGTGGCTTCACTTTAATTGTGGTTATAAGTTTTTACACCACATTCACATAATATTTGTATACATTTAAAAATCATATTCTTAATATTTTTATTTTTTTTTATGTTTGAGCTTATATATCTCCATATTAATAACAGTCTGAGTAATTTTTCTCTTGAACTGTAAACAATCAAAGTGTTGGCTTTCTAAATATATGTTGGCTATGTGTCTATACAGAATGACTTATGAGCAGCAACCTTTTAATTTAGGGTATGTCATTTATGCACCACTTGCCAAAATAGGGGTTTCATGGGTTAAGAGGTTAAGGGTAATGAATAATTGATCGTTAATTCAAACAACGATCATCATCATCACAACATTCAGTCTAAATAACATACTTTTTAGCAGTTGCGAAGTAATTACTTATTCAAAATAAGTACCTACTCAAGAGAGAATGTGATTTCAGACGCAGCCTATGTATTCCGACATAGCTACTACTCTGTTGCCGTACAGTTTTTTGCATACTAGTAGGGAAGTATTCGATTTCAGACGCAGATTAGCTGTTAGTCATCATCTGATTGAGACACACCACAGACACAGAGCAAATGATCAAGCAGCGCAAGACATACAGGTTAATACATGAGCACAGAGACAGACGAACACACACACACACACACGCAGAGACAGACACGCACCGACACACGCGGCCTGGTCCTCTCTGAATCCAGCCTGACACACACACGTGTAGCTTCCTTCTGTATTCACACACACGTTACCCAGCTCCTTCCGGCAGCTCTCCTCGAAATTACACTCGTCAACGTCTGCGGAGAGAGAGAAGAGTGTGTGAACATTCGTCTAATATTCACACTGCAATTAAACTAGTGATATGCAAAACTATACATGTTTTCATAATAGATTCATCATTGTGAAAGACACTAATGGACATTCAACAAATAATCAGGCAAAAACCAGTCAATTATTTGAGAACTGGATGTATTTTTTAAATGCACTCACTTTCACAGGGTTATTATTATAGTTGACTAAAACTAAAACCATAAAAAAAAATGTTGTTGTTATAAATGTTAACTCTTTCCCCGCCAGCGTTAGATGGAGTAGATCGAGTCCATCAACACACTCAACGCGTCACAGTCATGAACCCTTCATGGGTCCACATTTCATTCAGTAATATTCTCATCTTCTTTTAGTTTAATTTGATATGCTAAAATAACAAATTCATAAAAACCAATGACAAAAACACAAGAAAATTTATAAAACTTTCAAGTTGCAATGAAACGGAAGTAGCAAAAGATTTTTTCTGTATTGTGACCAGGATTATTATAGTTAACTAAAACTAAAACTATAAAAAACACACATTTTCTTTACTTTAAATCAAATAAAATATGATTTTTAAAAAAAAAATTATTTCAGTTAATAGCCAAGGTAACATTTCTTGATATTAATAGAACAAATACTAATAATACAAATGACAAAAAACACAGTACACACACACATATATATATATATATATATGTACACACACACACACACACACACATATATGTACACACACACACACACACACATATATGTACACACACACACATATATATGTACACACAAACACACATATATATATGTACACACACACACATTTTTATGTACACACAAACACATATATATGTACACACACACACACACACACACACACATACTGTATATATTATATATATATATATATACAAACTTTTATGTATGTTTTGTGCAATTAATCACGTTTTAAAAAAAGAATTGCTACTAAAACTATTAAAACTAATTCAAAATATTAATAAAAACTAAGTATCTCAATAAAATTTTGATTGTGATGTGCATCTGAGTGTAACAGATTATCAAAAAAGAAAACATGTAGGGCGGGGACTTGGTTCTGTGCATCGGTTGTTGATTGGATGTTGAGATGTGGGCGTGGCCCACATGGGGGGGGGGGGGGTGAAACAAACCAACCTTCTCCATTGACTCTGTATTGCGTGAAGCGGTCACCTTGTCATTTCTGACTTATAACAAAAAACAGAACAATGTCTGAAAGCTGTTATGTGACAGGGTGTACAGCAAACAAGCTAAAAAACACAGAACTAAGTTTTTATAAGCTGTCGACCCCAAAAAAAACGACCGTTTAAGGAGACAAAAGTGGATACAGGCAATAAGAAATGAAGCTTCAGCAGGAAGAATGGGTACATTTTGGGATCCTGACACTCAGTGTGCAGTAAACATTTTGTCACTGTTAAGTCAAATATCCAAATGTCAGTTTTATATTTCCTGTCGCTGATTACGTTCGCCTCCAGTGGGCGCAGTTCTCAGTGTAATATAACATGTCGCGCTCTGTCTCAATTGCCTGTATCCACTTTTGTGTCCTTAAACGCTTGTTTTTTAGGTCAACAGCTTATAAAAACTTCTGTGTTTTTGGTTCTGGGCTTTTAGCTTGTTTGCTGTACTCCCTGTCACATGGCAGCTTTCAGACATTGTTCTGTTTTTTGTTATAAGTCAGAAATGACAAGGAGGCAGCCTCACGCAATACAAAGTCGGTGGAGACGGCTGGTTTGTTTCCCCCCCGGAGGGCGTGGTTTTCAGATTATGACGCTCTGTCTCTATGCAGATGAGCGTGAGCTGTTAGGGTCGGGCTTAATCAGACTAACACAGTGTAAATGATCTGAGAATCCTGCACACGTCACTGGAGAGAAGTTTGTCAT
>CM077210.1:36939141-37046641 GCA_039654625.1 Rhinogobio ventralis | reverse complement strand
AGTTTAGGGTGGAGGGTAGAGTTAGGGATTAGTGTTACTAGGGTGTTTTACATGGTTGCTATTGTGGTCAGAGTAGTTGCTAGGATGTTGCAAGATATTTACTAGGGTCTTAGTGTTGCTGTTTGAAGGTTGCTAGGGTGTTCTGTGTGGTTGTTAGGGTGTTGCTAGAGGGTTCTAGATAATTTCTAGGTTGTTCTGGGTGGTTGCTAGGCAGTTGCTAGGCTGTTCTGTGTGGTGGTTAGGGCGTTGCTAAAGGGTTCTGGATAATTGCTGGATTGTTCTGAATGGTTGCTAGGCTGTTCTGTGTGGTTGTAGGGTGTTGCTAAAGGGTTCTGGATAATTGCTGGATTGTTCTGGATAGTTGCTAGGCTGTTCTGTGTGGTTGTTAGGGTGTTGCTAGAGGGCTCTGGATAATTGCTGGATTGTTCTGGATGGTTGCTAGGCAGTTGCTAGAGGGATCTAGATAATTGCTGGGTTGTTCTGGATGGTTGCTAAGGCATTGCTAGAGGGATATAGATAATTGCTGGGGTGTTTTGGATGGTTGCTGGGCGTTGCTAGAGGGTTCTGGATAATTGCTACTGGTTGTTCTGGATAGTTGCTAGGCAGTTGCTAGGGTGATCTGGGTGGTTGTTAGGGCATTGCTATGGGGTTCTGAAGGTTGCTAGGCAGTTTTAAGGGTATTCTGGGTGGTTGCTGGGTTAATTGCTATCAGTGTTATTGTTAACTAAAACTAAAATATGAAAAATAATTTTCAGCAATCGAAAGCTGAAATAAAATATAAATATTAGATGAAAACGAAAATTAGACATGTTGCCTTGGCAACTAACTGAAATAAGTTAAACTTGAAGTACTAATTTTACTAAAACAATTAACAAAATTAAAGCTGTATAGAAATATTTTAAAAAGCAAAAAACAATAATTATCAAAACCTATAATTAAAATTAAAAAAGAATGCTGGGGGAAAAAAAAGCTAATTAAACATTTGAATATATAATATATTACTATATTCAATAATACTAAAATATAACACTGGTTGCTATTGTGTTTGTGATAGTGTTCCGCGTATATATATATATATATATATATTCCTGTAATCATATAATGATACCATTAGAGGAATGATGCCATTATAATGATAGGAATGATACCATTCCTGCAACGTGTTATTTGGATCCTATCGGGACGGTACCAAAACATCAGCTTTTAGCAAAAGGCTCTAACAACAGGACTTCATGTGCTTGTGTTCACTGCAGGTGAATCACTTACAGGTTTAACGTCTAACAGGATGGACGATTTTGCGATGAGGGCAGGTTTTTTGGCCTTTTTTGCTGCGTATTCTTGCAGTCGCTGCTCTTTCAGTCTCTCGGCCTCCTCGTCCACCTCTTCATCGCTGCCAAACAGGTCAATGTCATCCTCGTCTTCATCCTCCTCTTTCACTGGAGCAGACAGGGCTTTCTGGGGAGCGGCGGGAGCGGTCCCGTTAACGGTCGGTGCTGCTGACCGCTTCTCCAGCGCAGACACTCGACTCTCCATCTTACTGAGAGCAGAACGCAGCTCCTCCACCACTGAGACACAACCACAACAATTAGATCTGCCTTTCTTAAAGGAAGTACCAGTGCGTGTTCAAATTTAATGTAAAATGCAAGGACTGCTCATATGCAAATATTATGTCATCACCGTTGTTCAGTTTGAATGACGAATGTGCTGATGTTATTTGTCCACCTTAGGACGCAGTAAATATTACGCTTTATTTTATATGACGTTTACCTCAACTAAATACATGAGAGAAAAGGGCAGCAAAGAAGACTAGATATAATACATACAAACAGGGTTATTATTGTTGACTAAAACTATTAAAAAAGCTGAAAACAAATAAAATATAAATATTAGGTAAAAAAAATAAGTTGAAGCACTAAAATTATTAACTGGAAATAAAAAAGCTGAAATAAAAAACAAATTAAATCTAAATGGTAATTTAAAAAAAGAACAAAAACTAATAAAAATGACAAAAGCACATAGTAAAACCAATTTTTTTTAATTAAAATTAATATAAAAAGATAAATATCAATAAAAACTATAACAGTTTATAAATACTACTAAAATAACACTGCATTAAATTTAAATAGTAATATTTAAAAAGAGCAAAAACTAATAAAAATGACAAAATATTTTACAATTACTAAACAATTGATCCAAAATTAAAAAGATAAAAATAAAAGCTAATGCAAAAAATGTATAAACACTATAATATATATATATAAAAAAAATAATAAAAATGATGAAAGCACATATTAAAATGACTAAAAAATAAAAAAAAATAAAAATATAACAACATAAAAATAAAATCTAATGCAAATATTATTTAAACTATAATAGTTTATAAATAATACAAAAATGACACAGCATGCAAACTGAAATAAAAGTAAACCTAAATAGTAATTAAAAAAAGAAAAATAATAATAAAAATGACAAAAGCACATAGTAAAATTACTAAACATTTAACTAAATTAAAATATAAAAACTAAATAAAAGCTAATGGAAATATAAATAAAAACTATACTAATATATAAATACCAGTAATACTAAAATAACTGCATGCAAACTGCAATAAAATTAAACCTAAATGGTAATTAAAAAAAAAAAAGAAATAACAAAAACTAATAAAAATGACAAAAGCACAGTAAAAAAATGCATTTATTTGTTTACAAATTGGCTTAGTTGTTATTCTGTTAATTTGAGGGTACTGAATGCTTTTCCAAACCGTCATTCATCCTAAAAATGACCAAAAGAATCCGAAATGGAACCAGAATTGGAATTAGGATTGTTAAATTCCTTCCGAAATACAAACGCAAAACTTTGACAATCTCTTTAACAACATGAACACACAAACCTTTGTGTAGACTGTGGTTCTCTAGCTCCAGGTTCTTCATGCGTGCGGCGAGCTCCCCATAATCAGCAGCGCTGCCTCCGCCGCTCTAAACACACACATCACAGTTCCTATCAGCCCCTGCTCTGATACACAACTGTGCAGTGACGTCTAGGTACAATTACACAAACACTACTAACAGAACACACAACTACAGTCTGCTGAGGCATCACATAGAACTACAGGCATTTTGTCAGAACTTTTTTACAGTTGGAATTTAGAATTTTCATAGATGTTTCTGTGCAATATTTAATATTTTTAAAAAGTTGTTTATGATCACATATTGTTATATTGGTACAGGGTTTCCCAAACTTTTTTGTCAGGCAAACTTCTTTGAACAAAAATATTTTACTTGCGATTTTGCTAATATTTAAATAATTTAACAACACATTTGCATGTTTACAGTTCTCTGCTGTTGGTTAATGGTCACATGACATGCAAGTAAATAAAATATATAAAAAAAAAATGTAGTTTTATTAGGGCCCATGCCCTGAGAGGTCGAAGGCCCTATTGTTTTCCTAAAAATTATTAAATATTATTATTATTATTATTGGGTTTGGGCCCGTCATCGCTGCTTGCAGCTATATTTTTGATTGTTTTTATTTTCAAAATTCTAAATTTAAATTTTACACATTTATTAATTACTTATTAGCTTCTCACAAACTCTGGTTTATAACTCTGTATTTGTGTGTATAAATAAAAAATATTTTAGGATTAAATATATAGTGATTATTTTAACAATCATACTTATTGCATGAAATATTTTTTAATTCTGTTTGGTTAAAATTAAATAAAAAAAATAATGAAACAGGTAATTTCAGAGCAAATACATAAATACAGTACAGCCTGGAGTAACATACCAACCAGAGTTATTATAGTTAACCAAAACCATCTCAACGATACCAAAATAACACTGATACAAACCTCATAACAAGTGTTTGCTCTCTATAAAATGAGACCTTCCACAGCAGAATACACACGACAAATCCATACAGGAACGCATGCATAACAGACTCCTTCTGAAACTTCCTAAGACAACATGCATACGAGCATGCACACGCTTCACGCAGTAGCCGACTTTGAAATGAGCAGCTTCGAAATGTGTGTCTGGCTGACGGCTTTCACACACACACACACACACACTTACAGGAGAGGAGCGGTGGGAGGGGTTTGATAGTTTAGGGGCGGAGCCTCTACTCGGCTGCAAGGTTGTCTTCAGCTACAGGAGAGATCATTTATAAGGAAAGTGCAGATCATGGAAGTCAACAGATTTAAGAGAGAGGAACTGGGGCTCTGTTCTAAAACCTAGTGAGCCGCCTACATAGACGTTTATAAACTGGGTGTTGTCAACAAAGCAGAAGCTTTAAAGTGTCTGTTTTAGCACTGGTCAATCACACCTCAGATTTGAAAAATAAATGGGCTTGTAAAGGTGTGGAAAAGTGGGAGTGTAGAGGGAAGACAACAACCAATAAAACACAGACCTACAACCAGGGCTATCAAATTAAATCGGTTCACTCAGAGCTGAATCAGTATTTTCACGTTTCCATTCATGCCTTCCTTCTGCAAGATTATCGCTCCGAAAACAGTTAATATTGTGTTATATTTCAGAACCTATGTAACCTATAAAGCTATAGCAGAACGACTGTGCTTCTCCGAGCAACACAGAGGTGTTTCATTTCTGAATGAATTCACATTTTGAATGAATCGGGTGACCCAATGATTCAGTGACTCATTCACAAAGAGAGCCATTTACTTCATTCCTGAATGAATCAGCAGTTTGAACAAATTGAAAGAATGAGTGACTCAATGGGCCCTATTTTAACCATCTGAGCGCAGCTGCTCTTAGGGCGTGTCCGAATCCACTTTTGCTAGTTTAACAACGGAAAAAACAGGAAAAAACACATGGTCCAAAACGGTTGTCCCTCGTCTCTTAATGAGTCATGGGTGTGTTTTGGGCGTAACGTGCAATAAACCAATCAGAGTCTCATCTCCCGTTCCCTTTAAAAGCCAGTTGCACTCGCACCATGGCGGATTCACTATTTACATGAGGAAAGACTGAACGCTTCTCCAGAGAGGAATCCTTTTATTGTTAATATTTAAACGTGTGTGTGTGCTGCTGCGCGTCCCTGTGTGTGTAATAATCAGAGTGTGTGTGCTGCACTTCCCTGTGTGTGTAATAATCAGAGTGTGTGTGTGTGTGCAGCTGCGCGTCCCTGTGTGTGTAATAATCAGAGTGTGTGTGTGTGTGTGTGTGCTGGGCGTCCCTGTGTGTGTAATAATCAGAGTGTGTGTGCTGCACTTCCCTGTGTGTGTAATAATCAGAGTGTGTGTGTGTGTGCTGCTGCGCGTCCCTGTGTGTGTAATAATCAGAGTGTGTGTGTGTGTGTGTGTGTGTGTGTGTGCTGCTGCGCGTCCCTGTGTGTAATAATAATCAGAGTGTGTGTGTGTGTGCTGGGCGTCCCTGTGTGTGTAATAATCAGAGTGTGTGTGCTGCACTTCCCTGTGTGTGTAATAATCAGAGTGTGTGTGTGTGTGTGTGTGTGTGTGTGCTGCTGCGCGTCCCTGTGTGTGTAATAATCAGAGTGTGTGTGTGTGCGTGTGTGCTGCTGCGTGTCCCTGTGTGTGTAATAATCAGAGTGTGTGTGTGTGCTGCTGCGCATCCCTGTGTGTGTAATAATCAAAGTGTGTGTGTGTGTGTGTGCTGCTGCGCGTCCCTGTGTGTGTAATAATCAGAGTGTACGCGCGTTGTGCACCGCCTATAGGCTCATATTACTAACACATCCTTTAAATAACACAGAAAATACTGCGCTATTGACTTTAGAGCAGGTTTGTGTTGGTCAATGGCGCAGTCGTTTCAGTTCCTCACAATAGCAACGCTCCAACAATGCTCCTGAACTCCTGGTGTTCAGACCAGACGCCCATGGGTGAACAGATGCACCAGTGCATTTGATATTTAAACAACGTGGAGCTGGACGTGAACATGAGAACTGCGTCCGGCTGAAACTAGCAGAACACACTTGCGTCGCGCCTAGCGTCACATTGAGCCGGGTGTATGATAGGGCCCTATAACTCACTCATTTAGTCATTTACCGCCACCTACTGGCAGTTTTAGTTTCTCATTTAGAGTATCATTTCAAAAATTCATATTTATGCATTTTAATCCATTTATCAATATTAAATCAAAAACCCATTAAAGGTATAGTTCACCCAAAAATTCTGTCATCATTTACCCTAATGGCCATTGAAGCCTAAAAGTTTGTGTAATAAATTCTATGTTGAATTAAATATTTTTTTTTTTGTAATGTCTATTTGATGCTTTTCTCCTTTAACACAATAATGACTTTAAATTATTTTTAGGGGGCAATTTCTCAGCCAAATTTGATGTGCGATAATGTGTAATTAGATTAAAAGTTAATTGCTTGAGCCTTTCCCCTAAATTGTGCAGCTCTAGAACAGAGCTTGGTTGTACCTCTCTAAAAGCAATCATAGGTTTTCTGTTTAACTCACCCCAGCAAGAGATTTCTGGATGTTTTCTCGTGCTCTAGCGATGTCCTGAAGAATACTGTTAGCTCCCGTGTCCTGAGACGAGAGAGAGAAACCTCATAGAGAAAGTGTTTCTGTAGCTTAAAACAGTGAAGCACAGTGCTAGTCATGAGTTCAGTTCCCTGGGAATAATGGGAATGAATGAATGCAAACGCAAGTCTCTTCAGATAAAAGCATCTGTTCCATAGATGCATACAATTAATTACACATATATTTGAACTGGACACATAGTGTACCTCATTGCCTACTCTTTTATAAAAAATATCATGTGGAATAGTAGTATAAGCACACTGATGCAATAGCACATATAGTATCTGGAGTTTATTACCTGTTTGGGTTGCGTAGGTCCGTTCATCTGCTCGTAAAACCGGCGTTCTGCTTCATCGTAACGCGGCTTATCGAACCAGATCCTCTCCTGCGCCAAACAGTCCGCTGCAGTCATCCTGCACAAACACACACAACACCTGTAACAACCTCACTAATACTACATGAAATAAGCATTGATGAGCAATGTTGACATGAGACGAACATTGATTTTCTATATATGTGGTCTTGATGTAAATGAAAGGATGTTTTGAGATGAACTCTGGTACACCGCTGGGCTGGGGAGCCCAGATGATATTTTTACAAAATAGAATGTAACAAAAGTTTATCCACCACAAAAATTAACAAGAATTATTAACATATTAAGAAATAAATTATAATTATAAAGCGATTATGAAATAAATCCAAATGCAATATTTTTCTTTAGTTAAACTTGATGTACTAAAATAACTAATGCTGAAATAAAACTTAAATATAGCTGTGCACAGCAATTATCGGGGTTTAAGCGCTTTAAGACCTTTAATCCAATGCGTATGCACATTATTTTTTATTTAGCAAGCATGTATCTACTTAGATCATAGATGGGAAAAGACCATTTACAGCCAATACAGGAAATTTACCATAGGAAAAATATGGTTTTTAAAGCTTTTTAACAGTTATAGCCCCACCTATGGGCAGATCTCCATAAAGGTTTGTGAGTTTTGCTCAACCTAATGAAGCGCAGTTCTCAAGTTTTTGTTTAGGAATGATAGGCTTTTTGGGTGGATTTGGCCACGCTGTTTTCTAAATGACCCAGCTATAGCCATCCAAAGGCCAAAGTAAAAATTTTTTTATAAATATTGACCTAGAGAGTCCAGGTAATTGTGCCGCAGTGGTTTTATTGGGGTTGAGCCAAAAACCTGGGACTAGTCAGCGAAAGTTGGTTTTTGAAATTATCTTTAATAATTAACAAACGATTTGATTGACGACGGCGGTCCTAGAGGCAAAGTTGCTCAGAATGAGGAGTTCTACCATGTGGTATGAATGTCGAGGGTGTGTGCGGAAAAAAAATTGCGTGGTATACAATCATTTACGCACGTGAAAAAAGCGAAGGCCCTTTCTTTTGAAGTTCTCACAAATTTCATTGGTTCGCCGCTGGACATGTTTTTTCGAAAGGCAGTCTTGGCACCTTGGACGAAGACACTGCATGCCAATTTTAAAGTCAATCAGACTTAGGGTTGCGTGGTTATAGCCATTTTATGTTTTTTCTATGTTATAGCGCCACCAAGTGGCCAGTCGCCACATGTTTTTACACGCAACCTCAGAATGAGCTCTTACATATGTGTGCCAAGTTTGGTGAAAATATCTCATTCCGTTCACCAGTTATAGCCATTTTCGTAAAAGCGGCTACGCCCACTTTGAACGTTTTGGCAGCCCTCAGAAATCGTTAATCGGATTTTTTTTTTTTTTTGTAATTATTGTCAATCAGACTCCAGAGAATCTTGCTGCATTGGTTTGGTTACGATTGGGCCAAAAACCTAGGATCGCAAAAGTAGTTTAAATTGAGCCAAGGATTCCAACGATATAAGACACTTGAGCCTACGCCTAACGGTTAAGGAGTTATGAGCGATTTCATACTTTTGACCGCTGTAGCGCCCCCGTCAGGCCAATCAGTGATGTTGTAGGCGGTGTGAGTACTACCAGCCCTCAAAGTTTTAATTCTGTACGACTTACGGTTTGGTCTGCCCGATCACTTTTAGGGGAGAATGCTGATCCTTTTAACTACCACAATAGGGTTTCAGCACGTGAACCCCTAATAAAAACTATATTAACTATATTAAACTAAACTATATTAAAAAAAATATATAAATAAAAAAAAAAAAAAACGAATAAAAATGAAACAAAATGTAAAAACGTAATAAAAACTATAATAGCATCTCAATGATACTAAAATAACACTGGTTACTCCCCCAAACTGGTACATGGACATAATACTAATAATATTAAATGTTAATGCAATGCGACCATGCAAAATGTCATCAACAAAACAAATGGAGAAAACTAAATGAACACAAAACTGAATTCAGACAAATGAATCTTTCAAGCCAACACAACGGACAAAACGCAACAAGAATGACCATGTCAAAAGAGATCAAAGAAAAAAAAGAAATGAGGAAAAATATGCAATGAAGATGGTGGACAAAAGAAGTAGAAAAGGTCATATGTAAATACAATGGGTGAGATTGATGTTACCTGGGAGTAAAAGGGATAGTTCACCAAAAACTGTAAATTCTGACCTGCATGTCGTTCCAAACCCGTATGACTTACTGTCCTCCATGGAACACAAAGGAAGATGATTTGAAACAAAAGTAATGCAGGTTTGGAGAGACATGAGGGTTGAACTAAAATGTGTGTGCAATCTTTCAGGAGTATAGAGTCATACTTCTGCTTCCGGCTAGAATGGTTTATAGATGTTTTGACGGATCTCACTGCAGCTCCTTCATAGAAACGAGTCTCCGCCTCCATATAGCGACCCCGATCTAGCCACACCCTCTCGCTGTTGGCATGCAGGAAATAGCACTGCGCTGCTCCTTGAGTGGTGCTGACATCCTCAGAATCCCGCCGATCGCAAGCCACAGGCTTTTTTTGTGCAGCAATGCCGTTATTTCGCCGCTTGGAGCTCGATTCATCGCTACTGGTTTCCGGGTTTCTCGGTGGCGAGTTGCGGCTGTACAGGTTCTGATAGAAAGATGCCTCGGCTCTATCGAAAAGAGGTTTCTGTAGCCACACCCCCATTGGAGGTGGCGGCAGGCAAGGAAGGCCGTTGATTGGCCTTGAAGCAGGTGTGGGCGGGGTCGGAGTTTGTGATTGGTAGCCCTCGTCGCAGGGCGTCTGGCTGTTGGGCTGCAGTTGGAGAGTCGTTGGCTGATTGGGAAAGCGGCCCACAAACTTGCTCTCCGCTTGGTCAAAGTTGGGTTTGTTCACCCACACGGCCTGCACAACATGATGACAAGCCTCTTGGCCTCCATGGCGGCAGGTTTCCTGCTTTCGGGAGGAAGCGGAAGAGCTCGCAGGAGCAGTTGTGCCATTTTGCTGCTGCAACATAGTGAAGTAGTAAAGGCTCTCTGCTCTCTCGTACGTGCCACGGTTAAACCAGACAGTCGAGCACTCCGATCTCAAACCCTCGAGAGCCGCGCTGGACAAACCCTCTGCGCCGGCGGTGGTTCGGTCCGGCTGCCGTTCGGAAGAACCAGACTGATTCAAAGCAGAATTTCGGCGGCTTCTGTTGCGCATTTTCTTGTATCCAGAAATATAGAGGTGGAGGATTGATAAATAAATGAAAAAGAGGAAAAGGAGAGTGACAGGGAACTGGAGAGTTAATTACACAGCAATAGGTTAACGTTAAACATGAAGTGTGTAAACTCTACAAATCTATTTTAGGCCCTGTTTATTAAGATGCATTCTCGTTAAGACCTGGTGTTTTAATCCGTCTCTCTTGCCCACTTTCAACCACTTCTGTCCTGATTTCTTCGAGGGGGTCTATGGGCGGGTAAATGCAGGGCTCCAGACGGCAGTCAAGACAAGTAAAGAGCTCCTTTTATAATCACTGAAGCCGTCGGTCAGTTCAGTGTGAGACTATAGAAGAACAATGGCACATTTAATATTTACATTTCCTATAAAAATTAGGTTTTTGCACATTTCTGTTGTTAATAAAAGTTAGTTTGATCTGCATATCAATTCAGGCTCAGTGCCTCACTTTTAAATGTCCAATAAACTAACATGTAATATTAGGGGGCAGTTGTGGCCTAATGGTTAAGAGTTGGACTTGTAACCCGAAGGTTGCGGTTCGAGTCTCAGGTCCGGCAGGAATTGTCGGTGGGGGGAGTGAATCTTCCACCCTCAATACCACGACTGAGGTGAGACCCTTGAGCAAGGCTTGAGCAACTACTCTCCGTAACTGCTCAATATGGCTGCCCACTGCTCTGGGTGTGTGTTCACGGTGTGTGTGTGTGCACTTGACTTTAAATGCAGAGCACAAATTCCAAGTGTGGGTCACCATACTTTTAGCACTTAGTAACAAAACAATAGTAATTTTATAATTTAACTTTATGATAAATATTCCTCCATATAAATGTTCCATCTGTAGCTCTCGAATGTAAGTCTGGGGCCCAGAAATGTATGGGCCTTTTCTTCTAGATCTTTTGATCTAATGGACAAAGACAGCTCACGCAATTTACACATGAGACGACAGAAAAACACACGGAGAGCATCAGCTTAAGTTTCTGCTCTGACAGACACAAGACCAGCCGAACGCTGTGAGTGTGTGTTAGAAATCAGGAATGGTGACAGAACTTTGTGCTTGGTATGTTTTTCTAAAAAATATATCGATATATTGTACAAACACAATATACCACCCAGCCCTAGTCTCCAGCCGACAAGTTTAAATCCCGTCTGGCAAGCGCACTTCCCATGTTTTTGCGTTAGGTCAGTAGGCGGAGGGTAGGTGTCTTTTAGTGGCTGTTCGAGTGCATTTGATCACATGAGCGTCTACACTACGAAAGCAATGTTTTCTCCACTACCTCTGGAAGTGGCCGAAAGTGGACAAGCTTCAGACCGCGTTTACACCTGTATTTAGTGCCGTGCACTTGTGATCCGATCAACCAAAATGCATCTTAATACCAGGTGTAATACCAGAATGAGCAAACATAAACTATATTTGTTTAGGGTCATGCAACAGAAGTTTTAAAAGTTTAACGTTTTAATTTGACATGGCATAAGAAGCTGGAGAAGAAAATGCATTACTGAAAACTGATTTGTTACAAAACCACTGCTTTATAGATGACAGAGAGACTTTTCAGAGAGCTTTTCTAGTGTACAGATAGTCCGATGGTTACTACTAGCGCAAATCGAGCGTTTGAGAAACCTGTTTGGATACCATAATTATTTTTACTATTATATTTGGTGCAGCAAAAATTACACACTTCAGTTTTAAAGACAGAACAATCCACACACACACACAGAAACAATTATGGTTGTATAAGATTTAAACACTGAGTTTTAAAATGAAGTCAAGCTGAAAATGAATAAAAAACAAGGAACTGAAAGAAAGGACCATGGACGAAACACCCACTAAAATCAATTATGGGACAAACAATAATGAGTCAAATCCCACATCCAGCATGCCGTTGGGAGACATTTTATCCAACTCACCTTCAGCAAACAGGAAAAGTGACCCAAACAAAACAGTATGTAGCTGAACTCGTTCTTCTCATCCAAAGGCAAGCAATAAACCATAATGTGCAAATAAGAAAAGTATTTATGTATATTGAATCTCACAAGAGGACTTCAATCCTACATGCCCTTACAAGAAGCTGTGATGGTATCGATATATACCACGGTACTGAATGAATACCATAGTATTTACCACGGTATATGTCTAAAAATATGGTATCATTATGGTACATGACAGTATTTTTCTCGACCTATTTTGTTAGTATAGCATGACTGGACAGATATACACCCAGCCACAAAAAAAGTTGCCGTTTGGATTTGAATAGGCAAATGCACAAGTCAATGATTGGATCATTATTGCAGTGATTATCATGTTTCTAGCATGTTATATGTTTGGCAACAGTTCTTCTAACACTAATCGATGGAGTGTGTAGCTTTTCATTTCTTAAACAACCATGTGGAAGACACATCATGGCCATATTCCAGGTTTAAATTTAAGAATCGGGGTCCCTCGCATGAGGATGATCATATTTGGGGGTCCGTGGCATCTAAACGTTTGAAAAACCCAGAGTTAGGCTACTATTATGAATCAAAATGTTAATGATTAAAGGAGTAGTTCACGTCAGAATTAAAATTTCCCGATAACGTCATCCAAGATGTTCATACCGATCTTTCTTCAGTTGAAAATAAATTAAGGTTTTTGAGGGAAACATTCCAGGATTTCTCATATAGTGGACAACGGGGTACAACGGGTCAAAATTGCAGTTTCAATCTTTAAAGGGATCTACACGATCCCATACGAGGAATAAGGGTCTTATCTAGAGAAACAATCTGCCATTTTCTAAAAAAAGAAAAGAAAAAATGATATACTTTTAACCACAAATGTTTGTCTTGCGCTGCTCTGCGATGCGCCTAGACATGTGCTGGTATACGGTAATACAATATATTACGATAATGAACATGCACAATGTTGTTATTGTGGGCACTTCAAAATACCGTGAATAATTATTTATTACAAATTATTCCGATTAAAATGCATTTTAAGAATACTTTACCCATCAACCGTTTAAAATGATCAACACTGCTGTATGCTGGGTCAAAGAGGAACGCACACTGATGTAAACAAACCCAAGGCATGAGCAGAGCATGAACGAGTCAAGGAGACGCGCATTCATTCTCTGACAGCAGATGGCGCTGATGGAACACATTCACTCTCTGACAGCAGATGGCGCTGATGGAACACATTCACTCTCTGACAGCAGATGGCGCTGATGGAACACATTCACTGATGGAACACATTCACTCTCTGACAGCAGATGGCGCTGATGGAACACATTCACTCTCTGACAGCAGATGGCGCTGATGGAACACATTCACTCTGACAGCAGATGGCGCTGATGGAACACATTCACTCTCTGACAGCAGATGGCGCTGATGGAACACATTCACTGATGGAACACATTCACTCTCTGACAGCAGATGGCGCTGATGGAACACATTCACTCTCTGACAGCAGATGGCGCTGATGGAACACATTCACTCTGACAGCAGATGGCGCTGATGGAACACATTCACTCTCTGACAGCAGATGGCGCTGATGGAACACATTCACTCTCTGACAGCAGATGGCGCTGATGGAACACATTCACTCTGACAGCAGATGGCGCTGATGGAACACATTCACTGATGGAACACATTCACTCTCTGACAGCAGATGGGCTGATGGAACACATTCACTCTCTGACAGCAGATGGCGCTGATGGAACACATTCACTCTCTGACAGCAGATGGCGCTGATGGAACACATTCACTCTCTGACAGCAGATGGCGCTGATGGAACACATTCACTCTCTGACAGCAGATGGCGCTGATGGAACACATTCACTCTCTGACAGCAGATGGGCTGATGGAACACATTCACTCTCTGACAGCAGATGGCGCTGATGGAACACATTCACTCTCTGACAGCAGATGGCGCTGATGGAACACATTCACTCTCTGACAGCAGATGGCGCTGATGGAACACATTCACTCTCTGACAGCAGATGGCGCTGATGGAACACATTCACTCTGACAGCAGATGGCGCTGATGGAACACATTCACTCTGACAGCAGATGGCGCTGATGGAACACACTCACTCTCTGACAGCAGATGGGCTGATGGAACACATTCACTCTCTGACAGCAGATGGGCTGATGGAACACATTCACTCTCTGTCAGCAGATGGCGCTGATGGAACACATTCACTCTCTGACAGCAGATGGCGCTGATGGAACACACTCACTCTCTGACAGCAGATGGGCTGATGGAACACATTCACTCTCTGTCAGCAGATGGCGCTGATGGAACACATTCACTCTCTGTCAGCAGATGGCGCTGATGGAACACATTCACTCTCTGACAGCAGATGGGCTGATGGAACATAACAAATGTAGCTATTCGCTTTTTGTTAATGTTAATGCATTAACTAATGAGACCTTATTGTAAAGTGTTACCTATTGTTCTTTATAATTATTTTGCACTTTAATCTGTTTGAAATATTTGCTTATTTTATACATTTTTGTGTGTTGCTTTATTGTATTTAAATGTTCGGTTCTTGTTGTTATAAGAAAGTTATTAAACCTGTTATAGTATGACAAGACTTATTTCAATATCATGATACTGAATACTGTATACCGCAATAAAAGCTTCAGCAATTAATCGCAACATCAAAATTTGATACCATCACATGCCTAGATGTGCCACGTGTTACGCAAGGTTATAATCGTTAACGAACGAAAAAACGAAAACTAGGTGGGAAAAAACATTATCGTTAACTGAAAAAAAAAAAAACGATAACTAACCAAAACTGTAATGTGTGTTTGGCAAAACTAACTAAAATAGAATAAAAATATAGATTACATGTCCTTAGTTTTTGTCTTTGTCAATGTCTTTCATAGAGCAAATAATGTTCAGATGCATTTCCTTTCCCTGCGTCTCTCACATGCGCCCGCACACACACACACACACACACACACACACACACACACACACAAACACGCGTGCTCCATGAGAACGAGTGTTCGACGTTGAAAGCAGGTTCACGAAAGTTTGGTATCTCGTGAACACCTTTACACAATCACAGGCTAGTCTGTTGGCTCTTTAGGTTTTTTACTGGCACACATTTTGCACTTACTGCAAGTGTTCAGACTGTTGACATATTTGTGCCCATATGTACATTTTATCTACTGGTTTTATTTTTGAATGAATATTTTCTAAAATTGTATGATGTTTTTGTTGAGTTATTAGTACACAATACTTTTTCTGACCTTGCCCCTGACAAATAACCCAAATTACAAAAAAAAAAGACTAAAACTAACAATAAAACTAATAAACTAAACATTTTCAAAAAATAAAAGCTAAACTAAACTAGCAAACCCACTTTAAACTATTTAAACCTAAACTGAATTAGAAAACAAAAAGTCAAAACGAAATAAAAATAAAAACTAATGAAAAATGCAAAACTATAATAACCTTGGTATTTCGGCGGAAGTACCGATCAAGTGTTTACAAAGCAAACGTGCAAAGACCAAACGCCCTTCACAAAAAAAAACGGTAAAACAACGATGTTGGACGATATTGAAGTTGGAGGAGAAAACGAGACGAGTTTTTCGCCCTTCCACGATTCTTCCGCCTACGTGACGCGTGACCTGTGACCTTTCCAACATGATTACGAAATACGTGCCGCATCGCAAGACATTTGTGGTTAAAAAGTATATATTTTCCTCGTCAGTTTCGGCCCACTGTGAAAAGAAAGCGCGCAAAACGTCAATTTCAGTATTTAAGTGTCTAAATGTGTATTTAGGGTACTATATTCAACATATATTCAAGTGCAAGTGAGCTTGAAAAATTAAACTAAATACATATACATAAATATATATAAAATGTGTGAATAGTAAGTAAAAACTAAATCAAATTAAAATGAATTATAAAGAAAACATATAAGGTCATTATTTAAGTCTATTAAGTGTAACATTTAACATATGTAAAATATCGAACGGATTTAAACAAAGTGCAAGTATATACGTAATCGATCCTACTCGACCCGCTCCGGCATTGGCCGTTCCTTACACCTAAAAGGTTGAATGTGGTTCAGTGTTTCCCTCATATGTGACACAAGCAATAAATAATGTGCTATTTATAGCAGTCAAAGGGCATACCTTTACTTTGAGCTTGTCTTTCTTCCTGTGTTCTTTTTCCTTTTTATCGACTCCGAAAAGATAGCGTTTGGATGCCATTTCTACCACAACTTAACTTTATCTATTCTTCTTTTCATTTAAATTAACTAAAAGTAGCATCGTGTATGACGAGACTTGATGACGTTACGAGAGAATATTCCGATAATACCCAAATAGTGACGTCGACGTTACCATAGAGATTAGAATATTTGGAATTTTATTTTATTTTTGACAGCACATTTTCTGTCATACAAAACGCTTAAGCAATTAAGCATTAATAAAGAGTAATTTTTCACGTTTCTAATGAGCATTTTGGAGAGAAGTGTGGTGGAATCTGTGTGTGTGTGAATACTGTGATAATTACGGTACTCCTGGGGCCATGAAGCCGGTTTCGCTGGCTAGCCAGGTACGTTTCAGTTTAGATTGCGCCAATCCTGGGTTTTAGGTACCATGAAAGTGGCTTGGCTTTTAGCTGTGTTCATCGTCATAGTAACTTAAGCTCCACAGCTAGCCTGCTCCGGAGCAGGAATGTTCTGGATAAGACTGAAATTGGACCAATCAGCTGTGAGCAAAGTGACATGTCACTCCCCCCATTTTCTCCTAAAGGTCACTATATGATAAAAAAAAGATACTGTCTGGCTTTAATGATAATGACCTAATATAATAATTTTATATAATTGATTTATATAATGATATATATATAATAAATATACCCTTAATCCATTACACACAAGCAATTTTGGTTTATAAATGATTAAGCATTTATTTTAAATGAATATTATACAGATAATATGCAACAAGCTGTAGAATAAATAGATAAAGCTTTAAAAAATGTGATCTTACATGTTCGAGTATATATATATATATATAAATAACCAACTATATAAACTGATTTCGCAACTTTCACTTGAGCAAGATATTTTCTTTATTTATCCTCTTTGGTGGAAAAGTATTTTCTTCTGTGTAAATGCATTTAAATTCTCTTTCACAATCACACTTTCTCTGTTGAAAGGCATGTGATTGGCTGTTCACTACTGATGTCCCACAAACTCAGGATCAAAGCCTGAGTTGACAGAGAAAGCTGATGATCAGCTTCATGGTACCAACAAAGCCGGATTGGATTGGTTTGGTTTTGTCAACTCGAAACCAATCCCGTAACCCTGAGTTTGTTCAGCTACCATCATGGTACAGGCCCCAGTTCCCCCACTATATCAACAGGGCGGTATTAGGCAAATTAGTGTTAAGTGCTACTGTGTATGCTTCTTATGTTTTCGGATTTGATTTATTCTGTTGTTCTTATATGCGATGGAAAAAGCGTGAAGGACGAGTTCGGCAAAAGGCGGATTTGAGCTCTGTTCCTCGTCTGGGATCTATCGAGCCCTTTGAAACTGCAATTCGGACCTTCAACCGGTTGTACCCCGTTGTCCACTATATGGAGAAAAATCCTGGAATTTACTCAAAAAACTTAATTTCTTTTCGACTGAAGAAAGACATGAACGTCTTGGATGATGTAAGGGTGAGTAAATTATCAGGAAATTGTAATTATTAAGTGAACTTTAATGTGTAAGATTTGTTCGCTTCACTTTTCAAAGAGACTAAAACACTTATATAACTAGCATTAAAAAAACACATTATTTATTCACCACCACTATTGGAAAAGATACTTAGATATAAAAAAATAAGTACTAGTAGCATGAAAATAAATACTTAAGGTTTAAATGTTAAAACGGCTTGCCATAATTTTACATTAGATGGCAGTTTATGGTGTCTGAACCTACTATTAGGAGAAATAGACTAATGTCGATCTTGTCATTAAGCTTAATCACTCATGTTGATGGTTAAAAAGGAAATATAGGAGATCATAACGTCAATAAATCTGCAGAAATCTCCGGTTTACCAGAAGATCAAAAGATTAAACATGAGAATGCGTCATTATTCAAGATAATCTGTCTGGACTTCCTGCACATGGACATGTCAGGCCCGTGAAAACCAAAACACTAGATATTAATAAAGGATTAAACGGGTTTTCATTATGACAGTGGCTGAAACATCAGCGCGAGCTTTCTGTCAGGTAACAATCATATATTGATTATTTTTACATGAATAAATAAACAGATGAAAGACGTCTAACGTTTACAGCACAGCATTATTAACTCATGTAAACAAAGAGAAGCAATCAATGAGCACGGGCACCCTCATATTTCAAACATATACTCACTTTAAACGCTTTAGTTGGTGTTGAATGAATCGCTGCTGCTCGCCGCGCGCTCACGGAACAGAAGGAGCGAGCGAGACCCGAGCGAACCATTCGCGCTCACGAGCGGGGGAGTTCACTAGCACAAAACCGACACAAAACCGCCAAACATTACACAGATGAGCTTAAATGTATGTGTAATCACGTGTTAACAGTTAGTACCCCTATAACAATAGACATGAGACACAATAGTGCTTTTTAAAAAATATATTTTGTCATTTTACCACATGGTACATTCCGGCACGGTTTCCCAGCGCGACTGCATAGATGACGCCATCAGATGATGGGAAAGGCCCATTTCTGAGGAAATATCTGCTCCTTTTGTGAAAGCAAAGACTTCTGTTGTGAACATTATTGTTTTAATTCAAATTTAAACTATGTTAGTGTTCTTTCAGACATATTTTATACAAACAAAAATATGACTCGATTCATTTTGTACATTTAAATAATAATATCCTTATATCCAGTGCTGGGTAGTAGCCTAACTGATTACATGTCATCTGGATTACGAAATCAGATTACAAAAATTAAGTACTTGTAATTAGATATTACATTTTATTATATATATATGTTACAACGATCAGGCATAACATTATGACAGTGAATAACACTGATGATCTCTTCATCACGGCTCCTGTTAGTGGGTGGGATATATTCGGCAGCAAGTGAACATTTTGTCCTCAAAGTTGATGTGTTAGAAGCAGGAAAAATGGGCAAGCGTAAGGATTTGAGCGAGGAAGGGCCAAATTGTGATGGCTAGACGACTGGGTCAGAGCATCTCCAAAACTGCAGCTCTTGTGGGGTGTTCCCGATCTGCAGTGGTCAGGATCTATCAAAAGTGCTCCAAGAAAGGAACAATGGAGAACCGGAGACAGGGTCATGGGCGGCCAAGGCTCATTGATGCACGTGGGGAGCGAAGGCTGGCCCGTGTGGTCCGATCAAACAGACGAGCTACTGGAGCTCAAATTGCTCCAGAAGTTAATGCTGGTTCTGATAGAAAGGTGTCAGAATACACAGTGCATCTCAGTTTGTGGCGTATGGGCTGCATAGCCGCTGACCAGTCAGGGTGCCCATGCTGACCCCTGTCCACTGCCGAATCTCACACATTTCAATGTGGTACTAGACTATCTGATTCAAATCAATGGTATAAACAAGTTAGGTCAAAAGTAATCTAAAACTAGTCTGATTACATTACCTTTACATTAAAATATTAATGGATTACATTACTAACTACAGTTTTTGTCATGTGAATTGGAATCAGTAACTTTTGAATTTCAGAACTGCTTATATCCGAAATGTTACCTAGCTCTGATGTTTTATTGTTAAATTTGCTTGGTGCAAATAAATAAGGATTTAAGAAAGTCAGACCACACAAAACAAAATGAATCTCTAACATGAATTTTATTCACAGTTTTATATGATGTTTACACAATCTATGAATCTGTGCTGATAATGATAATTAAATATTATATAATATATTAGGGCGGTCAAATGATTAATTGCGATTAATCACATCCAAAATAAAAGTTTGTGTTTACATAATATATATGTGTGTGTACTGGGTATAACTATCATGTGTATATAAATACACACACACACACGTATATATTTAAGAAAAATGTGTTGTATTTATATACAAAATATATTTATGCATAATATAAATTATATAAATATATATTCAGTATATACATGCAAATATTTCTTAAATATGTACATGTATGTGTGTGTATTCAAATATACATAATTATACACAGTACACACATATATATTATGTAAACACTAACTTTTATTTTGGATGCGATTAATCGTTTGACAGCCCTAATAATATATATAATACATACACACATGTAAACAAATATATGCATGTATGTATGCATTTATAATATATATCTCTTTGTGCAGAACATGAATTGCTGTTATTAAGGACAAATCTAATACATTCTTGTGTAAAAAGGTCCCCATCTCAGAGCTGCTTTAGTTTCTGAATCCCAGTGTTTGTCAAGTACCTTAAAATGACACTACAAACCATATTAAACAAGCAACTTACTAACAGCCAACATTGGTTTCAGTGTCTGCATGTATATTGTTCCCTTAAGACTATTCCGCTTTACATAGAAAACACAAGGAATTCTCACCCTTGGGTGATTCCATTTGTAAGTACTGTATGATCAAAGCTCGGCATCCCTTAGCACCAGAAGTCAACATTCAACAACATCAACTATCTCTGTGCATAAAATAAGACATACTTTTTTTTTAAGTTAATCGTCCCTCCTATAACCTGATGTACATTCAGTCACTGTAATATTTACTTCTTTCCGAGTTCTCTGGCTCTTTCCGTGGCCGCCTCTACAGCTCCCATCGCAGCCGCTCTGAATCCTCCCTTCTCCAGCGCGTGGATCCCGTGAATCGTGGTCCCTCCGGGCGTACACACCTCGGCCTTCAGCTCAGCCGGGAGCTTCCCGGTGTCGCGCAGCAACACTCCAGCGCCCTACAACCCGGCAGACACTTCAGATATCAGTGCGTTCTGCATTTATAGTTTATGAGATATAGGAGGCATTCAACACACAAATTCTAAATTATTTTCTTACTCTGTATGTTTGTCTCGTTTTCCAGTACAAATACATTCTTTAAGGGGTCATGACAAGACAAATCAAATTTGCCTTGATCTTGACATATAAAAGGTCTCTGTACTATTAAAAAAAACTTTCAAATCTTAAAGGTGCAGTGTGTAGTTTTTATAAAGATCTATTGAGAGAAATGCAATATAATATACATAACTATGTTTTCAGTGGTGTATAAAGACCTTAAGCCGCGTACACACTGTGCGATTTATAATAGTCCTTTAAGATCGTTTCTTGTCAGACTGTACGAGCATGATCCCCTCTGTAAGCCATGTCACACTGTAAGATCTAAGTTGTCATTAATGTCAGACTGTACGATAGTTGAGGCGCGCTAAAACGGACGCACGCAAGAAAATCGTCCAGAGATTTATATCATCAATGAATGACGCGTTCGGTGACGGTGAGCTGCATTACACGCGGGACTGAAATGGTGGCTACAATGAAATCTCTAGCGCTCATTTTGGTCATAGTTTGTCTTGAAAAACGAAGATAATTTGACGGCCGTCGTAGGAGAAGTCACTGCAGGATTGTGCACCAAATCATCTGACACTGCCAGAATTTCGTCTGAGGTCAAATTTGATCGCAGCGGTCATTAATCGGCTGCCGGTGAACATGTCAAACTAACGATCAAAGACTTCAGACTTTAGCCTAGGATCAGAGGAATCTTTTAGGATTTGCAAAATTTGTCCCAGACGGCCAAATCGTGGCCAAAATTGCACAGTGTGCACCCGGCTTTACATAATGAAGCGTTATGTTATTATTACCTTAGAGCCATTTCTATCTACACACACCGCGGGTCCCCTTACAGTGAAATCGGCATTTTGCGCCGTCATGTTTCTACAGAAGCCCTAAACGGACAAACTTCTCTAGAGCGCTAGTCACTCTCTGCTCTCTCCGACTACAACATTTTTGTCCTGTGTCGGCCACCGTAGCTTCTCTATGTGCTTGAAAAGGGAGGGGTGAGAGGTAGACGGCTGCAATTCGCAACATCACCTCTAGATGCCGCTAACATTTACACACTGCACTTTTAAAACTTTGTCATTATAAACAAAGCATTCATTTAATCAAACTCCAAAATACAGCTTATTTTGAGATCTGTGATGTCACACAGGCAAATGCATTTGCGTATGCCTGCCTCCAGAGCAAGACATCGACGAATACATACATCATCGCACAATAGGCCCCGCCCACTAGCATTCAGTTGCTTAACGGCTGACATTCGCCTTCTCTGGATGAGTGTTGCATCAAAAGCAAATAGAGCTCCTGATAATGACTGACGCGGTCTACACTGATACAGTTACAGATGTGTGTTCAGTTTCTGACGGACTGCACGCACTTGATTCTGCCGACAACAGGACAAATGGAAGAATGTTTGCTTTGATCGTCCAGTTTAAACAGCTGGTTTGAGTCTCTGTACAGACTTCAGAAGATCCCAGAGTGAGGAACAAGTGCATGTTTTTTTTTGATGGTGTCCCGGATTGCATCAGAGGGTGATATGTTTGTTCGGAGCATTTGACTGAGGCTCAGTGTAATGGAGAGTTCAAAGAAACTTTTATTGACAGATGAAGCAGCGATTGTATTAGCCGATCATAACAGTGGGCGTTTACTGACATGCCTTAAAGGAGTGGTTGATTATGATTGACTTTTGTAACTTTAGTTAGTGTGTAATGCTGCTGTTTGAGCATAAACAACATCTGCAAAGTTACGATGCTCAAAGTTCAAAGCAAAGGGAGATATTTTCTTTTTAAGGACTACAACAAACGGCTGGTAGGGACTACAACGAGCTTCTTCACGGGTTAGTGACATCACTAACCCTAAAATTTACATAAACCCCGCCCCCGGGAACATGTTGAGAAGAGGAAGAGTTGTTGTAATCGAGCACAGTCGCTCAAGCTGTCATCCGTCTTTCACATTTATTAATACAGTACGAACACAAATGCAATAGCACGTCATAAAGCATATAAAATATAACCTACCTACCTTAAACTAAACTATCCCTGTTCTCTCTTCATGCAGCAGATATTCTCTGGCTCATCTTACAACAGTTCCCACACCAGCGGTTTATAGATTATCATGACAGAATATGCTAATCAATGACTTGAAGATCGTTAACTCAGAACGTTTCTGATTGGTTAGTTGATCAATTTATGTCTCATTCTACATGTTGTCTCTTCTTCTTTGACTCCGGTTTGAACATAAAAGGCTGAACAGTTTCAGACATTTTCAGTGTGTGTCTGCGTGAGGTAATCGGAGCTGCTGACATGAGCTCTTGAAGCTCCGCCCTCTTCCTGAAAGGAGGCGGGAGCAGCAGCTCATTTAAAGGGATACACACAAAAATGGCACGTTTTTGCTCACCCTCAAAAAGTGAATTTTAACATGCTCTAAAAATTCCCCACACTCTGGAGACATCAGGATCAAGATACATCTTGTAAAAAGGGGTATTATAGGACTCCTTTAAAAGGAGCTGCACCTTAAAAAAAACGATTATTTCAGACAGAGGAGAAAAGATTTTGTAATAATTGTTTGTGCAAAACATTTATTAACATTATAAGTGAACCTCAAGGAGCATGTTAAAATAAATCCATGTCATGACTCATTTAAAGTGCCTCTATTTCACTTTTTCGGATATTACCTTTCATGACGTGTTTAATAGAGCTGTCTGAGAATGTAAAAGGTCAGTTTCAAAGATCATAGTGCAGATAAATAAAGTTATTGGCTTCCAAAAGAACAAATGGATTCTGAACACAACAGACTGGGCAATCTGACCAATCAGAGCAGAGCAGCTCTCAGAGAGGCGGGGTTTAGAGAGACCGAATCTTCGAACTAACCATTTCAGACGCTGTGATGCTGCAATGTATAACATGAAAAAATGTAAATGTTTTTTGACCTTTGATGAATGTAAACCTGTTGCCAAAACCTTTAAAATAGCATAATAGGGTCACTTTAAATGAAGATACATTTACATGAGATGCACAATGCATTGTTTTCTGAAAAAGGATATCAAAATTAAGTGAGTTTAAGCTTAAAATAAGAACAAATATTTGTCAATGAGGACAGAAAAATTAAAAGGGAAATTGTTCTTGTTTTAAGCATAAACTAGTTAGTTTTGATACTTTTTTTCAGAAAACAAGATTAATATCTGAAGTTGTTTTGCTGCTCAAGTAACTGCATCTTGTTTTAAGAATATTTAGATATTTGTGCTGGAAAACGAGACAAAAATAGTAAGAAAATAACTTTTTGCAGTGCAGCTACCACAAAAAAATTGTAAAAAAAAAAATAACAAACATGATTTCTTCTTAAATTTATGGGAAATAAAAGTATATTAACAGACACTTATTGAACTAAATGAAACCAACACTGAGCTGAATAATAAAATGACACCATTTTCTTTTTTACATATTTGATGTAGTTTTGAAAATTTGTATTATATAAAGCACTATACAAATAAAGGCGACTTTCCTAATAAAGGAATAAAGGCTAGTTCCTAATAGTAACAGCTTAATTAACACATTTTTTAAATTCTATTTATCTTTAATCAATAAAATAACCTCCTGTCTAGCTTGCCTCCTAATCTAGTTGTCTATATACAACCTGGCATAGTATATTATGAATATTGTTGGCTCTGTCACGAATTGCTCGCTTTGGATAAAAGCATGCAAATGTCAATAACAACAATCACACTAATCTGGGGTTTACACTGTACACAAATGGTAAATGTGTTGTATATAAAAACATGAAATCTTTCCTACCAGTATCGTCTGTGCTGCAATACGTCGAGCCAACGCACTCGGCATCCCCATTTTGACGGCTCCCTCCGCCAGCGCCTCCGCAAAGACATACACCTATGAGACGGAGCACAGCCATGACACCTTCAGAAACACTACACAAAAACTGGAATCAGGAGCCAATCTCAGACCATCTGGTTTATATTGCAAAGAGTTGACAAACATCAGCTGCACCCAGAATAATCTGGACTAGACGTTCATAGTGATAGTATTGGACTAGACGTTTTATAATCTTTTAGATGCTGAGGACCTCCAAATATGATCATCCTCATGTGAGAATGAGAGAATTTCAAAGACAGCTATATATTTTCATGCATAAAGACCCAATTTATAGTGTGAAAATATAATAATATAAATATGTGTAAAATATTATTTGGAAAATATTTCATTTCTATTATGTTAAATATTTTTTTTTTTATCTAATAGTACTGTGCTGTTAGATTTTTTTATTAATTTTTTGTTTGTTTTAATGATTTAATTTAATGTTATTTTCAATTATTTATTTAAATGCATTTGTTTGCTTGTTTTAATGGTTTATTCATTTAGTTTAATATTTTATTTATTTATTTAACAGTTTTACTCTAAATTTATATTGTGGCACATTGATATTATAAATATGCATAAAATATTGTTTGGAAAATATTTCATTTCTATTATACTGTTTTACCCACAATAGTACTGTAAGATTATTTATTTTATTTATTATTCGTATTATTTATTTATTTAAATGTATTTATTTATTTTTACAGTTTTACTCAATTCCCTAGCAAACCCAATTTATATTGTGGAAAATTTATATTATAAATATGTGTAAAATATTATTTGGATAATATATAATATTTAATTTCCATTATGTTAAATTTTTTACTACTCACTATAGTAATGTACTGTTAGATTTTATGTAATTAAGTTAATTAATTTCATTTAATCCTATTTTTATTTATATTTTACAGCATTTCTCTAAATGTTTCCAGACCCCTGCATTCTTCATTCAGGTAATTTGTGTGTAATTTATGGAAAAACCTGATTCAGAGGTAAGAAGCTGCTGCCACTCACAAACGCGACGCCGCTGCCACTCAAGCCCGTGTGGGCGTCGATCCAGGGCTCAGGCCCCGCCTCCACTAATCCACACGGGCTGAGGAGGGTCTTCAGGAGAGTCTCCTCCTCCTCTCCAGCGCACGAGCCTGAGGCCAGGAGCAGCGCGCCTTCCAGGAGCACGCAGGGAAGATTCGGCATCATACGGATCACGTGTGTCCCGGCAGGCAACAGCTGGAGATACAGACAGCGATGATATCTGATGTTCTCAGAGGTTAGAAAAAAAGGAATAGTTCTGCCATCATTTTAGATTTGGGTAATGATAAACCATACGTAAATCACCTCACCTCCTCAAGTGTTGCTAGAGTGACTCCGGCTGCCATGGAAACGATGATGTGTTCTTGAGTGACATTCTGGGAGATTCCATTCAGAACCTTTTGAACCAGGTGAGGTTTGACGGCCAGAAAGACCAACCGAGAGCGCTCGACAACCTCGTCATTCGAGTGAGTGATGGAAACGCCTCTCTCCTGCGAGAACATCGACAAACCGGTCACGATACTGCGGAAATGACATTAAACGTCATGCTGGGAAACATGGAAAACTTTTACACATTACTGGCTTATTTAAGGAACCCAGGTGTGTGTATACTTAGCAAACGGATAAATCTCATGAAGAAACATCTAGGTCATATTTCACCCCCAAACCAACAGTAATGAAAAATCACATGATCACAATTCATTTATTAACATAATTTTCGACCTCAAGGGTCCCCATGTATGAATGACCCAATTTAAAGAGTTAAATATTTTTTTTTTTTAAATAAATGTGTAAAATATTATTTGGAAAATATTTCACTTTTTAATAGTACTGTACTGTAAGTTTATTTATTTAAATGTATGTATGTATGTTTGTTTTAATGATTGATTTAGTTTAATGTTATTGTTAATTATTTATTTATTTAAATGCATTTGTTTGTTTTAATTATTTATTTATTTAGTTAGTATATATATATTATTTATTTATTTTTACAGTTTTACTCAATTCCCTAGCAAACCCAATTTATATTGTGGCAAATTAATATTATAAATATGTGTTTGGAAAATATTAAATTGTATTATGTATTATTATGTATTATGTATTTTTCTACCCACAATAGTACTGTAAGATTAGTTATGTATTAATTTACTTAAATGCATTTATGTTAATGTTATTTTTTATTTATTTATTTTACAGTTTTACTCTATATTAAAGCAAACCCTATTTATATAGTGGAAAATTAATATGATAAATATGTGTAAAATATTATTTGGTAAATATGTAATAGCCTATTTAATTTCCATTATGTTACAGTATTAACATTTTTTACTACTCACTATAGTACTGCACTGTTCGTAATTAAATGTATTTATTTATATTTACTTATTTTAGTAATTAATTTATTTCGTTTAATCCCATTTTTAGAGACGGAAATGCCCCTCTCCTGTGAGAACATTGACACAAACCGGTCATGTTACTGCAGAAATTACCAGCGAAATGTCATGCGGAAAAAGGCTTTATGCAAAATATTTTTATATTCATTTTAATAACAATAATAATATTTGTATATATGAAATATAATAAAATAACTACATTATCTTAGTTATAGGATGAAACATGACCATAACATTTCTTGACTTTTTTATGGAACTGCATAATTCAAATGTAAATGATGTCACAGGTCGTACCTGAAAGCGAGGAAGGTTGTTCGCGGACGGAGCGCTAATGACTATATTAGTGGCTGGAACCTTCCCTACAGCACAGAAAACAGCAGAACACGTCAGAAAACCACAGAAACTTTTACATTAAAATAAATAAAACTATCCAAATTATTTGTTTATTATTTTGTTCATTTACAGCTATCACTGACAGGTGAAGTGAATAACACTGATGATCTCCTCATCACGGCTCCTGTTAGTGGGTGGGATATATTAGGCAGCAAGTGAACATTTTGTCCTCAAAGTTGATGTGTTAGAAGCAGGAAAAATGGGCAAGCGTAAGGATTTGAGGGAGTTTGACAAGGGCCAAATTGTGATGGCTAGACGACTGGGTCAGAGCATCTCCAAAACTGCAGCTCTTGTGGCGTGTTCCCGGTCTGCAGTGGTCAGGATCTATCAAAAGTGCTCCAAGGAAGGAACAGTGGAGGACCGGAGACAGGGTCATGGGCGGCCAAGGCTCATTGATGCACGTGGGGAGCGAAGGCTGGCCCGTGTGGTCCGATCAAACAGACGAGCTACTGGAGCTCAAATTGCTCAAGAAGTTAATGCTGGTTCTGATAGAAAGGTGTCTAGTGGAGTCCATGCCTCGACGGTCAGGGCTGTTTGGCAGCAAAAGGAGGACCAAAACAATATTAGGAAGGTGGTCATAATGTTATGCCTGATTGGTGTATGTCAGCAATGAAATAAGTACATTGTTTATACTTATGGATTAAAATAAAGTTAAAATTAATTACTTAATCATTTTCATCGTAATTTTATATGATGACGTTGTTAAGCTTGACGGTACCCTCCCTGACTATAATACGCTTCAAAAATATGAATAAAAATTATGAAAATTATGCACTACTGTCATTTATGGAAAATGATGTCACATATGGGTGGATTCTAAATTATGGGCAGGACTAGGTTGAGTTTAGACAAAGGGACATAACTTAACTTTATAGTCTGTTTTTTATAAAACATCTTACATTTTTCATTTTCAGAAAGTAACAAATAAACACTTACAAAAATGCCAAAAATGCAAAAATATTACCAAATCTCAAGAATGACCCAAAATCTGTTTGTTAGTTTTTTTTAACCCTCTATGGTACAGCGTTGCCATATGGCAACAATTAATTTCTACTCATTTCCTTGTTATTCAGAGAAAAAAAAAATACAATAAATTGCACTTTGGAAATTAAAAGGGCAGGCCTTAAGGTAGCCAATGGTGTGCTGTTTTTTAAGTCACATGACATTTGAATGTCCCTCCAAAACTCTCTTTTCCCCGGTCACCCTTACTTCAGAATTGCTCTATTAACCTCATTTCTGTTTATTGTAGTATAGTTGTGTTTATGTAGAAGTAACAATTATTTCTTCTTTTCAGAAAATTAACAGCAATACTTTACGGAAAGGGCAATATGAAGAGTGCAGAGTTAGCTCTTCCATGTGATGAGAGTGAGGATGAGTCAGCCAAAGTATAGGGAACGATAGGGATTAATGATAGGGATCTACTTATTTTTGGTTTCCATGAGTCCCAAGCAGTGTTGGGGCATTACAAGTAACTTGAGTTACGTAATCATATTACTTTTTCAAGTAACGCATTATTTTTAAAATTTACAACAAAATATCGGAGTTACTTTTTCACATTTATTTGACTGACAGCTCTCCTGTCCCCAAGTTGAGAAAATCCAGAGTAATTGCAGAGGCGTGTGTGTAAACATGTTATTGTAGTTCTAGACTAAATGTGGGCATTTACTAATCTCACTTGCACAAAAAAAGATTCAGTACTTCTCAAAAATAATAAAAATGTGTGCAAAATCAAAATACTATGCAAACCTCCAATAATTAAATATGTTATGCATTTAATCTCACTTTATTGACCAATGTCTTGCTGCTGACCTTCGATGATTCAGTTAAACCATGAGCAAAAATGATTTTTAGTTTTTATTGGTGAAGTAAGTGTTTTCTTATAGGGGTCCTGAACTGAGAAATCAACTTTTCATTCAGCCTTTGATATATAAAAGTTCATCGTGATATAAGAATATCCTGTAAGTTTCGGAGCTGAAAACGTCCTTGCTAGTCAAAGAAAAGCTTTTATTGACACCAGACCCAGCAAACGCTCGATCTCAGAATGTGTCGACACTTGACGTCATCGTGTGGTGAAAAGCCGCCTCAACAGAAGAAGAAGAACACCTGATTCTGTAGCCCCGCCCACCGGCTCGTGGAGCTAAACGGATCGCGCTACCGAGCAATAAACATGCCGAAGATAGCAAGATATTGTGCTGTGCCTGGTTGTTCAAGAACACAGTCGCTGCATAAGCTTCCTTCGGATTCTAATATTAGGAATGCATGGATGAACTGTATTTTTAATGAAGATCCAGCTCACGTGGGGAAAGACATTGCGCGCTTGTTCGCTTCATTTCACCACGGATTCGTTTGTAATCAAGAGACTGGATTTGCAGGCAGGATGAGATTACATGAATGAAGGAAGCAACACATTTATGGGAGTAAAAAATGTATAGTGATAGTATTGCATTGTTACAGATCGTTTGATATCTATTGATTATGTGTACGTGTCTAACTGAACATAACTTGTCACGCTGTCACAGGCTGGAGAACCCTTTATTTGAGGTGTTGTTGGTTCTTTGTGCTGCGATTCGGGATCAGACTCGTACATGTAACGTTATGGGCCAGGGCTTGCCAAGCCCAACGTCCCGGGGCTATGTGTTTTCCAGACGGGCTACCAAAACGTAAGCCCGGCCTGCTGACGGGCTATCTTAAATAGTGAAATAACATTCCTCTCTTGACTTGATATTTGAAGGAAAAATACAATCGCGGAAGTTTTGATCATGCTGATTTGTCTGACTCTGCAGTGAGGCTTGTGTGTGTGTGTGTGTGATGCACGGTTCGCGGTTATATTCACCGATCGGGCAGGCCAAGAAATAAAAAAATAACATTCCAATTAATCGCAGGTGGACGAGAGATAAATCATTGTGTTTGTTTGATAAAGACATTTTGCGAGCCCTGTGGGCGAATCATCCCGGTTGCCGTTTCTCCACACGCTTTCAAAACAATTCCCACATGTACTGACAGGGGAGCTGAAGCTCATTAAATATGCAAAGCTTATCCAATCATAGCCGTGGGCGTTTGCTTCCAAGTCTTCAGTGCGGCACGCCCATAAAAACAGAGCGTTCCATGAGAGAGCCTCAAAACCAGGGTGGAAAATAGCCTATTACTTATTCATTATGATGTTTTTGAATGTAAAACCACACGAACATCATAAGTTGACCTCAGACAGTATAAAAAAAAATTCAAAAGCCAGTTCATGACCCCTTTAAACTTTTCCCTCCTGCATCCTATTCTTCTGCAATCGCAAGGTTTGAGCTGCGCCCTCTACTGTACATGTGTGAATTAGCATTTTTGCCATTTTTTATTTCAATTTTGATCTAAAAGGGTCTTTACGTTTGCACAAAAATAGAACTTTTTTGTTATTTATAAAAAAAAAGATTAAAAAAAGCCCAGCCCCGGTGAGAAAAAGTAATGCAAAAGTAATGTAACGCAATATTGTAATACTTTCCCCAACACTGGTCCCAAGTATACACATCTATCACTTTCTAAAAGAAATGTGCATTTAAATAGAAAATAAATTTTTTTGACCATTTTCCATTGTGGTACAGCATTGCCATATGGCAACGTTTTTGGTTTGTATAATTGAAGCCATTTCATGGTTAGAACATAATGCGTCCCATAGAGGGTTTTAAACTATTTAATATGTTTTGTGCACTTTATAAAAAGGGCTGTCAGAAATAATGCACTTAATCCCGATGTGCACCTGGCTAGGGATGGCGTGTTTTTCACCTGACGCGATGATGCCCTGCGCGATTCCAAACGCCATGTTTCCCGCTCCGATGAATCCGATCTTCAGCTGACACACATCCTGAACTCAAAACAAACACATACTCCACATTAGTGTTGTGTGATGCTGGTGGCATGTGATCCCCAAACAACATCCAATCACGAGGTAAACAACAGCTACTCACAGACTGAATCGCTGGTGAATCGATGCTTTCTGAAAGATTCATTGTTGATTTGGTGCAGCTTCAGCAGCTCCGTGTGAATCAGATCACATCAGTGTTTAAATGCTAAACTCGTGTCATATGGAGAACGTTTTCTTCTTTACTTGCATTTAAGAAACTACAGTCGATGCACTGACACCTGCTGGACTGGATCAACAGGGACTCACTACCCCTTGTCAAAAAATCCTATTGGAATTTCAGTTTATCCTGTGGGATCTTATTGGATTCTTCTCATCTTATTAGACATTCTGATTTATTTAAATGGAATTTCACTTTGCCCTGTGATATTTTTTTATTATTACTACCTTTTATTATAATAATTAATTAATTACTTTTAAGAGTAACATTGTGTGTGTGTGTGTGTGTGTGTGTGTGTGTGTGTGTGTGTGTGTGTGTGTGTGTGTGAGAGAGAGAGAGACCCAATTGGATTCCATTAAAATCCTGTAGAAATTATCCTACAGGATATTTATGTATTGTCTTATAAGACAATTCCCACAGAATCCAATAGGAATCAGATGAGGACATAAATATCCTATAAGACAATTCCTAACGGAATCCTATAGGAACCGTTCCAAAATATGATAGAAATTCTAAATGGAATCCTGTACAGGTTTCTTATTGGGTATCTGTCTATAAAGATACTGAGATAGCGCCACCTGCTGGACTGAACTGCATTTTGCACAGCCACACTAGCTTAAAATTATTGAAACAAATTTTTAATAATAATAAAATTGGCAAATATATACACTGCCGTTCAAACGTTTTTGATCGGCAAGATTTTTTGTTTTTTTAGAAGAAGTCTCTTCTGCTCACCAAGGCTGCATTTATTTGATTAAAAATACAACGACAAAAAACAGTAATATTGTGAAATATGACTCCAGTGTAAATCAGCTGTTTTCTATGAGAATATATAGTAAAGTGTAATTTATTCCTGTGATCAAAGCTGAATTTATCATCATTACTCCAGTAAATCCTCATATGAGAGTGATTTGTGAAGGATCATGTGACACTGAAGACTGGAGTAATGATGATAAATTCAGCTTTGATCACAGGAATAAATTACACTTTACTATATATTCACATAGAGAACAGCTGTTTTACACTGGACTCATATTTCATAATATTACTGTTTTTTTGTTTTTGATAAAATAAATGCAGCCTTGGTGAGCAGAAGAGACTTCTTATAGGATTCCTGCAGGATTATTATATGATTCTTGTATGATTCCTTTAGGATTCTTATAGGATTTCTGTAGGATTATTATAGGATTCTTGTATGATTCCTTTAGGATTCTTGTATGATTCCTGCAGGATTATTATAGGATTCTTGTATGATTCCTGTAGGATTATTATAGGATTCTTGTATGATTCCTGTAGGATTATTATAGGATTCTTGTATGATTCCTGTAGGATTATTATAGGATTCTTGTATGATTCCTGTAGGATTATTATAGGATTCTTGTAGGAATCTTATAGGATTCTTGTAGGAATCTTATAGGATTCTTGTATGATTCCTGTAGGATTCTTATAGGATTCTTGTATGATTCCTTTAGGATTATTATAGGATTCTTGTAGGATTCCTTTAGGATTCTTATATGATTCCTGTAGGATTATTATAGGATTCTTGTATGATTCCTTTAGGATTCTTGTAGGATTCCTTTAGGATTCTTATAGGATTCTTATAGGATTCTTGTATGATTCCTGTAGGATTCTTATATGATTCCTGTAGGATTATTATAGGATTCTTGTAGGATTATTATAGGATTCTTGTAGGATTCCTGTAGGATTATTATATGATTCTTGTATGATTTCTTTAGGATTATTATAGGATTCTTGTAGGATTCCTGTAGGATTATTATATGATTCTTGTATGATTTCTTTAGGATTATTATCGGATTCTTGTATGATTCCTTTAGGATTATTATATGATTCTTGTATGATTCCTTTAGGATTCTTATAGGATTATTGTAGGATTATTATAGGATTCTTGTATGATTTCTTTAGGATTATTATAGGATTCCTGTAGGATTATTATATGATTCTTGTATGATTCCTTTAGGATTATTATAGGATTCTTGTAGGATTATTATAGGATTCTTGTAGGATTCCTGTAGGATTATTACATGATTCTTGTATGATTTCTTTAGGATTATTATAGGATTCCTGTAGGATTATTATAGGATTCTTGTAGGATTCCTGTAGGATTATTATATGATTCTTGTATGATTCCTTTAGGATTATTATAGGATTCTTGTATGATTCCTTTAGGATAATTATAGGATTCTTGTAGGATTCCTGTAGGATTATTATAGGATTCTTGTAGGATTATTATAGGATTCTTGTAGGATTCCTGTAGGATTATTATATGATTTCTTTAGGATTATTATCGGATTCTTGTATGATTCCTTTAGGATTATTATATGATTCTTGTATGATTCCTTTAGGATTCTTATAGGATTCTTGTATGATTCCTGCAGGATTATTATAGGATTCTTGTATGATTCTTGTAGGATTATTATAGGATTCTTGTAGGATTCCTGTAGGATTATTATATGATTCTTGTATGATTTCTTTAGGATTATTATAGGATTCCTGTATGATTCTTATAGGATTCTTGTATGATTCCTTTAGGATTATTATAGGATTCTTGTAGGATTCCTTTAGGATTCTTATATGATTCCTGTAGGATTATTATAGGATTCTTGTAGGATTCCTTTAGGATTCTTATATGATTCCTGTAGGATTATTATAGGATTCTTGTATGATTCCTTTAGGATTCTTGTAGGATTCCTTTAGGATTCTTATAGGATTCTTGTATGATTCCTGTAGGATTCTTATATGATACCTGTAGGATTATTATAGGATTCTTGTATGATTCCTTTAGGATTATTATAGGATTCTTGTAGGATTCCTGTAGGATTATTATAGGATTCTTGTAGGATTATTATAGGATTCTTGTAGGATTCCTGTAGGATTATTATATGATTCTTGTATGATTTCTTTAGGATTATTATATGATTCCTGTAGGATTATTATAGGATTCTTGTAGGATTCCTGTAGGATTATTATATGATTCCTGTAGGATTATTATAGGATTCTTGTAGGATTCCTGTAGGATTATTATATGATTCTTGTATGATTCCTTTAGGATTCTTATAGGATTTCTGTAGGATTATTATAGGATTCTTGTATGATTCCTTTAGGATTCTTGTATGATTCCTGCAGGATTATTATAGGATTCTTGTATGATTCCTTTAGGATTATTATAGGATTCTTGTAGGATTCCTTTAGGATTCTTATATGATTCCTGTAGGATTATTATAGGATTCTTGTATGATTCCTTTAGGATTCTTGTAGGATTCCTTTAGGATTCTTATAGGATTCTTGTATGATTCCTGTAGGATTCTTATATGATTCCTGTAGGATTATTATAGGATTCTTGTATGATTCCTTTAGGATTATTATAGGATTCTTGTAGGATTCCTGCAGGATTATTATATGATTCTTGTATGATTCCTTTAGGATTCTTATAGGATTTCTGTAGGATTATTATAGGATTCTTGTATGATTCCTTTAGGATTCTTGTATGATTCCTGCAGGATTATTATAGGATTCTTGTATGATTCCTTTAGGATTCTTGTATGATTCCTGTAGGATTATTATAGGATTCTTGTAGGATTCCTGTAGGATTATTATATGATTCTTGTATGATTCCTTTAGGATTCTTATAGGATTTCTGTAGGATTATTATAGGATTCTTGTATGATTCCTTTAGGATTCTTGTATGATTCCTGCAGGATTATTATAGGATTCTTGTATGATTCCTTTAGGATTATTATAGGATTCTTGTAGGATTCCTTTAGGATTCTTATATGATTCCTGTAGGATTATTATAGGATTCTTGTATGATTCCTTTAGGATTCTTGTAGGATTCCTTTAGGATTCTTATAGGATTCTTGTATGATTCCTGTAGGATTCTTATATGATTCCTGTAGGATTATTATAGGATTCTTGTATGATTCCTTTAGGATTATTATAGGATTCTTGTAGGATTCCTGTAGGATTCTTGTAGGATTCCTGCAGGATTCTTATAGGAGTCCTGTAGGATTCTTGTAATTCTGTAGGATTCCTACAAAAGTGCCACAGGAAAATGATCACGAAAATCCTGTGGGATCCTGCAGGAATGCATTATGCAGGTCCTGCAGGATTTTTCCTTCAGGATTTTTTTGTATAGATAGATAGTGTTGAGTAAAATATGCAATTGTACTAGTTTTCTCTATGGATAAACACTTTTATATGGTAACCACAACTGTATTTAGTATTTTATTACGAAAGTGGTTTATTAAGTAAAGAGACACCACAACTGTATTCATTGTTTTTATTTAATCATATAATAAAGAAACATACTTATTGTTAAAACATTTCAAGTATTGATAGAGAGAGAAGAAAACCTGTATTAGAAAGAAATGCAAGAAGAATGTTACCTCGAGACGAAGACGGCAGCAAAGGAGCCCTTGGGATATTTTCCGGTGAAAATTCTTATGTTGGTCATACTTTCAAAAAGTAGAATTTGTGATTCCGAATGACAGTATCCACACCGGCGCGTGACTGACAGCCGCACATTCTCCTTGGATTCATTCTCCTTGGCACAATTCACGTAAAGTTGATCATTCCGCGAATAACTGCAATTGCAGATTTCGAACAGAGATGACGACAACAAAAAGGAAAAACTACGGATTGCAGCTTTAAAACAAAAAAAACAAAACCAAAAAATCCCAGGAAAACAGATCAAATACATTAAAGAGAATTAGCAAATATGACTGAAATGTCCAGGTGGAAACTGTCAAAACGGCAATCGAGAAATTAACCAATTTTAACCCTCGGAAAAACATGCATCAAATGTCAACAGTAAGAATAAGCCGATTGAATTGCAAAAAGTGCCCAATATGGCATTTCACATGTTAATGCACACACCACAGCCAAAATGTGTCATGCATTGATACATACTGTACATAACCCGACAACAAGAAAAATAACAGCAACAACGTGCTTAGCTTTGTGTTGCGCTTAAACTTCAGACAGAACTACAGTACGTCTTTTTTGGAGTACATAATCATAGAACATAACGCACTTAACACAGTCAAAACTGATAAATCATCGATTCAAACCTCTTTCAGCAGCTGTCGGGGATGAGTAGAGTACAGTCTAGACGGTTTAAAAGTCGCAGATGTCCTGATCAGTGCAAATGATGATAAACAGGAGTCATATAGCCCCATATTCGATTTACATTTATAAAGAGCCTCGAGTCATCAACTCCCACAGGTGTAATCCGCGTTTTGAGAGTTGGGTCACTCTCCCACTCTGTATATTTATACTACTTTGGCATAGCGATCACTTGAATACACCACTACAAGTTAGCGCGCTAAAAACCTGTCAGTCATGAATGAGCACGTCTGCCTGCTGATCGCTGATTGGCTGAAAGTGCGTGCTCGTCGGCGACGTCAACACCAATGCCAGATGACTCTACGTGGGCTCCTGTGTTTAGTAACGTACTGATTTTATGGATTACTTAAGCTTTGTTTATTAACCAATTAGATTATAAAATGTTTGAAACCCGCCGAATTGACCCCAAACCAGCCCAAATTTTGTCCACCCGCCCAAGCCCATTTTTACCCGCACAATTAAATTCAAAACCAATTTTAAATTCAAAACCAATTGGGCGGGAACCCACCCAATCTGGCAGGGCTGTACACGTCTAGACAGCGCGGGAGATAATAACGGACACTTTTCCCTTTAGCGCTAAGAGCGTGCGACAAAGCAACGCCATTTCCATGCAAGTATACTTTTCATAACTGCTCTAATAATAATCTATAGTTCAGCCCAAAAAAAAAAAAACGTTATTTATGACATTAGTCATGTTATATGGATCATTATAGGTAACGTTAACTTGTTTAATTTCTGTAGGATGTTACGCAATCCTGCAGGACATGTCAGTGGACAAACCTACGCGATTCCTACAGGAATGTACTAGGCTACCCTGTCCTGTAGGATTTTCATTCTGTCTTGGTCCCTGTGCAGTCCTTCAGGATTCCTGCATCCTGAATTTTCATTTTTGGGTGAACTAACCCTTTAATAAAATATCTATAAAATAAAATATCGTTATTGTGAAATAAAATGTCTCATGTATGAATAATATGGTCATAATCCCTACTGTCAGCTAGTTTTAAGATATAAAAAGTAAAGGATTTTTGATCTACTGAGAAGTTTTTGTATGGAGCTGGTGTGTACGTTACAAAAAAACGTAAAATTAAAGTAAAATATATTAATTTAAACAAGGAATAATCTGTAAACTAAAACTTTTTTAAAGATATTTTACTTTAATTTTACGGGTTTTGTTTGGCAGTCGTAGCTGCCAGTCATTTACCTTTTTTTTTTTTTTTTTTTTTACAGTGGAGCATCTGGACAAAATTAAAGTTAAACTTCTCAGAAAAATCTACAACTGTCTAAAAGTTTGCAATTATTTTTTACACATATAGTGCTTAAAATATACACTCTTATGGGAAAAAAAGGTTCAGTGGGGTTCAACTGGGTTTGTGACTCAATTTTAAATAACGCTTTATGCGTTATAAGGAGTTAATAAGGAGAAATGTCTTAAATGATTGCATAATACTTTAATGTTTAACAGGTTATTTCCGTTTTTTCAGTACTTTAATGAGCTCATTGTTACAGAAACAAAGACAAATTGACTTGAGGTTGGTAATGTTGTTTTCAACATATACTTTGCTGAGATCTCGAGGGACGGAATGTTCTTTTGGGTGGAGTTTGAGGTTAAAAATGTGCTGGAGAGTACACTCTGTGCTAAGGCATGCACACCATGTCAGAACTATATATTATTTTACATTCCATCATGACCAGATGAACTCTCTAAAATGATTCTAGCTGTTTGCTCAGTTTATTTAAATAAAATAAGCTGAAACAACACAAATCTTTAGTTTTTTTACGTAATTGCCATTTTTACGTCAAATGAAATTACATTTGTAAAAAGCGAAGTTAACCTAAACCATTTGTGTTTGGACTACATGAATCATTTATGTTGCACATGTTATATTTGCAAAGTTGATTTTTGAGGTTAGCATTATGGTGAAGTGTAGACCTTGTGGTTAGGCTATGCTGTAACTGCTAATGCCAGTGACGAGTAATGTTTACTTGATCATTACTTGCATGCTACAAATAGCATGTGAACAAGTGTTGCGCTGACTATTAGTTTTTATAGAAATAAAGAAAATATATTAGTTCCCACAGTCTAAATCTGGTCATCAGTTCTACCCCGCTTTACTTCATCTAGTAGGAATGACACCATTTTTTTAGTAGTCTTGACTAAATGAATTTAAGTTCATACAACAAATCATTTCAAACCAATTAGATTTTGTTGAAAAAAACGTAATTCAATATCGTGGAAAAGTTTTCCTTGAATTAATTACGTTTGTTCAACAGCTTGTTTGTTTTTTTGAGTGTGACAGAGTTCGTTAAAGACAGTGGTTAAACTGGGCCGGGCACATAAGCCTGCTCGTTTGTGTCCTGATGTGCCTTGTTTGCAGTCAGTTGCCTACTGGAAATTATGTCACATAAAATTTGATGAAAGTGATGCTTTTGAAAACATATTTCTGACAATAAATGAAAGATTTTTGAAATGGCATGTCTATTTTAACAATCGGAACACGGCCGTATTCTTGTTCAGCTGCTTAATCTCGTTGTCAGTCGACCATGCATGCGCATCTAGGTGACACGGATAAATGTACGCAGCAATATATAATGAATGTTCCTGGGAGATCCGTAGTTGCGCGGGATGTGGAAGCGTGCAAAAGTTCCAGAAATGTACCTTGAATGACAAGGTAAGGAAAATAAGACTAAATCAAAATTAAATAACCAAGACTAGGTTGACCATGTGATTTTTCTCAGGAGATGTTTTGAGCATTTTACTACAGACACCGGATTATCAGCAAACTGCCAAGAGAACTGCTAGCTGGCTACTCAAAATAAACTAGCAATCTTTTCAGTCAGCATATTTGGGTTTGATCTGTGTGAATTACAGAAATATAAGACTTGCTAGACTTACTTTTAGCTACCAAGCAACCTTTCCACAAGGATAGATTGATTTTATTTTTGTGACTTGCGCATACCTTGATGTGAAATGACACAGAGTAGGCTGTGTGTGTGTGTGTGTGTGTGTGTGTGTGTTGTAGTAGTAAAGAGAGAGAATGGGAGAAGGAAGTTTGTGTGAGGTGGACCTGGTCACCACAGACCCAAATCTTCTCAGCTGTTGCTACTGTCATATGCTGCACTGTCTCTTCATGTGGCACAACATTATGTTTGGCACATTGTATGGGTCACTATATCATAACAAGGTAATACAATGTGTAATCAAGTGATGACTGATTAACAGTAATGTAAATGCTAAATGTCCTAATACCTGTTGATACTACAGCAATGCAAAGTATATGCTCTTAACCTTGCAGTTTTTCACATATCATGTAAGACTCAATTTCTCCATTTCTTTGCACAAAACTCTCCAGAAAGTGCCATGATCCTGTAAAAGGAGGGCAGACATGACAACACATGACAAAAGTAAAACCCATTTATTTTTTTGTGGCACTTAAAATAATTTGCTGCCTATTTTTTTCTCTTATAGGAGCCAATGGCTCCTTAATTGATTTTTTTGTCTGGAGCCCTGTAAGACCTCGCACTGCTGCGTTTTGGACCAGCTGGAGTTTGTTTATTAAGCGAGCAGGGCAACCGCCCAGTAGAGCATTACAATAATCTAGCCTTGAGGTCATGAATGCATGAACTAACTGTTCAGCATTTTGCATTGAAAGCATATGCCGTAATTTAGATATATTTTTAAGATGGTAGAATGCAGTTTTACAGATGCTAGAAACGTGGCTTTCAAATGAGAGATTGGTACCAAAGAGCACACCCAGGTTCCTAACTGACGACGAGGGCTTGACAGAGCAGCCATCAAGTGTTAGACAGTATTCTAGGTTACTATGTGCAGAGGGTTTTTGTCCAATAATGAAAAATTCATTTTTTTCAGAATTAAGTGGTAGGAAATTACTAGTCATCCAATTTTTTATATCAGCTATGCATTCCGTTAACCTCATCCTCAGTTTCTTTCAGCTCACAATTGTCTATTACACTACTGTACAGCTGACGAACAGAGGAGATGTGACTTTTGAGGTAGCATAGTCTTTTCTTAAGTAGAGAGTCAAGTCCACTTTCAGAAAGTCCACAGTCCTGTTCTGCAAGTAACACAAAAACACACAAAAAATATGTCATTTCAAGCGAGTGGTGTTCTGCTGTAATTTTCTGCAGAATTTACAGCATCAGTTAACTCAATTGCCAGTACAGAGCAGCAGCTATGGCTAATAACCACAGGTTCAATTAAAGAGCATGATATTGTGGATATATTGATGTTAATATTGTTTACACAAGATGAACAGGAAAGTAGGTAGTACTTACCGTTCTTTTTCATTTCAACAGATACTGATAGGCTTCACCGCTCTGTCTCCTCTCCACCAATCAGCTGGTGTGTGGTGGGCGTTCTGGTGCAATATGGCTGCCGTCGCATCATCAGGTGGTGCTGCACATCGGTGGTGGTTGAGGAGATTCCTCCCTTCTATATGTAAAGCGCTTTGAGTACCCAGAAAAGCGCTATATAAATGTAACAAATTAGTTAATTAACAGCAATATAGCTTGAAAGATCATTTAGAACAGAATGTTCTCTTTCAGTGATTTTTGATCTCTTTTAGGACACTCCGCTTCCGGAGCATCCGTTGGGTTTTTTTGGTGGTAAGATTATATGTGAAAATAATGGAATGAGTAGTGTATCAATTTACTTTATACAAAGTCTGTTAAATATATAAATGATAAATTAATCAACATGACCTTTGCATTTCTAAATGGAAACAATTCTAATGTTTTTGTGAATTTATTACATTTTATTAATGACAACTCTCAAAATAAGTTTTTAGTATGATAGATATGATGAATATGTTATGACAGGTTTGGTTTTGGGGGACTAGATATGCTTACACTGCTGCAGAGCAAGTGAAAACTTGAGACAAATGCATGCATGCTCCAGCAAGCATGGAAGACATCCTGCTGCACAACAGGCATAAACAATGTCTACTGTAAGCAGATAGGTCGATACATAAACACACAGTACATATATTAGAATTTAAATGAGTAACAAGACATACCGCGCTCATCCGGTAGCCATGGCCATGCATAACTTTCAGATGCCAGAACTGCATCAGCTGCATCAGGTGCTGCCCTGTTGTATTCGTCGACCGCTGCACTAAATTTGGCTTTTTCCTCCCAAAATTTTCTGCAGAGTTTGTGTTTTCTCTTGTTTCTAAAAAAGACAAATGCATGTCATGATATGTGCAATTTAAGACTTTTCAAAAAAAAAAATTCTTTCTTATAATGAATGTTTATTTTTGTATTTATATCCTGCCCAATTGCTACAGCATCCAGTCAGCACAGTACACCTACACCTAAAGGGACGGTGTCACGGAGGTGTATTTTTGCAGTGTTTTCATCTTCCTGTCTTAATGTTGTTATTTCAGGGGACTACTTGACTCCTGCACCCATTGACTAGTGCTGCTTACTCAAGGATCAGCACCATGAACACTCCGGAAACAACATCCAAAATATGGAAACAGGAAACATCCAAATATGGCCCCTTAGGAACTAATCTGAATTTGTCCCAAGGGTTTTATTGCTAACTTGCCAAGACAAAAATGCTTCTATATACTTATTGAAAAGGCTGGATGGTGTTTATCATGCTGCACTGCGTTTTATAACAAATGCTTGTTCACGTACTCATCACTGTAGCACTAGGTCATCAAATGGGATTAAATTAGTAGTATCTAGGGTACACTCAGAGCATGGAAAATCATCTTTCTCTTATTATGCTCCATGGATGTGGAATAAATTTCAAGTTACTACCCCATTAGAAACAATTCCTTCTTTGAATATGTTCAAACATTTATTGCAGTGTAAAATGATTGAATCATGTGGCTGTTTTAATTAATTTGTTGATTTATGTTGAATGTTTTAGCTTTGACTGGTTACAATTTATCATGTGCGTTACATGTTATATGTGTATGTGAGATTTTATTATGGCCATCTTGGCCAGGACTCCCTGGAAGAAGAGATTTATTTTAATCTCAATGGGACCTTCCTGGAAAAATAAAGGATAAAAAAAAAAAAAAAGCTGAGCTCCTGCAATAACACAATAAAACTCACTAATCTGGAGAGAAGATCTCACAGAAAGAGTGTAGGACACCGCCCTGCCCAAACTTATCCCCCTGATTCAAGTCACAGAATGCCTGTGCATCTTGTGGATCTATTGTTTTTCCCTTTCATGTTTGGTATCTTTCTAAGTGCGATTGGTAAAATGGTGACTATTACTAAAATTACACTTGTTATGAGTAAGCATGTGCGACCTGACAAGGTAAAATAGTCGCTCTGCATCCTCTATAATACCAGAACTGGCTAATTTGTGTTGCTGCAACACGTCCTCATGAAATGCATATATAAAGCAACAAATTGTATTTATCGTGCAATTTATATGCCAAAATTAGCCTACGTGCATATTACACACTTGGGTCGATTTAGTGGTGTGGGTTACGTGCATATGACGCGTTATAAAGTGCGTATCATATGCACGTGAAAACTAGCATATAATATAGATACACCCTATGCATTTTCAGTGTAAGACCAGCTGATAAGTTACAAACGTAAATTTAACGAAGTCACATAAAATTGGAGTCAGATTAAATTGTTCATGGAGTCAGAGTTAAAATTAGATACCCACACTTTAATGAATTAAGTGAACTTCACAGAACTGCTGAAAAGGCACGCAGAATTACTTCAACCACGCCATTGGATTACGTTGTTGGGCTGACGGGTGGAACTTACATTCTCCTTACTTGTTGCTAAATTATTGATAAGATAGACATTTACAATAGGAATAAAAATGTGCATGTATGATTATATCAGAGGTATTAGCTTAAAATGTATAAACAAAACAAAAAATCATACATGACGCTACAGTCAGTGAACAATAAAAAAACAAGAAGTATAGTGCAAAGGTGATTTAAAACATGACTACCATCTGTTACTGCCAACTCTGTCTTCATTGCATCAAGGTATAAGGAACCCTCCTGAATTTTTGCTTTTGTCTTATGAATAACAGAATACCAAAAAGTGCAATTATTAAAACATAAACTAATGACAGATGCATTCATGATTAATGAAAATGAGCATGGAAAACAGCATGAAATAATTGTAAAATTAAAACCGTTTTGACTTTTTTAGTGATTGTTTTATACTAATTGCTTGCATGTTTGCAGTACAAACTGTGATAGGCATAATTAAACACACAAAAATAGCTGTAAAAGAGGAAAGCAATTTAGAAATATACCTTTATTAATCTTCGGGACAGCACTTTCGCAAGGTTTTTAACTTTGCATTGGTTCCATGCCATGGCCTGGATTGTAATCATGTCTGTTCTAGCTAAAAAAAAAAAAAAATACATGAAATAATATTTTTAAAAAACAATAATTCCATTAATGGGTTGTTTTAACCCAGCATTGTTTAGAGTGCACCTAGCTTGGAGAATATATAATTTGGAATAATGTTCCAAATTGAAGAGGGGCATTTTAAGAAGTGTTTCATCCAATTCATTTTAAAAGTATGATTTAATGTACTCAAATCTAGAAAATGTAAACCTCCATTTTCATATGTATTCATTACAACAGTTTTTTTTTTTTTATATATAATGGGTACGATCTATCAATTTACAAGTTTTATTGTCCATAAAGCTAATGCTGTATATGTTAATCTAGATAAACCTTCAGCTTTAGCAAGTAAGACCCTACCTTTTAATGAAATATTTCTTTGGAGCCACTGGTTTAATTTTTTACGAGTTTAGTCAATGGCAAGAATAAATCTTTCAGGACGCATAGCTTGATTTTTTGTTATTACAACCCCTAAGTAGGTGACTTTCTTTGACGGGAATATTACAAAGGGATGAAACATCACAATCTGTAACAGATAATAATTTACACTTAGATATATTAAGGTGTAAACCAGAGGCTTTAGAAAATACATCTATTACCCCTAGAGCTACAGCAACTTGATCACTATTTTTTTAAGAAGAGAGTGGTGTCACCAGCCAATTGGATCACTTCCTTCCCTGCAATTGAGATACCTACAAGGTTGCTTTGCTTGATATGGTCTACTAAGAGTTGAACTGCTAATAAGAACAAATAGGGAGAGATAGGACAACCTTGACGTATACCCCTTTTGATATCAAATCTAGTAGAAGTCCCATGTTTTAATTTAATAGAACTGTTGGCATTACAATATAAAATCCTAACCAAGGGTTTGATCCAAAAATCAGATGAGAATAATCAAGAACATCTAAAACTAGCCTAATGTTACTGGATATATACCTGTTCTTCATGAAACCAGATTGTGTTTGATCAATAATCGAGAACGCTTTTTATTCTCTCAGCAAAAACACAAGCAAGGATTTTGTAACTTCATGTGCTCATAAACGACGCGCATAACGTTCACTGCCAACAGGAAACTATTTTTGCGCCTCTCACTGCAAAAATGTGTGTGTGTGTGTGAGTGAGTAAGAGAGAGAGAGAAAACAAAAATTGTAAGTCATTGAATTAAGGCCACAAAACACACAATAGATGTGTCCACAAGACTTTTGACTAACGGATGTTGTTGCTTCAAACTGATGTGGGAAACATTGTGCCTGCTCATTCACATAAAACAATATATTGATTTAAATTCTGTAAGACACTTTTTCTTTACAACGGCCGTATATGAAGTTATGTGAATGATCATGAATAATGCTGTGATTTACACCTGAGGAGACAACAGAACCACATAATGAGCCGCATAATGAATGAGCTTTGAGTCAGGTATTTGACTGAGGGAGCTAAGCAACAGGACAAAAGAAATATATTTTGTTGTAGTTTATTTAGAATGTAGTCAACAAAGGCACATTACAAAGGCCTATTATATTGTAAATTATCAAAAGATTTGACTACTATTTTTAATGTTTTTGAAAGAAGTCTCATGCTAAAAAAAACAGTAATATTGTGACATTGAACAATTCAGTATTCAGTAAATACAAATAACTGAATAATTGGTAATGATGAATGTTATAAGTAAAACATTTGCGATTTAAAACAACAATGCAATGCAATGCAATTACGATTTCAAAGAGTATAGGGTGAATTCAGGTTGATTGGGACACTTTCAAATATAATTTCGAGTTTCGGTTCATTTATGAGACGCACTGTGCCATGTCATGATTATAGGCTATTGTCTGCTATATTTGGTTCTTTTTTATTAAATCCAGGCAATTGGCTGATGAAACTTTGATTAAAATTAAGATACAATTTATACAAAACGAAATTCACTTTAAAGAAAGGCTTTCTACCAAACAAAACTTAATGAAGTGGTGAAAATAATTTCTGACAAACTCCATGTCTTCTGACATATTGTACATCTTATGATGTGTCCTTTATTACTCGTGCTGTACACTTTTCATAATCAATATAGATTAAATAAAACAAATAACATTAGGCTATAATATTTAAACATCAATATGAAACAAAATACGTTTTAATGGCTCCACAAAAGTAGCCTATTGAACACAAAACGTTTGACTGGTACATACTATATTTATAGCATCTGAGCAGAAATTTGCGAACAAAAGCTACTATAACTGGCACTGTTGTCATGGCACCCAGGATAAGCACACACACACACCATTTTGAGAAATCAGGCTCAATAGAAACAAACGCGACTCTCGTCTCTTCTGTAAGGTTAATAATAAGAAATAATACTATAATGAGGTAAACCTCCTGAAGTGAATGCTTTGTACCGGTTGTCATGACAACAATGCATGAGCGGCTGCCAGTGTTGCCAATTTTGCAATTTTGCAACTTTTCAGGCTATCCTAGCAACTTTTTTGTTCAAAAAGCACCTAGCAACAAATTTTTCTATTTTTAAAATGTATTTGGCAACTTTTGAGAAGTGTCTCAAACAATAAAAGGGCATATATTTTCATCTAAATTACACAAAAAGAGGAAACCTTAGAACAGCTAGCCAGCCAATCAGCACATCAGCCTGAAGAGAGCTGGAGAAAGACGCCCAACAATACGGCATTTCAGAATGTTTGTAAACAATAGGCACCAAGATACTTCCGGGTGGCAGAACGCGAGCGGCTTCTACTGACCAACTGAAGAGATCCAGCCGGCTACTGTAAACAGTTACATAGTTAAAAACATTGTTGTTGATCAAAGTTGAAACTATGACGAAAACGTGTTGTGTTTTGGGGTTGCGCCACCAGATATACAGCAAAAGGTGTAGGATTTGAAGGACTATAATGCATTAAGAGCTCGCTCAAGTACTCAGGAACTAAACCATTTAGTGCTTTGCATACATTTTAAAATCTTGCTAATTACTTACAATGTTAAATAGGGAGCCAATGTAGTGTTGACTGAACCGGGCTAATATGGTCATGCTTCCTGGTTCTAGTAAGAACTCGAGCTGCTGCGTTTTGGACCAGCTGGAGTTTGTTTATTAACCATGCAGGACAACCACCCAGTAGAGTGTAGATTTTAAAGGACCAAAAACCGTGTAGGAATTCAGAATTAAGTAGTAGGAAATTACTACTTTTTCATCCCAAAAAAATTTCAGCTATGCATTCCGTTAATTTTGTGAATTGGTATGTTTCGTCAGGGCCCAAAGAAATATAGAGTATCATCAGCATAACAGTGAAAACTAACGCCATGCTTCCTAATGATATCTCCTAAGGGTAGCATGTACAGGGTGAAAAGCAACAGTCCTAGTACTATGCCTTGAGGAACTTGTGATCGATATGACACCTCTTCATTTACTGCTACAAATTGATACTGGTCAGATAAGTATGATTTAAACCATGCCAATGCAATTCCACTAATGCCAATGTAATTTTTGAGTTTATTCAAAATAATGTTGTGGTTGATAGTATTGATAGCATTTCCAGGCAGGTTTTTGAGCCCGCAAGTTACGACTTCAAACCACGACTCACGACTTTGTGGCGTTCCAGGCAAAGTCACGCCAAACTGCCTGAGCGGTAGCTAGATGTAAACAAAGCATGGCGGACCGTACAGGGCTTATGCTCATTTACAATCATTTCTATCGCCAAAGGTGCTTACTCCTTGCTTATTTGAGGGAAACGGAGGGGAAAAACGGCGCATAAGGCAAGAGAAGCTGTTATACCTTTTATTTGTATATTTGGAAATGTATTTGGTATTAATTTATTCTTGCACTCAATGGACTGAAAACTAGCTAAAGCTATAAAAGCTGCTGATAATGCATAACATTTGCGGATAAATAACGTTAGAGCAATACCTTATTTTAATAAACGATTTGGTTTTTAATGTACGACTTTCATAAACATCGATCTAGTACGAGTTCACGGGTGGGAAGTCACGGGTTTGACTGCCGTTCCAGTGCACTTTCCCGGGTGGAAGGTTGGAAAAACACGGGTTACGGGTTGCCTGGAACACGGCATAAGATCCAGTAACACTAATAGAGCGATACCACAATCAGAATCATTTGTAACTCTAACGAGAGCAGTCTTCGTACTATGATATGTTCTAAATTCTGACTGGAAATCCTCGCAGATAACAATTATTTCTAAAAAGGAACATAGTTGTGAGGATACTGCCTTTTCTAGTATTTTTGACAGAAAAGGGAGATTCGAGAAAATAAGTAAATAACTAATTCTCTGGTTAGGGCCCGAGCACTAATGGTGTGAGGACCCTATTTGAATTGCTCTGCCTATTATTCTTCTCCGAAATGAATCGCAAATGAGGGCCTAAACATGCTCGAAAACTCATGAAACTTTGCACACGCGTCAGAAGTGGTGAAAATGTATGTCTAGGGAACGAATCAAACATTGCACTATATAGGGAACGATTCAGACAGTGCACTATATAGGGAATAGGGAACGAATCAGACATTGCACTATATAGGGAACGATTCAGCCAGTGCACTATATAGGGGATAGGGAGCGATTCAGACAGTGCACTATATAGGGGATAGGGAGCGATTCAGACAGTGTAAATATGCTTTCCATTGGGGTGAATGAAGTCTGGTTTCACGTTAGTGTCAGTGAACCGCCGCAGCTCCGGTCCAGAGACGCGATAGCGCAGAGCGGATCATGTGATCGAGTCGGTGCAGACCAGAAAACATAATCGGACCCGTTTGAATTCTGCACATAATGCTGTATTTTAAAAGTGATATGGAGGAGATCAGGAGGAGAAACGAGGAAACTGCAGCTTTACCGAGCTCAACGGCTCAAGCTGTGACATATACTAAACTCTACTGGCTATTTTAAAAACGGGGAGGAGCTGTTCGATATGTCCCACCCTGTCTTCCTGTTTCAGTGGAAATTACATCAACACATTGAATAAAGCACCACTGACAATTTTAGTGCACGCTGCTCAGATCACAGAAACTGTTTTCGGCAATGCAATTGAGTTTTAGCGTTGAATGATGTTAAGCTTGCCGTTTATGTATGCTCAATAGTTTGTACATTGTGTCGTAATATAATGTAATGATTACAGCCACTGATTTATCATTAATTATCATTAGCAAATGAGCCAACAGCCATTGAGTTTGTTTTAATTATATAAGCTACTTTTCCTTTGGTTTTTCAAAATAGTTTTGTTTGATAACTTGCATAATTATATCTGTGGTGGCGTAATAAAGTTTCATTTGTGGCTATTTCGTCATTCCCTATTGCTTTCTCAGCTGATAGCCTGCATACATTCAACCAGACATTAGTATTATATAGTATTATATACAAAATGAGAAAGGTTTGTTTTTAATGCATGTAAACCTTCTTCATCTTTTTACGCAAAACACGCAATGCTCTATATGATTAGAAACATGGTGAGATGCAGTAATTTCACAAGCTTAACACAACAATTAAAATGTAAAATTTGAAATTACAAGTGGTTGAATTGATCAACCACAAAGCTAAAAGTTACTCAAATGTGTATATGGAGAAGACATAATTGGCAAAAGTATGAGGATTATTATTATTATTATTAATATGGGGATAATTAGACATATACACATTGCAGTGATTGTTTCTTATTTCTGTTATCCCAACCAAGTTAATAGCCAAACTTGGAGACCTGGGCATCAACACCTCAATGTGCAACTGGATATTGGACTTCCTGACCAACAGACCCCAGAATGTTCGATCAGGCTCCACCTACTCCACCTCCATCACACTTAATACTGGTGTACCACAGGGCTGTGTGCTAAGCCCATTTCTCTACTCCCTCTTCACCTCCGATTGCAAGCCTGTGTATGGATCTAACTCCATCGTCAAGTTTGCGGACGACACTACGGTGATTGGACTCATCAGCAACAACGATGAGACTGCCTATAGGGAGGAGATCCAGCACCTGGCCACATGGTGCACTGAAAACAATCTGCTCCTCAACACCACCAAAACGAAGGAACTCATCGTGGACTTCAGGAAAGAGTCAAGAGGCATACACGACACCATCCACATCAATGGAATGGCTGTTGAGCGTGTCTCCAGTTTCAAGTTCCTGGGGATCCACATCTCGGCGGACATGTCCTGGACAACCAACACCTCCAGCCTGATCAAGAAGGCTCACCAGCGTCTTTTCTTCCTGAGGACACTGAGGGAGAATCAGCTATCCTCGGCTATACTGGTGAACTTCTATCGCTGCGCAATAGAAAGCATCCTGACCAACTGTGTTACAGTATGGTATGGGAGCTGCTCTGTTGCAGAGCGCAAGGCACTACAGTGGGTGGTGAAAACCGCCCAGCGCATCACAGGGACTCCACTACCTGCCATCGACCACATCCAGAGGAAACGCTGTCTGCATCGAGCTCGCAGCATCCTTAAGGACTCCTCTCACCCAGCCCACAAACTGTTTTCTCTCCTGCCCTCTGGTAGGCGTTTCAGGTGCCTCCGGACCAGGACCAGCAGACTAAAGAACAGTTTTTTTCCCAGAGCTGTCTCTTTATTGAACTCTAACCCTCGTTGATCCCACTCCCCTTATATACTGCTAACCTTCCTCTCCCCCCCCCACATCTGCCTTCACTTTGTTATTTGCACTACTGGATGTTCATTTGCACTATCGACTGTTTATTACAGTAACACCTGTACATATATGCATCTTGCACTACTATACCTAACTGAAATATGCTCATTTGCACTATATCGTCCATTGCTATACTGCCCAACTCAGCCTAACATATCATTATATACATCTATCTGTAAATTCTGTTTATAGTAATAGCCATCTGTATATTATATTCAGTACATATCTATCTGTAAATTCTGTTTATAGTAATATCCATCTGTATATTATATTCATAGTACATATTAACCTGTAAAATTCTATTTATAGTAATAGCCATCTTTATATATATTCAGTACATATTCATGTCCTGCACTTATGAAACCACTGTATATCCTGCACTTGCTGCTATTGCACTTCTGGTTAGACCTAAACTGCATTTCGTTGCCTTGTACCTGTACTTGTGTAATGACAATAAAGTTGAATCTAATCTAATCTAATCTAATCTAATCTAATCAACTCTTTCTCCGCCATAGAAAGAATTTTCCTGCTTTCTGTGTTTTCACTGTTATACGGTAGGGGGCGTATCTGAAAGAGTCCAGAATCTCCTAAACACGTGTGAAGATGATGCAGAAACAAATCGATATTATATGTAATCATATAAAATAACGTGATCATCAACATTAAACAGCGTATAAATCCAAACGGCCTAATGTTACTGAATGAAATGTCGACCCAGGACTGTGAAGCTGTGGGGTGTTGATGGACTCCATCCACTCCATCTGTGTTTTGATAATCATTCTGAATCTGATCTAGATGTAGTCTTTGACAAAAACATGATTTTCTCAGCTTTTTTGTTCAAAATGTTCAATTTTTATTGAAAAAGGCATGAAGCTACAATAAAACAGATTTTGTTAAAAAGCAGAGGGTCTGTTCTTTCTTTTGACATATTGCATGTTCAGATATTCATACAACAAAAGATTCTGGGGGCCATTTTTTAAAATTTATTTATTTATTTATTTTAATGATCAAAAATGCTGGTGGTGGCTGGCAACTTTATAAAAAAAAACAAATGCTGATGTGGAAAGAGTTAATTGCTTGCTCAGTTGGTAAATCATTTCAAAGAACCTTTATTAAATCCTAAAGTGTTATTTTTTTTTTCATATTATCAGGAAAAAAAATAAAGCCCTCCCTTAAGCAAGCCATTTTTGAAACCTTAAGCCAGCCATTGCCATCTTGGCAGCGCATCACCGCGCGTCACTCCCGGATAACTGAAAATGGGCAAAGAGGCGGGACATGGGTGGAGCTGAGGTGCCTGGTTGCTGAAACCACGACCGTCTAGCTCGACCATAGTGGCAATCCATCTGTCACTCAAGTGGCCACGCCCTTAATTATGCAGAACTTTAAGGCTTAATATAATTGAAACGGATGAGTTTAAAAAAAAAAAAAATCACCCCACAGTCGTCATGAAGGGCAAAATTAGCTGTATAGAGCAAAACCACTTTTTGTACCAGGCTGTAAACATTTTTCTCCTGTAAAGTTGGGCATTTTAACATGGGGGAGATACAGATTTGACTCCCTTTTGGAGCCTGTCTCTAGTCGATGAATTGCACTTCCATGCTGGATTCAAGAGAGACCACATGAGGTTGCCGCTTGGGTCCAACTTAACGTCAGTGGGCGGAGTTGAGTGCAAATAGCATTTGCCAACAAGGCGGCCTAATTGCACTTTGTGTAAATAGACACTCCATAAAAAATATCCTGGCTCTTCCAAGTTTTATAATGGGAGTGAATAGAGAGGTTTTGAAGCCCAAAAAAAGTGCATCCCTCCATCAAAAAAGTAATCCATACAACTCCATGGGGTCTTCTGAAGCGAAGCCATGTGTTTTTGTTAGAAAAATATCCATATTTATAACTTAATACCAGGTGTAAACAGGGCCTTAGATCTCATTCACCCTGACTTCAAAAGTCAAGTGCAGGACAAGCAAGTGAAGCAGAAATGGTACCATGACCAGCATGCTAAAGAGAGGCATTTGAGTGCAGGTGATCATGTTCAGTTCAGGTCCTACCTGGATTCCAGGAACAGGAAATACTGAGCCTCTGTCACCCTTGGGAATGGCCACGTAGTGCATGGTACCTCCTGTGTTGTTGGACACTTCCTTGCAAGATGTTGATGTGTTGCCATCACATGTACCTTCAAATGACAGTGTTGTACAGCAGACAAGTGGAATTACACCAGAGGTTACAGTGTCGGACTTCAGCCTGAATAATGTTATTTTGGGAGTGTGACCATTAGAGGGCGTGCTTGCACAACAAGTGGCCTTACCTCTCAGAGTTAGCAGAGTTAGTTGTTGTTGTTGCCCAGGCTTGGGTGTACTAGCAGATCATTCTCCTGTGTAGACATCTATAAATAAAGAAGACACGTCAAATATACAGTATCTCTCCGTCTCCATATTCTGCTGCCCTAAAGAAAATCACACTAACCCTGTAAGGTTTTATATAGTGTAGAGCTTCTTTTGCATTTATGTTTTGTCCTAAAAACACAGTTTTGAATAAAAACCATCTGGAAACATAATGCTAAGAATGAATTGAGAACGGCACATTTTCTAGACATTGATTTGGGAACCCTTAAAATATTCTCAAAATTCTGCATATAGAAAAGAATATTAACCATCATTAGACTATTGAGTGTATTATTAAAATATACAGTGTACAGATCATTAGAAAATGAACCCTGATTGACAGACCAGTAAAAACAGAAGAAAATGCAAAGAATGAAAAACATGCAGAGCACAAATGTAGAGAACTAAACATAAACATACAAAGAGTGCGAAAAGCTAATGATTTTGTCTTTGTAAAAATTAAGGGTTTGATCAATCATTGGTTTCCAGCATTGAATAGTGAATGCATCAATGTGAACTTGAAGTCTGGCAGGTATTGGAGTAGTTTGGCGTTACTGGCGGTTTTCTTGATCTGACTGTGATTTACTAGTGTCATACTGAGAGCGCTTGGTTAAGGGTTAAAAGGTTCGTTCACACCAACAGGAAAACTCTGTCATTCAAGGACTACTTTTATGATGCTTTTTGTCATTTCTGAAGCTCAACTACTCAAGAAAAACCTGGACCTTCTGCAAAATAGGGGTCGACCGATATGGCAGATGCTGATACCGATTATTACAGATCAAGTAGACCTATATTTTGAACCGATAAATAATGGCGAAATTAAGAATAACAAGGGCTCTGACAAAAACCTTCTTTAAACATATCTTTAATTCTGAGAACTGTTAATAATAACATTAATAATAATAATCTTTCTGTCATCATTTACTCTCTCCGGTTGTTTTAAACCTGAATGAGTTTCTTTCTTCTGTTGAAAATAAAAAGATACTTTGAAGAATGTGGGTAACCAAACAGTTTCTGGTCCCCAGTGACTTCCATTGTATATTTTTTTCCTACTGTGGAAGTCAATGCAGGCCATCAACTGTTTGGTTACCCACATTCTTCAAAATATCTTATTTTGTGTTCAGCACAAGATAGAAATGAATACAGGTTTGGAGCAACATTAGAGCGAACTATCGCTATCCCTTTAAGGACAAGTGGTAGCATATTTACTTTCACTTTAGACATAACCAACTGGTTTCATGTAAACCTTTTGTGTATTTGACAGTATTAGCGCAGTAACTGTGCGTTCACACCACCGCCGGCGAGTGGCTAGAGCGGCGTGTCTTGGAAGATTTGGGCGTCGAGGAGAGTTGAAATCAGTTCAACTTTATGGTAATGAGCTATGAAGCGGTTCGGCGGCAACCAATCAAAATGTAGAAGTGCTCCGCTTGAGAGGATTCCAAGGGGGTAATCCAGCACCCGGAAAGCGTACCTTCCATAGGGGCAGCCATTGCTAACCAAGCCATCACCTGCTGTTAGCATTCCATTGACTCCCATTCATTTTGGTGTCACTTTGACAGCGAATAACTTTACATCTGAGGCGTTTAAAGACTCAGTTTGTCCATTGTTTATTTCTAAAGAAACACGACAATGTATAAAAGGCTCCATTACCTTGTATCTTACACTATCGCCCCGTAGAAGCCGTTTTTGTAAAAATAGGCTAACGATTGCGTCATAACCACGCGACTCTCTGTCGCACAGTAGAGAAATTACCGTATAGACAGGAAGAGAATCTGGCATTACATTTTAAAATAAATAAATACTATGCAAAATGACAAAATAATTCATCAGAATACTTACCAAAAGTTGCTCCTGCTCACGCTCTCCATCTCTGCAAGATTCGGTGATTCAGATTTCACTTTGCACAACTACTAGAAGACTTACAGCTGTCAGACAGGTTGCTCACGTCACGTCTACGTCGTCACGCTCAGCCATCAGGAAGTGAGTGCTTCTAATGGACTTCACTTTTCTCTGTTGAAGTCTATGGGGTCGCTGTGTTCATTTCTTTTACTGTCTATGGAGGATTCCAGAGAACGCAGGCCTGTAAACTTTGGTTCCGGCCACATTAGTTCCCAAGCAAAATGGAAGGAGAAGTTGATCATTGCTGTGGCGGGTTTGATAAGAAGGCGCGCATCACTATTTATAGGCAACGCTTGTTTTTCAGCGGGAATGCAATTAATTTGCTCAAAACAACACCGATTTGACCAATTGCATTAATGCTGCACTTCAACCAGGACAGTTATTGTAATGTAGGCTGCACAGAAATTTATGTTAATGTTAATTAAAGACCAAGGCCAGCAAACGTCTCCTATAAACTGCATGTTGAAATTAGACTAGAACTTAACCATGAACACAAAAGCCACACCACACAAATGGCTTTTAATTGGTTTATTTTATTAGCAAAGTTGTAACTATAATTGTTAAGTTCTTTCCATCGATCCGTTTTTTTTTTTACTTTCACATTTAAATGATTTCATGAGGTTAACTTATATGGTTATGCCCTAATTGTGGTCAATCTGCACAAATGCCGATCAACATGATTGTTTGCTTTGGCCCCTTTAAATAAAGTTTTTAAAAAAAACAAGCATTCGATCTACGTCAGAGCGTCAGCGCATCCACGAATCTTTCTACAGCGCCAATTTTGACTCTCTCACCGGCGGCGGTGTGAACGCACAGTAAGACTCTAAAGATAACAGTCCAGTAATCAGGCGCTGTTTGACAGGCTTTTAGCGCTTCGGGTGTTTGCGCATGTTAGACCAGTGAGCATCAGCAAGCGAATGAAATGTTTAACCGGCAAGGCTTTAAAGCACATGCCAATAATGAACTTTTGTGAATTGCATTGTCTTGTGTGAGTGTTACTCTACCGCTGCGTTAACATGTGATGTGAATGTAGTTTATTCATCCATGATCGTGATATATAATAGCGCATTTCAAAATTAAATTATTTTATCGGCAAAGCGGTTTTGAAAAGGATCGATACCGATAACCATAAAAATGCTTAATATCGGCACCGATAATCGGTCTACCCTTACTGCAAAATATCTTATTTAGTTCTGTGGAAGAAAGATTGCTGTTAGACACTGTTTGTGTGTGCATACAATCACTGCACCTTCAAACCCGAACACTTCAACCACAGCGTCCTTTATGGTCCACTCATCCTCCTCTCCGACTAGAGAAACAAGAAAGACATGATCTTGATATTTGATCAGCCACTGAGCCCTGATGAAACAGATCCAACATTTGGCCACGCCAGCAGTCGGTTAATAATTAGAGAGTCAGAATGGTAACCCGAAGGTTGCGCACCGGCAGGAAATGACTGACCCTTGAGCAAGGAACCTTCGAAAAGGGAGATCCTCTAGGATCAAGTTGTGATTTTTTAATGAGAGGTTTAACAACAGCCAGTTTCAAAGTTTTTGGTACGTGTCCTAATGACAGTGATGAATTAATAATATTAAGGAGAGAATCTATGACCTTTGGAAGCATCTCTTTCAGTAGCTTAGTCGGTATAGGGTCTAACATACGTTCTTGATGTTGATGATTTAACAAGATTAGACATGTGACTTCCGGTGTGAGTCACACATCAGCGAGTCATGTGACTTCCGGTGTGAGTACGCTGTGCGCGTTTGGGTGCCGCTTCACACCTGGGATGTCTGTTTTGATCTTGTTATGTTGTATAAGATGTTTCTCACACTCATACAATGGACTTCTATTGTGATTACGTTGTTGTAATCCCCGCTGGTGCGAGACCACAATCATGAGATTCTTGTGTTTCTTGATATTTTTCATTATTTTCCACCCTGTCCCTGTTTAGGAATGATTGTATATCCTATTTCCTCACAATACACTGACTGGACGAGACAGGACACGTTTCTGAACACTAACAGACATTTTTCACATATAAAAAGGAAGGCAGTTATGCATGTTAATGCATTCAAGTTTTTGACATCAAATATCCAAGGTTAATTTATTCAGTTTAGATTCAATGAAGGTCTTTATTCACTGTGGAGTTGAATTAACACTTACGAAAACAAAATATATTTCCATATATTTATGATCATCAATATATAAAATGTATAATTATTATTTTTAAATATATGGAGTAATACACTGATCAGGCATTATTGCGTTGGTCCCTCTTTTGCTGCCAAAACAGCCCTGACCCGACGAGGCATGGACTCCTCTAGACCCCTGAAGGTGTGCTGTGGTATCTGGCACCAAGATGTTAGCAGCAGATCCTTTAAGTCCTGTACGTTGCGAGGCTGGGCCTCCATGGATCGGACTTGTTTGTTCAGCACATCCCACAGATGCTCGACTGGATTGAGATCTGGGGAATTTGGAGGCCAAGTCAACACCCCAAACTTGTTGTTGTGCTCCTCAAACCATTCCTGAAGCATTTTTGCTTTGTGGCAGGAGCATTATCCTGCTGAAAGAGCCGCAGCCACCAGGGAATACCGTTTCCATGAAAGGGTGTAATGGTCTGTAACAATGCTTAGGTAGGTGGTACGTGTCAAAGTAACATCCACATGGATGGCAAGACACAAGGTTTCCCAGCAGAACATTGCCCAAAGCATCACACTGCCTCCTCCGGCTTGCCCAGGTAAGGTAAGCGATGCACACGCACCCGGCCATCCACGTGATGTAAAAGAACACGTGATTCCTCAGACCAGGCCACCTTCTTCCATTGCTCCGTGGTCCAGTTCTGATGCTCACGTGCCACTGTTGGTGCTTTCGGCGGTGGACAGGGGTCAGCATGGGCACCCATACACAACAAACTGAGATGCTCTGTGTATTCTGACACCTTTCTATCAGAACCAGCATTAACCTCTTGAGCAATTTGAGCTCCAGTAGCTCGTCTGTTTGATCGGACCACACGGGCCAGCCTTCGCTCCCCACGTGCATCAATGAGCCTTGGCCGCCCATGACCCTGTCGCCGGTTCTCCACTGTTCCTTCCTTGGAACACTTTTGATAGATCCTGACCACTGCAGACCGGGAACACCCCACAAGAGCTGCAGTTTTGGAGATGCTCTGACCCAGTCGTCTAGCCATCACAATTTGGCCCTCGTCAAACTCGCTCAAATCCTTACGTTTGCCCATTTTTCCTGCTTCTAACACATCAACTTTGAGGATAAAATGTTCACTTGCTGCCTAATATATCCCACCCACTAACAGGAGCCATGATGAAGAGATAATCAGTGTTATTCACTTCATATATGTTATGCCTGATCGGCGTATATTGTGTTAATATTGTTAGGGTAAAACAGAATAGGACCCAAGACCAGTTATGAAAAATGAAGACCAAAAGTCAGGAGTGCCATTAAAGAAAAATCTACTGAAGAATAGTTTGCAGTTTCATCAGCAGAAGCTTCAAGTCACACAAGGAGTTCGTGGGCCGCACTCCTTCTCTGCCCGTCTACAATTTCTCAACAGTTATACTGTTTTCAAGGTCTAGCTACGTCATTACGGCAAGTTGAATGATTCGGATTAGCTAAGAGAAAATAGACAGTCAGGGTAAATTTCCACACATTGTCAGTTAATCAGATGCACGTGTCCATAGATCACTTGTTTACGTGTTCACCCCGGAATAAGGACGTAGTGACCTTCCAGGTCTGGAGCAGGTGACAGCTTGTCCAGAACAACATCCTGTCACTCTCCCTAGGATGCCCGTTGTACACCTTCAATACTGATCTGTAACACAGAATACTGCGCACATACACAGTCTCTCCAAGGTTGGAGTTGATTGAGCTCCAGTTCAGACCAGAAAGTTTCCCAAAACATACTGATAACATGTGGTTTCTTCTCAGTGAAAGGTACAGACAGTATTCACCATAATTCTTTAGTGTTTCAGTAAAAGGAAATAATATAAAATGAAGAAAATATAAAATAAAATGAAAGACAAATCCATATTTCATCTCTGGAAGTCGGGCTAAGTGAGCAAACACTGTTACTGCACTCCCGTCAGGTTAGGGGTGTGTGATGCCTCCAAGATCCAAACACACGACAACATGTTCTGCTATCAAGCGTTTAGCGACACATCACACAGACCCTCAGTCACCACTCAGAGACCAAATACAAACTTATAGAAAACATATATGAAGAAACAAAACAGTCAGTGGTTCTAATGATTAAGTAATATAACAAAGTAATATAGAAGGATAAATATTGATTAATGCTTTGATTATACATTTAATTAGGATATATATATAGGTATATTAAAGCGACAGTGGATTTCAGAATCCGCCCCTTTCAATATATTACAGTTTATTGAATAATACATAAGGAATTGCCACTTTTCAAATATTAAAAATATGTTATACTAATGTGTATTCATGAGAGTTACTTTCACTCAATTGAGTTATGATTCTGCTACACAGTTTTTGAGTTGTGTTTGAGGAAAGTTGTGTTGGTATTGTTTAAGGGTGCATGTTGAAAACATGTAAAGTCTAATTGGTCAAACACAAATTAGCTGAGTTCAAAATACTCAATTCTGATGCAAATAGTTTCCTCAATTACTTTTGAGTCATCACCGTATTCTCCGTCATGCTTCTGTTGTCAAATGTCTCATTGGCTTAAATGCATGTTTCACTTGTTCAAGGATTTGCAATGATTAAATATATGTAGGCATATATTTGACATTAAATGCCCATACCTCCGTGTCTTTAAGTAGGCTACTATTGTCACAAGTTCACAACATGAACTTAAGGAAATAATATTATCAAATAATAGTCAAGGGAGACTGGTTTTGACTGCACCTCTGTAATTATGTGATTTGAAATTTTAATGATTGTTGTGATGTCTAATGAGGCTTTTCTTACAAAAGAATCTTTAGAATACAGTAATACCCACTCTCCCTTCGCCCCCTTTCACCACCCGTCTCGTTCCCCTTCTCAGGGAACCGGGTTGCAAGACGTTCCCTTGGCAAGTGGAACTTGGCAGCTGTGTTTTGGTGTTGATGCTATAGAGAACACAACCACTATGCCATGCTGAGGAAATGCCTGCCCACTAGGTTGTAAAATGTTAACTGATGATAGCACAACATTGTCTGTGGTAAGAGAAACTGAAACTGCAGTACCTTGGGTTTCCGGTATAACATGCAATAACAGCTCCTGTTATGTAGCCACAGCTTGGGTAGTTGTTTTTTATGCGTATCAGAAGACTTGCATTCTGCATAGACCATCATTGCACAGATCATTGAAGTTTGTACAGTGGTTTTGTTCATGCATGATGATCTCATTATATCAGTCAACAATAAATCACATTGAATTCAGCCAGAAATCTTGGGGTAATCTTTGATGACAATGAGAGCACGGCCATGCAGGTTTGCACAACATCAGGAAGATCAAACCCTTCCTAACTGAGCAGCGCAACTTCTGTTCCAGACCCTTGTCATTTCAAGGCTGGACTATTGCAATGTTCTTCTGGCTGGACGTCCAGCATGTTCAACAAAAACCGCTGTGTGGAACGCCCTTGGTGTGATCAGTATTTGAGCATGTTTACACACACGCTTCCCGCATTTCTGAAGGTTGTAACCTGTCCTTCTCACTAACTACTGAAGTCAGAGAAGTCTCTGCTCCCGATGAGCCTCTCAAGCTACACTCTGGGTTAAAAACAACCCAATTTGGGTTGTTTTCAACCCAAGGGCTGGGTAAATAGGACAGAACACGTTAGGTTAAATTAGGCCTGTCGCGATTGGGCGATACAATCGACTGCGTTGGGTACGATATGAAATTGTATTAGTACCAGTACTTTAAAAATGACAGCACTCTAATAAGAGCAGTATTTCTTAATTTGTGTCGATGTGTGACAGCAGGAGTGCGGACGTGTGTGTGAGCTCTGCTTCCACCGTTCACTAAACAACAGAAACGCTTGCATTAGAAAATAAAGTGCGGCGCAGCCGGGACGTGCGAGAAGGGTCTGACTGCAGAGCCGCAGAGCCACAGTTTTACCCCACAGCAGTTTTGCCCGTGCATGCGCATTTCGCCGTGAGAGTTTTATGGCGTTGAGATGCAGGTTACGGTGTTCTGTCGATTTGTCCTACTTTGTCAGATTTTGCTACCTCCCATTAAAATAGTAGGTAGCACAATTCAACAGTGAAAAATGCTACCTAAACTGCTGGGGTGAAACTGACGCATGCGCGGGCAAAACTGCTGGGGTGAAAATTACGCAAAATATAAAAATAGTCGTTAGTGGCAGCCCTAGTTAAAATACCAAAAATACCATAATATGCTTATGCAGATATGTAGGAAACTCACCTAATTGTTTCTCAGAAGAACAACGCTACAGCCAGTTATTCTACTTTGAAATGTGCGTTCCGTGTCGGATGTCTTTTTGTTTTAGTCTGTGCGATAACGCACGCCGCCGGTTTACCCGAAAGTATTTCGACACCACAGGTTGCCAGGGGTACTCATTTTTGCCAGTTGGCGGAAAACACAGAAAACGACCCGACCTAAAAAGCCTCAGCATCCATCAAAAAAATCTCTGAACAAGAGCATATTAAAACTCGCTCCTGTTGCGTGTCCTTAAGCTGGCAACCCGCGTGAGCGATGAGTCTGAGGAGGAGGGGGCGGGGGAAACAACGCTCTCCAATATTTTGAATTTGGACTGCAGTACCCATTTCAATCCTACATACCGCACCTTTAACCCAGCCTAATGGGTTGATTTAACCCAGCATAATGGTTTGATTCATTTTTTTACTTTAATATTAGCTTATTATTTTACTAGATTGAGGGCCCGCCCAGGAGAACCTTTTAATTAAAATGAGGGAATTAATTTTAAATTTGTGGCCACAATAAATATATTTTCTGCATGTCATGTGCAGTGATTTCTTGTTTCTACGTAATTTCTTGTGTGTATTTGTTATTTTTTGCACTCTGCTGCTGCCATAATACTACGGCGTAATTTTTTTTATGATGCTGCACTACGTGCAAACGCTGCATTGAAAACAAGAAAACACTGTGTGAGAGAGGTAAGTGGCTAGCTGGTTGAACATTAAAGGATGGACAAATATAAACATAAAAGTGGGGCCTTTAAGAGGAAAGAGAGTGAAGTTAGGCGCAACATAACTACCCAAAATAGACCGTTTTTTCTGCCGACCTAGTGCGAATGAGACTGATGTCGAAGCTGAGAGGGAAGTTTTGTCAGCTAATATTAGCAGTTGCATGTCTTTGGATGAGAACAACAATGCAGATGACAGCTTGAGGAGGTTCCAAGTGTCGGGGAGCGAAGAAGCAGCCGCAGACAAGCCAAAAGCTGGATATTCAGTGGGAAATATGTCAGCGGGTTACCCAACAGATAAAGGAAACTATCCAGACACACTAACACATGGGCAAATAAAGAATTTTATTGTGTCTCAAGGTTCATGCAACCCCCCTGGTCCATTTCCTCGATTGTTCCACTGCAAGGAGGCCGGTGCTTTTCGACGTAGAGCCCGGCCGATTTATCAATCTGCCAATTTTAATCGGCCGATATGCCGCTGTGGGATTACAAATTTAAGAATCTGTTTTAGTACATTGTATTTTACATTTTGAGGTAAAGATTGACGAAAGTCTATGAAGATCAAGTTAATCAGCCCAGGTGTTTGAGACATCAGTCTTTTGTCTTTATGCACTTCCTGACCATTTGGTATGACAAGCTCAGGGCACAGTTGTGCTTTTGTCTCTATGATAATGTGAATACTGTCAGAGTGATTGGATTAGCATCTATGCATTTGAATGACAGCGTTCTATTGATCGGACACTCTAATGTTTGGGCGGGTCCCTTAACCTATACAACATTTGCATTCTTTTGTTTAGATTGTCTCCTCTACTGTGTGAATCCCTCCCCCTGAAATGTGGATAAATTACAGTGTTTATACTGTTTGAGTTAGACTTGTTGGACGACCACAGTGAAAAACTCAATAAAGAGTAACGTCTGCTTGAAAGATATTCCAACGTCTCCTGGTCTCTGCTTCGACGAGGAAAAAAAGTTTCCTACACTGCAGATATGCCACTGATATGAACGCGCGCCCAGGCATCTCACAGCGTGTGACTATTCACACAAAATTATGTCAAAATGCCAGTCTTGTCGAGTATCATCGTAAACACAGTCGGTTATGTCTTAAGTGAACGTAAACATGAAGTTTGCCAGTCACCGCCAGCGTTTTTGGTCATTTTCACAAGTTTCATGGCCCACAGAATATCTTGTTGTATGAATATCTGAACATGCAATATATCAAAAGAACAGACCCTCTGTTTTATTCCATGTGTGCATTCGTCATCAAGACTTGAATGTGGATCAGTTTCATAAAACAACAACAACATTTTAAGCAAAAAGCTGATACAGATGAGATTCAGAGCCAGTCGATGATCAATATGGATATTTTTCTTTCACAAACCCATCGATTCACTTCAGAAGGTCTTTATTAACCCCCAGAGCCGTGTGGATTACTTTTATAATGGATGGATGCACTTTTTTGGTCTTCAAATGTTGGGCTGCCATTCACTGTCATTATAAAGCTTGGAAGAGCCAGGACTGTTTTAATATAACTCTGATTGTATTCGTCTGAAAGAAGAGTCATATACACCTAGGATGGCTTGATGGTGAGTAAATCATGGGGTAATTTTCATTTTTGGGTGAACTATCCCTTTAAGGCTGCACCGTTTTTCTCAGTGATCATGGATACGACTCAAGATGTATCTAAAGTGGATCAGATGAGTCAAATCTTTCTGTATGTAACCATAGAGAGAGATAGCCCAGGTGCTGCAATGGCTGTGAAAATCAAGTCTTTTCTGGGATTGCTGCAAATACCTGACTCGACATGAGTGGCATATACACTGGAGTTTAGGCAAGGATACAGGAGAGACAGCCAAATGCCGCTTATTTAAACTGTGCTGCTCATAACTTAAATCTGGTCCAAGTCAATAACAGAGCTGACAAAGTTTTACAACACCATGGAAAAATTGCAAGTGTTTTTTGCGCACAGTATAAAGAGGTGGAATGCATTGGTTGAGATGACTGAAAAACCCACTCTGGGTTGCATGGCGTATGATGTCATCACGTCTGAAAGGTCACGTAGGTTGAAGTACCAACCCAGTGTTAAAACGAACGTGCAAAGACTAAATCAAACGCCCTTTACAAAAATAACGGTAAAACAACAATGTAGGAAAATGTTGGAGGAGAACATGAGATGAGTTTTTCGGCACTTCCCCCTACATCACACGTGACCTTTCCGACGTGATGACATCATACGCCGTGCAAAAGCAGAACACAGAAGTCGCGCATTTGAGGTTAAAAAGTATATAAATGTTTTTTTTTTAAATGGCCAATGGTTTGTCTAGATCAGACCCTATTCCTCTGGGATCATCAGAGCCTCTGAAGCCCTTCCTCTGAAACTGCATTGATTTGGACCTTCAACCGTTGGTTCCCATTGACGTCCATTATGTGGAGAAAAATCCTGGAATGTTTTCCTCAAAAAACTTAATTTCTTTTCCACTGAAGAAAGAAAGACATGAACATCTTGGATGAGATGGGGGTGAGGAAATTATCAGGACATTTTCATTTTGAAGTGAACTAATCCTTTAACGCTCGCCTTTACATCATTTCCAGCTTTGCGATCAGTTGCTGATTTGTTCAGAGTGGTCCAGCCACACATACTTGCAACGGAGGAGAAGAAAGCTATACGAAGGGGCACAGAGGTTAGAGGAGAGATACAACAAAGACTTGTCTCCAGCCCTTCCTTGATCGCATTCTGTGCAGCCTTTAAAAGACACATCTCTGGGATGACAAGTGTTCAAGATCTGGCCAGTTTTCTCTCTTTCTCTTTCTTACCATCCCTGCTACTGTTGCTTCAGCGGAGCGCTCATTTTCAAAACTGAAGCTAATAAAAAATTATTTGCAGAGCACCATGTCACAGAACAGACTATCGGGACTGGCAATTCTTTCCATAGAGAATGCATGAAGCCGTTAATTGAACGTCGTTAAGGACGTCGTGGATGAATTTGCCGAAAGAAAGGCCCGGAGAATGCAACTAAAATGAGTGAGTAGTTTTGTGTTTTTATATTTTGGGCCGCCGTGCCAAGTTCATTTGCGTTTGCATGCAGTAGTTTATTATTGACATTGGCTGAGCCTGGGTTCTTTCAGACTTTTTTTTATAGTTCTGTTCTGGTTGTGTTTTTTATGGTTTTGTTTGGTATGGCATTTTCTTGATACGCTACACAGTGAACGTCTATAAGGCCTAGTCCCACACGTACATGGGTATTTTTTTTTAATAGTTTGCGTCCACATGAAAACACAAAAACAGCTATGAAGCGCTGTCAAAAGCATGCCAAACCAACAGGTGGCAATAAAACCCCTTACCGTAAAGCCATGTTGGCCAATCAGAAGCCTGGAAAAAAGGTTATTGCTGGTTCTGGTTCTGACTTAACAAGCCAAAATCTCCGGTTTCACTGTCCACACGACAACACTGCAACCGGAGTTTCTAAAAATCTTCACCCTGGCAGGAGTTCGTTTTAGAAAATACTCGTGTTCTTGTTGGCAGGGCCTAAATATCTCTTCGAAGAGATATTTCGTTTGGGGGGGGGCCATAACATTTTTTTTTTGCATATGGGCCCAGGACTGACTTGCTATGCCACTGCTTCATACATGAATTAATGTTTACGGAATAACTTAATTCCTCTAAATGTTTTTAAAATACTCCAGACAACCACTAGTTTGCATTATAATTCCTTAATTTTCGATCATAATTTACAGTATAGCATATCTTATATCGTTTTAATAAATATTGCCTACATTTAGGCTTGTTTAACAAATATTATAAGTAAAATTTTAACATTTAGAAGTAATTAAAGTGTAATCGAGTAGTCTCTGTTGTCCCGTTTTCACCGTAACGGCGCTGGATCTCGTGCCGGAGCTTGTGTCGTGTTCAGCGGGGGAACTTCTAACTCTAGACCGCGGCTCTGCGTTTCTCTCGTTGCCAAAATATGCGGTGACTGACTGCATAACCTGTCTATAAACAATCGGTGTACAGTTCTGAGGACATATTTCAACATCCCAAGTATTTATATTCTGTATATTAAAAAAAAAAAAAAATCGTAAAAGTGTATACAATGCATCAGGCGTTTCCATCACGCAAAAAGACAGATGCAACTCTCGTTTAGGTGACTCACATCGCGCCCCTGTATGTTGCTTTGCATAGAAATTAAACAATATACAGCACAATAACGAATTTATAGATGAAATAAAATGTGCACAAACCTGTATTTTACCGAAGACATTTGACGGAGCTGCACTGCTCTCTCCTGAACAGGTCGCAAAAAGCCCGCGATAAATAACTTAACCCCTGGGCTGACCCAGGATCTGGGCTATATAGGAGCAATCGTGTAGTGATTTGTTTCACCAACAGATGGCGCTGCGAGCTACGCTGACTCTACTTGGTCGCGCGCGCGCCGCTGCTACGTCATGAAGAACGTAGCAAGAGCGCCGTTATCGTCAAATATCAAAAGAAACATTGTTATCGCTTTCAAGGTAGTAACATACTAACTATTCATGTTAAATGAAAGAAATACTAAGAAGTATAAGAATATATAAGAAGTATTACTTTATAACATGGCCTTAACAGGGTGCGGAATTGTTTCGCACAATTTTAAACGTCCCCAAAAGTAATTTCCACACATTTTAACTATAAAAAACTTAACAATTACACCTGCAACAAATACATTTGCAGAATACACATACTTTCTGCTAAAATAAGTGCAAAATAAGCCCAATTGAGTCATTTTCAAGTAAACATAACAAAACATTTAAAGTAAAAAAATTTTTATACAGTATAAACTTAGTTTTATCATACATGTCGTTTTATTTTTTGTAATGTGTTTTTGTAAAGTCATAGATTTGTTATAATATTGTTTTGAACTGCTTGCTATTTACAGTGGTTACTATTAACTCTTTTTATTGTTTGTTGTTGTTTTTTTGTTTTTTTTACGGGTACTGGTATCTTTTAACTTCACTTTTAGACACACTCGCAAACTTCCCTAAGCACTTCCCCTCAGGGGAATCCCCAACGGAATTTAGAAGTGCGTTCATCTTCGTCAAGTGGACAAGGGAAGTGTATTTGGACAGACCCTCAACCCCTTGATTTTGACAGAGGGAGCGAGTCTACTCAACATGTACACTTGTTGTACACATGTACACCGATCCATAGACCACAATGCACCATAACTGTGTTGTCACAGCAGGCCATGCTTAATTTACCCCAACACACACAACTCTAGTGTATGATATTGGAGTTGACATTTATCCACATTTAATGCTTGTGGCTACCTTAAGCTGACTGTTTTTTACACATTTATAGTTTATTGTATTGTATTGTATTACATTTGTATATTTGTAATATTTTATTTAAATATATATATAATTTAACTGTGCCAGTAGTGGGCGCTCATGCAATGTAAGCAATAACATACATCCGAGTGAACGAGATGAAGGAAAGTGAATGAGGGTAGGGTGCAAAAATTTGGACTTAAAAGTGCAGTGTGTGAATTTGAGTGGCATCTAGCGGTGAGGTTGTGAATTGCAGTCAACCCCCCCTTTCAAAGCACGTAGAGAAGCTACGGGGCCGACACAGGACAAAGATGTCATCGTCTGAGACAGCAGAGAGTAGCTAGCGCTCTGTAGAGAAGTTTGTCCCTTTAGGGCTAATGTAGAAACATGGCGGCGCAAACAGCCGATTTCACTGTAAGGGGACCCGCGGTGTATGGATATAGAAATGGCTCATTCTAAGATAATAAAACATAACGGTTCATTATGTAAGGTCTTTATGCACCATTAAAAACATAGTAATGTATATTATATTGCATTTCTGTCAATAGATCCTCATAAATACTACACACTGCACCTTTAAACGCAGCCCAAAACTGTCTTCGGCACTCGCACATACAAAGCATGCACAAAAAAGCCGCCTATCAGATAGTGGGCGATAGATGAAATGAGTTCTCTTTTCTTCTAGTGCTTGAAAGGACAAATACACACAAAATGATGTCAAGATATCCTCGTAAACACAGTAGGTAACGCGCGTTACAGTATCAGGGCTGGATTTACCTCATATTGTGACATAGGCAAAATTCATTTTTGGGTGCCTCCAAACCACGCCCACACTTGGTCTTAAAGTGACAGCAGCCTAATAAACCTGCTCCTAGCGGTGTCATTAATGTTAACCAAAGAACAAAAGAAAAAGAAAATTACTTAAGAATCAGAATGCCTAAAATTCAAATGATACCAAACCCTATTTGCTAAATTTTGCTAAAAAGAGTGTCCTGATTTTTCTTTATTTATATTTGTAAATCTCACTTCTCTTCATGACTTGGATTGGGATGAAATTTCTTGAAATTTTCCACAAGAAAAACGTATAATGCTGCTGGGAATGAAATGAAAACCGCTGATTTTCTAGACAAGTAGTATGAATTTTGGAACCTTAAAATATTCCAAAGAATTCTGCATATAAAAAAAGACATTGAACATCATTATTTAAAATTTGAGTGTATTGTTGAAATACACAGAACAGATCATTAGACAATAAACCCAGAACATACTCTGATTGACAGCCCAGTAAAAAAAGCAGAAGGAAATGTACAGCACCAAACACAGTAGAAAAAATTACACAAATAAAAATTAAAACAAAACACTTGAAATAAATATGAAAAAGAGCACTAAGATGGCAGTGCTCAATGATTTCAAGGGGTGTTTGATAAATAATTGGTTTCCAGCATTGAGATGCTCCCCACAGCCAATGAGATGTGAAGATCTTCATTTACGGGCGATGTCATAATTGGCCGTAAGCCAATCACACGTCTCCTTGACGGCTGGAAAAAGAAAAGCACCTATAAAGATTCTCGTTTTGGTCGCCACTTTTGACTACCATTGAAAACATTTAGTAAATGCTGAAGCTTGATGAAGATTGATCACCTGCTTTGAACGGTGTGAACTTGAAGTCTGGCAGGTATTTGCGTAGTTTGGCGTTACTGGCGGTTTTCTTGATCTGACCGTCTGATTTACTAGTGTCATACTGAGAGCGGTTAGTTAAGGGTTAAAAAAAAAACTCATGTGGTGCTTTTTTGAAGCTCAACAACTCAAGAACAATCTGGACATTCTGCAAAATATCTTATTTTGTGTTCCACAGAACAAAGATGGCTGTTCTGTCGGCTGCAGACAATGTTTATATGTGAAAGGATACAATCACTTCACCTTTAAACCCAAACCCTTCAACCACAGCGTCCACTGCGTCCTTTACGGTCAACTCATCCTCCTCTCCGACTAGAGAGAAAGAAACAAGACAAAGAAAAACAAGAGAGACATGATCTTGATATTTGATCAACCATTGAGCGCTGATGAAACAGATCCAACACGTGTGATGTCAAACACGGGACGAGTACCTGACGCAATGATAGGCTCCACCTCGTTATACTCCCTCAAAACCCAGACAAACACACGAGCCAAATCCAGAGAGTAGATGAACTGCCGCAGGGCGCGACCTGATCCCCAGACGTGCAGAGGTTTGCATTCCTCTACAAAACACACACACACATTTACCAACATGTGGGACGCTCTGTGGCTTCAGATTCTTCCAGAAAGTTAAACGTGTCTCACTCTTTGCCAGGTACGTCTTGTGGATCAACCCCGGCATCACGTGACCGTCCTCAATGTTGAAGTTGTCATGTGGTCCAAATATGTTGGTGGGGATGACTGCTGTGTATCGCAGACCGTACTGCTGAAAACACGCCCTAATGGACAAACACACACACTTAAAATACTGTATTTGGAAACATTTCTAAACTATACAGGAAACCCTCTCTCTTGGGTAGGCCTACTGTACATTATATCATGTTAAAATTAACAATTCAATTAAACTGCTATATACACTGCCCGCCCGACCAAAAAAAAAAAAAGTCGCTGTTTGGATGACTTTACCGGTAAACAAACAAATATGCTGTTCAGACAAGCAACGGCGTTCTGGCATTTTACCGGTAAGAGACCGTTCACACATCAGCAGCAAAATACCGGTATATTGTGATGTAAGAAAAAGTGCTTTAGTTTCACTATCTGTTGAATTTTTGCTCTTAAAAACACGTTGAAAAAGCTGCGCGACGTGGTGCAACGGTTAAAGATGATCATTTAGCACTAGGGCTGCACGATTTGGGAAAAAATTCTAATTGTGATTAAAAATAGAGTATGTAACAATAAATATAACAATAATATAATAATAATAATAATAGTATTTATATTTTACAGAAAACTTATTTTACAAAAAAAACTGCTGGGTTACCTGTTAATATGCAGACAGCCTATGACTAAAAATCATTAGAAAGGTCTAAGGTCTTTTTATCTGTGATATCAATTTCTTAAAGTCTATGTCTTTAATATGAAATATGAGCCTCTTATGCATCCACTGTGGGGGGGGGGGCTTCTGTACATTGAAGAAAAACTTATTTAGAGAGAAGTATTATTTTTCTTATTTTTTACCCAAAAGTTTCATTCCTACTGGAAGCCAGAGGGCGCCCTCGAGCAGAAACTCCACATTTGCCTCAGAGAAGTAATAAGCTGCGAATTCTACTATACTATATAGTATTCGAAAAACAGTACACCAACAGAGTAGTATGTCCGAATTCATAGTATTCGAAAAACAGTAGGCGAAAAGTACCCGGATGACCTACTTCTTCCGAGATTCTGAAGTGTGCATACGATGGACACTTTACTATCCCATGAGGCCACGGGAGACGATTTATGAATGGAGGTGAAGGGACGCTGTTAGGTCACGTGATAGCGACAACATGGCGGATGTAGTACTTCCGGATTACATTCATTCTACACTCATTTATATAGAACATACTTTTTTAACAGTCACGAAGTTCGTTCAAATTCAAATGTAGTACCTACTCGCAGCCTATAGTTTTCAAGAATTTTATTTTTTTCGTTGTCATGCTGTGAAATCTGGCCAATCGTGGAACAGCTGTGTCCAGTTTTCAGGAAATCCCTAATGTGAAGCTTGCGCTGTGTAGCTGAATAAAAAGAAGATTAAACATTAAGACAATAAACATGACTGCATCAAGATATTGTGTATTTGAGTTCTTCAAGCCTTCTCGGGTATTTTCATAATAATAAAGTATGCAGTGCTAATTGACATGGACTTCATCACTGTATAGAATACTATAAAATAATGCATTGTCTGCCTCATTCTGTGATAAGAAGCCACATCAGCTCACAAACACTGGACTGACGATATGAAGTGAGTTAAAACGTGTTATTAAACGTTATTTCGTAGTAACGCTTCTAATTACTAGTTTGTGAAGATGTTTGACGCGCTGCTTTTTCAAACTCACGTGACGTAAACTATTTCAGACGGAGCAGCGTTTACTGCTGACCACAGAGCCGCTCTTCACTAACACACTGTGCATATATTTATTTCATTAAAATCACAGCCTTTGCGCTTTCGTAATCGAACATAATCCAAATCGCGATTGCGGTTCGATTTCGATTAATCGTGCAGCCCTATTTAGCACATATTTACATAGAAAAACGATTAAAAAGCTTACTGTAAAAGTGAAAGAAAAAAAAAGTGAAATATTGCAATTTAAAATATAATTTTTTTATCAAGGAGCTTTGCTGCCGTCCCATGGGTGCAGCGGCGCAATGATATTACTCAGCGCCTGAAAATAGGTTAACTTCCGTCAACATAACCAACGTGACAACCTGCTTGCACAGAGAGCGTGCTGGGGACTATTTTCAGGCGCTGCGTAATATCATTGCGCCGCTGCACTCATGGTACGGCAGCAAAGTTCCTGGATTATTACGCAGGAATGAGAGTATAGTCCCTAACCATATCGGTCTAGAAAATTGCAACTTTTCATTTTCTGTCGGTCTTAGTACACGATGTAACTATACACATCACAACATGTAAATAGGAAAATGTTGCTGTTATTTTGTCACTTATTGAGCAGTAGGCTAGCTGGAGCCATTTACCTCCAGTCTTTGTGCTAAGCTAGGCTAGCGGTGGGTGCGTCAGACAGAGTTATGGCACGCACGGAGATAAAAATGGTATGTATGGACTTATCTAACTCTGGGGGATACGGTGAATAAGCTAAAGTCCCAAAAAGTCGGCGTGTTCCTTTAAGCAGCATAGACAACTTCACTATACAGGTAAACAGTACAGCATAGTGTGCATTGATTATTACGTCAACCACATTTACAGTATCATTTTATTATGGAGAGTGATGGAGATGCAACATTGTTAACATTAATGTTATTCTTGCATTTAGCCCTCAGGTATTCCTTACTAATTGGTCACTCATTGGTAGTCAAATGTGACCATACACCTTAACTATTTTTAAATTAAATAGCCTAAATGTTCTATATTTTAGTTCAATAATATTTATTGAATATTTTGAGGAGATCTTTTGGTTTTAAATACTATTTGTGCAACAATTATGGTCCATTATAATGACCACTTAAAACATTTTTATTCTAATATTTTTATTATTTATATTACAATTAGCGTAGTAATTAAGGTTAAAATAGAGAATTCCAATGCAAAGAGGCAAATTAGAGTCATTTTGTGGCTGGAAACAATAATAATTTTCATTTGTAATGCCATTACCCACCAGGTGCCTGTATGGCTCTTTAATAAATATATATGAATCTAGTCTAGTTGCTCAAATAAGTGTTGCAGATCATAACTGCTTACTTATTTTTAGGTTTTGCATTTGAATATTAATGAATGCAAGCAAATATAATTTAACCCAAGAAAAGTTTAAAATAGTGCAAACTTAGTTTTCCTTATATGTACAGTAGGCTATACCCCGTGTTTACCTGAAGAGGTAAACTATATGCTGCCTACACGACTGTAATCATGGCCGTAGCCAGCTATGAGGTCAGCGATGATCCGGACCTCTGTATTTTTCAGAGGTGTATATAATACATGTTGTGAAATAATTGACTAATAGAGTAACACTTTAGTGCTGCGAGGATATCTTCTCATCTGAGCTGCCTGCGGTCTGTCACCGCTCGTCAATGTCAAAATATTTGAGATGACCAATTAAATTAAAGTAGGCGGGCTTTATGTTCACAGAAGCTGCTGAGTGCGAGTCGCGCGCCGCTGCAGTAAACGGTGCGAGATGTAAGTTGCTAAACTAGACAGTTAGTCTATATTTGACAGCTGTTTTAGGATAGAAATGTTAAACAAGGACATTAACGAAGCCGATCTTCATCAGATTAGGCATAAGATTATGAATGTGTGTGTACATATTGAGAATTAATTTATTAAACGTATTTACCTAGCGTTCGTAGCCTTCAGTGAATTAACTTGTCTAAGAAAATGCTTAATGAAATATAGGCTAAATATCAGTTAACAGTTTACTTTTATTTACTAAACACTATTTGTTATTATTTTTTTATCATCTTAAAATGCACATGTAGATCAGAGAAATCAAAGTTTTCCTGTGGGACCATGCCCCCCGAACCCCCCTAAATAGCTCAAATTTGGGACCTCACTGGTTTTAAAACTCCTCAAGGCAGTTGCATGCTCAAAAGTTGTTGCTGTTTCTGGAAACCTGTTTGCTTTGACCTCATATCTGGAATGAATGCATTTATGCTATTAATGTGTTGCAGCCTGGAATATTTATATATAGGCCTACTTAATATTAAAATTGAATATTCACTCATTGTATCTCTGTGCTTTGAAGATTTTGTTTTAAAAAAAATGTGAATTCTTTCTGTGATAGAAAAGGGTGTGGCACCAAAATAGGCTACTATGGGGGCCCTTGGGTTTGTTATAGCCCCAGGGCCCCACGTGTTCTTAATGCAAGCCTGGTTGCAGTGGAGTTAAGAGGACAAATCAAGTCACAGTACCAGTCAATATGGGAGCTATATGTGAGAATAGCCTATTTGGACCATCATATATTGTTGTTTTGTTGTTGTTATTGTTTCTCATGTTTTATGATACAGCAAAACTTCTGCATTTTGACATGTAGGTTGTGAATGATTTCTGTTGTAGTTGTGTCTTCAGCCATTTTGGGGTGTTAAATTTTAATCAGTTTTGGACTTCCCATTTTTATGTTTGAATTTACATTGTGAAAAACAAGGTTGTGTTCCATATTGTCGTGCTCAGAAATTTTAACATAGCATCATCATCATATCAGTGTAGATGTAGATGGACCAAAATAAAACCATTAAAATATCAAGTAAATAAGTATTGTGATACTTGCTGCCACAGTGACACTCTTATCCCAAAAGGTATTGCTATACCACGATACTCAATATGTTGTCCCATGGTGAGTCATTTTTCCCTGTTGCGGCAGTTTTTTGATCAACTCTGAATAAGAGACAAATCTTTGTAATTTTAATAAATGGTTTATTCCTTTGCAAAAGAAGAGTCAACAATCGCACAGCCATCCTGAATGTCTGCAGAGTGCTTCCTAAAGACTCTCTTTTATACCCTTTCTAACCCAAGGTCAGCATCTCTGCACTCCTTCTGTACTTTTCCACACATACTCAAATAACCCCATATGTCTTTCATTCTGACACTTGGACCCTCAAAATTAGATGTACCCTGACCCCTAGGGTCATGAGAACCACATTTAGGTGGACAGTGACCTCTAAGGTCATGAGCTGGTCCCTGTGTTTGCTGATTTTAACTCACTGCATGCATAGCAAAACATTCTCTTATGTATATGAACTCAGAAACACATGCATAAGAATGAATTTTCTTCTATGATTAATATTTTTCCACCACACACCTACACAAAATTTGAGGGTTCCCCCACCTGCCAAATCCCACTGGATACACAATCTCTGTATGTAAAATTATAATAAAGTGATTATATAATTTCACTGATAAATGGATGATCATGAAAGGAAGGGCTGTTACTATAGACCTGACTTCCATCATTCTGAATATCCACTGAGGAAAACGATATCCTTGTCTTTGTCCTTTTAAAAAAAATGGGGTTTTCCCAAGACAGGCTAAAACAACTTCCTTGTTAACAACCAGTCATTCATAATGCGTAATAATGTATGCCTTATGTAACTTTCACTGAAGTCCATATCACTAACAGACTCTCAATACCAAATATGGCATATTTATATAAAATAATATTTATTGAACAACAATATTTAAATGAACAACAATAGCCATTATAAAAGACAATAGGGAAAAAACACAAGCAAGCAATTCAGTCAAACGTACAAAAGCAGGATTTAAGTTAAATATAGCCTAAATATAAAGTTATGAAACTTAATTTTCCCCTTAACCAAAATGGATTTACTCTGGAACAAGTAGTAGATTAATAAGACCAAAGATTGCCCGTTTGATATACCCCAAATGAATTATATCTCATGTTTAACCACTATCTACATCAGAGCCAGCGGCAAATTGTATGGGTGGGAATCGCCAGAGGCCCCATGATTCGATATTATCACGATACTTAAGCCACGATATGATATCATTGCGATTTTTCAAAAATTGCGATATGCTGAGTATTGCGATAACATATTAATACGGCCATTATGAATAGCCGTGTGCATTTTACTTTCACTTTAGAATTAGCGCCAATTCAGGGGCGGCAATTGCTTGAATGGTGGGTTCATTGTTATATCTTAATGAAAAACACAACAACAAAACAGTGTAATGACAAACTCACTTAAATAGTGATGTTTAATAGCTGAAGCGGCAAGCTTCTTTGATTGTAATTGCTAGTGAAGTTCTGTTGCATTGCAGCTGGCTTGCACTTCAAATTGACACATAACTAACACATAAACAATGTGCGAGAATGCCTTTCCTCTACACACAGCTCACTGCACATGTGTGTGCGAGCGAGAGTGGTGCACTGTTTGTGATATTACAGTCTGAAAGAAATATTTCGTTATAAGCGCTGAGCTTACGGTAAAATTTTGCACAAAACGAGCTGAAATTCAGTTCCTGAAAATATCAATACTTGCCCTCCTTGTATCGATACAATATCCCCACACAAAATTTCACGATACTATGCTGTATCGATTTTTTCCCCTAGTAAATTCCCAAAAGACTGTCCGAGATGAAGCTGTTCTCGCGGGTACATGAGCGCTGAACGCCCGCTGGCCTGGAGCTCGCATCAGCGAAAGCGTCTGATTGTAAAATAGGTGCTATGTTTATATATGAGTCACATATTTGAGGTCTAAATAACGACATTTTCGCCTAAAAAAAAATACCTACATACCGTGACACAACAACAGTAGTATTTGTAAAAAAAAAACATGGAGGATTTGCTCAACCGCCATGACAGTCGCTGCAAGCGGAGTGATACAAACAGTGCAACAGTTCGAGTGCTGATACTGGGGGAATATTGCATTGGAATAGGCTCTCAGCCAATCAGATTTGAGAACCAGAAAGAACTGTTGTATAAAACACATAGTGCACCTTTAAACAGGTTATCTGAAAGTACAATGTGAAACCCAGAAACCTGAATAATCAGTATCATGGTCTTGCCAACCAGTCCAAATGTCAAGCTACGCCCATAGTGACTATGCAGACAAAACCATAATGGGTTAAAAAAAAAACAAAAAAAAACATTCGTAATAGAAATGTGATCTGGACATGAGATACACCCATTCAAGAACCGATGAACTTTGAGTCTGAGAGAGCAAAACTCACCTGTTGTGGACATCAATCATGCGTTTGGCGTAGGCATAACCGTAATTAGATTCATGTGGGGCACCGTTGTGCATCTGGCACAGAGACAGAAAGAGAGAAACGCGTCTGTAGAAGCAGTGCCAATAAGTTACAGAAACACAATGCAAACCAACACTCATGAAACCAGACATTAGACATCCACCGGCTCAAATTACTCACATTCATGCATTTTTAATCAGTATTTCACACCATGACGGGACAAGTTTCTGAACTTATAAATGTTGGCGGTCATGAACATTAATGCTTTTCTGAGATCAAAAATCCAAAGGTAATTTGTACAGTTTAGTTTCAACAAACAGTCGTTATTCACTGTGGAGGGAATTTGAGTTGAATCAATGAATACAGGGGCGTCAGACTGGGGGTAAACCTGATTACCAGGGCCCCAAGGGGAGAGAGGGCCCTTGAAAAGTCTGGAATATATTTGACGTGGAACATGGGGGCCCATCAGGACTGCCTATGCATAGGGCCCGGGATCTTGTGCCCCTAAATGAATATCAAAATATAAGTTGATAATATGCTCCCGTTCATAGAGATTTTTTGATGGATGCCAAGGTTTTTTAGGTCGGGTAGAATCTGCGATCTCTGACCCAGTTCATTTGCTGGCTTCCATCGCTGCAATACGCTGTGTTTTCCACCAACTGGCAACCCAGGTTTTACTATTGGGTAAATTGGCAGTGGGCGGTATCTATAATATAACAATAAACATCAACTATAACACACTTCATAAAATACCACTTCAGGTCAGCTAATGCAATAAAATCTTAAAATATGCAGTAATTTCATCAATTTGCCAGCGAGTGTGCTTGAGATGCACTGACTGGGGTTCAATGCTGGAACTATTGGTTGCTCCATGACACGCTTTACTTCCGCATTCCTGTCTATAGGAGTGTCGTAACTCTGTTTTTCTATGGCTCTGGATTGAACTAATTCGTTTTTGTTTGTTTTTTTCTAAACCAGGTTGGATTTATATGGATTTGTCAACTCTAAACCTACTCTGAAGCCAGCTTCATGCAACAGGCCTCAGGGAAACTAGAGAACTATGTCAAGCAAAACAGGAACTGTGAAACCAAAATGTGGTTGTGAGTTTACCATGGTCTCATCTATCGGGTAGGTGGTTTTATCTGGAAAAACGCAAGTAGACAGACAGGAAACGACCTTCACTACCCCAAACTCCTGAGACATGTGCAGCACGTTGTCATTGATGTGCACATTATCTCTCTGAAAACAACAAAACAGTCAATGTACAGTTCAATCATTCAACAGTGATATTTCCAACCTTGTTACTTAATGTTAATAATTACCCAGAAGTCAAGGTTCTGTCTCATGTTTCTGTAGAGCCCGCCAACCATGGCGGCCAAATGAATGACGTGTGTCGGACGATGTTTCTGGAAGGCTAATCTTGTCTCTTCAGCGCTCCTGAAGCAGCACATTTATCATGCATTTGACACAAATGAAAACTTATATTTGAGCTTCATCTCTGTCAGACTCTATTCATTAACCAACTTCATGAGGTGCATCGGGATGGGATGCTTGTAATCTAAAGTTTAAAATAAAAGCTCCAGCTTTGGTTTTAATCAGATGCAGATCATCCATATATGTATAAAATGTGTTATTCCTTATTTAAAATTTGATTTCTGACATAATCATGCCTGGATCTCACTGCATCAGTTTGGTTGTGATGTCTGATAAGGGTTTACTTACACAAGATTGGTTTCTTTGGATGACAGGAATATCCATTCTTCTCCTTCTCTTCTTTCGCCCTCTTTCACCACCCGCTCTATCGCTCGCCCCACCAGCCCACTGCCGCCCGTCACCAACACACGCATCGCACCGACCGGCCCGTCCATCTGACAGAGAGAGAGATAGATGAGGTTTGATGAACAATTCAGAGGTTAACATGTGTAAAAACATCAGATTGCCATTGATGTACTATAGTAGCACAGTCCATTTAAGGGTTTGTATGATCTCAGTACATTCAGATCTTTTTTCTGTTCTTCCCTTCAGCTCACAATGAACTACATGCAGATGAAACATCTTAGGATGCTTATGAAACCCGGTTCCCTGAGAAATGGAAGGAGACGCGCGTCTTGGTGTTGATGCTATGGGGAACGGCCTCAGAGTGACCGAACCCAGCACTGTCAAAAAACAACCCAGCAAAAAGGGTTAATGTGTAAAACCCCTGACTTTAATATTTACCCAGTGCTGGGTTGCCAAATAACCCAGAAAATGTTTTTTAGAGTGTACTATATAGAAAATAAGTAGGCTACCTACTCAAGAGAGTCTGCGATTTTGGACACAGCCGTTTGGTGCGTCCCAATTCGCATACTATCCGTCCTAAATAGTATTTGAAAACAGAATTAATACGTCCCAAATGGTAGTACGTTGAGATGAGTATTCCAAAGTTACCCGGATGATCTACTATTTCCGCTTACAATCCGAAGTGCAGATCCATGCACACTCTGACGGCTAATATTGCCCACAACCCATTGTGAGTTGGACGAGGATTCGATTAGATCTACAAACACAGATAAAAAGTGTTAAAAAACTACAAACATGGCGGATGTGTGAGTCCGGTTAAGCAGAGAGGTTTAGATAAAGGGGTTTGAGTGATTGAGTGTCTAACCTGACAAAAAGATATTTATTCAGTGTTATCCACATTATATTTCATCTGCAACAAGCATTGAGAACATTTGTAATGATATGTTTGGCCATTACCTTTTAAATGCATCTTTATATTTAAACTGAGGAGAGTCTCCGCATGAAAGACCCACGACTGGCAGATCAACGTGCAACTACATTTCTCTCTGAAACGGTTGGAAATGAAATGAAATTGAATGTGGAGGATTTTAACTGTGACAAGATGATTGACCGGGCAGTTTAAACGGTGACAGGACGCACGCAACTAAGCGACAGAGTCCGTTAAAAATGACGAAGTAGTATGTCCCAAAGCTTGCATACTCAAAAAAAAAAAAAAAACACTTCACAAAAAGAGTATATACTTTTGGGGCATGGCAAATGGCACCCTAAACCCTCACGGTCTTCCTCTGAGTCCGCACATCCGTGACATAAAGCCGCTTTGACTGCCGGGTAAAGTCCTCTACGTAGTTTAGCAAAGGCTGATATGCACTTTCACTTGTGGCTTGACTGTGTGCAACGGCTTTGAGGTTGCATCTGCAACCACAGACTTGATGTGTTAAAGCAAGTAGTTGGTGTCTCTGTGCATCTTTACTTCATTTGTGTTGAACTTACTGAAGTAGAGTTTCTGGTAACACTTTAGAATAATGGTCCGTCATTAATAAGTAACTATGCAGGAAGTAATGCTGGACTATTGAGTAGTACTGCATTAACACTTCAGCTACTTCTATTAGCTAATATAGAAACAAGCTTAACTAATCAGTAAGTAATGTCAAATTTAAGAGTTCCTTGTTAAGTAATCAATAATTTATTACTGCTTCTGATCTGCTTTATTTACTTGAAGTTTACTAGTTTAATCATTTGATTCCTGTTTATGTTACTTGTTATGTACTTTTGCTTTCTTTTCTTTTAGTTTAGGTAGTTTGGTTAATGAGGAGTTTGTTGGTTTGGCAATACCCTCTTCTGAATCTGATACTCTCTTTCTTGTTTGATTTTATAAATCTTTTCTTTTGCGAAATATATGTGGTTACTGTTGTGAAACAATTCTGGCGCTGGAGACGGGGTTGTTTCATGCTGTTGCACACTCATTCGCCACCATCCATTTTGCTGTTGTGTTCTTCCCCTAGACGCTAAACCAATCAGGAAATCATAACATACAGGAAACCCAGTTTCAGTGTCTTACCACAGACATTTTTGTGCTATCTACAGTTAAAACTGCACTAGTTTCAGTTTAAATTCTGAATACAGCATGTGGGATCTATCTTCTGAAATAACTTCCTTAGGACATTTTTATTTCACACAGGCGGAGCCTATAATCTAACAATTTCCGACAGTGTGATCTGCTTTTAACATTCAAATCACAGAAAAAGTTAAGTTGCAAGAACCGATTTATCCACATCAAAAGACCTAACCTTCCTAAGGAAATCTAATCGCATTTGTGCTTTTGACACTACCAGATTTGTGTTTTCCAGTTTAACTAAGGTACTTATATGAGCTAACTTTCTCAACTTCTTTACCAGCAATAACTAATTCATGGAATCTATTATCATATCTCTGTCACGTATGGCTGTATTGATCGGCTTAAAGTCCCCATGATATCAAAATTGAAGTGTTTTGGCTTTTTGTATGAATATGTTAGTCTCACTGTTATCTATAAGCTAGTGCGCTCCAAAACAAAATTCACATAAGATATAAGCATTCAAAACTTACAGTTTCTCACTTCCGCCAATATGAATCAATGATTTTGATGACATCACTCTGCACTTCAGCGTCTCATCAGATTTTCTTTCCAATCAAATGCTCTCTAGAATCTGAAGCCCCGCCCCCTACAATATAAGCAGACGCTGAAGCTGCGGCTGAAATCAATCACTTGTTCACACATTTACTATTTTCTACATGGTGAATGGCACAGTGCACTATATAGGGGATAGGGAACGATTCAGATAGTGCACTATATAGGGCAGGGGTGTCCAAAGTCCGGCCTGGGGATGAATTTCAACCGCAGATTGTCTATTAAAATATATGTGGCCCGCCACGCATAATTTACAAATTGCGCAGTTTCACAATGTCAGCACAAGTTGGCAGTAATATATTAGATAGGCCCGGGAAACATTAACATGCCAAAAGCGGAACGAAACAGTGATGCTTGTCCACACTGCGCAGCGCACGACTCACAAGCTCACAAATACATTTACTTGCTGAGTGTCTCGATCACACGTCCAATAAACAGCCAGTGAGAAATGTTTGAGTTCGGGGTACAAGCTGCAAATCTCTCTGTGATTTAATTCAGTTTAAAGCCAGTTGAAACAGTGCTGACTTAAAGGAACACAGACTTTTTGGGACTTCTGCTTATTCACCGTATCCCCCAGAGTTAGATAAGCCCATACATACCATTTTTATCACCATGCGTGCCATAACTCTGTCTGACACACCCACCGCTAGCCTAGCTTAGCACAAAGACTGGAGGTAAACGGCTCCAGCTAGCCTACTGCTCAATAAGTGACAAAATAACAGCAACATTTTCCTATTTACATGTTGTGATGGGTAGTTACATCATGTAGTAAGATCGATGGAAAATGAAAAGTTGCAATTTTCTAGACCGATATGGCTAGGGGCTATACTCTCATTCCTGCGTAATAATCCAGGAACTTTGCTGCTGTACCATGGGTGCAGCGGCGCAATGATATTACGCAGCGCCTGAAAATAGTCCCCAGCACGCCGTCTGTGCAAGCAGGTTGTCACGTTGGTTATGTTGACGGAAGTTAGCCTATTTTCAGGCGCTGCGTAATATCATTGCGCCGCTGCACCCATGGGACGGCAGCAAAGCTCCTGGAGAAACAATATTTTAATTGAAGAGTGCACGCTACGAACACACCATAAAACGCAGCTCACCGTCACTAAACGTGTAACGTTATGTGTTTAATTGCACACACAAACACAGCGGCGCGCGCTGTAGCCTATATCATTTCATATTAAAGCACAAAAGAAACCCCGACCATGCAATGTCATTTATGTCGTCAACTAAGTCATGAAGTTACCAAAAAGCTGATTAAAGCTGCCTCAAAAGTGTGCATGTATGTATTTGTTATGAGTCACATTTAACAACAAAAGAAAAAGAGGAAAACAATAGTTTTGTACTTTTAAGGATTAATCTACATTTATTTTAGAATTTAGTGTTTGATAACTTTTTTCAATTTTTGTATATTTCCAAGGTCCAAGGTCACATGACCTTTATTATAATAGGTTTTTGTGAAGATTGCTTTAAGCTTACTTAAACTAAAGTTTATTTTTTACTTAGTTGTTATTTTTTAAAGTCTAATAAATATTAAAATTGATAGTTCTCAATAATACTGTAAAATTGAATGGCTATGGATAGGGAACAATCAGACAGAGCACTATATAGGGGATAGGGAACTATTCAGACAGTGCACTATATAGGGGATAGGAAACAATCAGACAGTGCACTATATAGGGGATAGGGAATGATTCAGACAGTGCACTATATAGGGGATAGGGAACTATTCAGACAGTGCACTATATAGGGGATAGGGAACGATTCAGACAGTGCACTATATAGGGGATAGGGAATGATTCAGACAGTGCACTATATAGGGGATAGGAAACAATCAGACAGTGCACTATATAGGGGATAGGGAATGATTCAGACAGTGCACTATATAGGGGATAGGGAACTATTCAGACAGTGCACTATATAGGGGATAGGAAACAATCAGACAGTGCACTATATAGGGGATAGGAAACAATCAGACAGTGCACTATATAGGGGATAGGGAATGATTCAGACAGTGCACTATATAGGGGATAGGGAACTATTCAGACAGTGCACTATATAGGGGATAGGGAACGATTCAGACAGTGCACTATATAGGGGATAGGAAACAATCAGACAGTGCACTATATAGGGGATAGGGAACGATTCAGACAGTGCACTATATAGGGGATAGGAAACAATCAGACAGTGCACTATATAGGGGATAGGGAATGATTCAGACAGTGCACTATATAGGGGATAGGGAACTATTCAGACAGTGCACTATATAAGGGATAGGAAACAATCAGACAGTGCACTATATAGGGGATAGGAAACAATCAGACAGTGCACTATATAGGGGATAGGGAATGATTCAGACAGTGCACTATATAGGGGATAGGGAACTATTCAGACAGTGCACTATATAGGGGATAGGGAACGATTCAGACAGTGCACTATATAGGGGATAGGAAACAATCAGACAGTGCACTATATAGGGGATAGGGAATGATTCAGACAGTGCACTATATAGGGGATAGGGAACTATTCAGACAGTGCACTATATAGGGGATAGGGAACGATTCAGACAGTGCACTATATAGGGGATAGGAAACAATCAGACAGTGCACTATATAGGGGATAGGGAATGATTCAGACAGTGCACTACATAGGGGATAGGGAACTATTCAGACAGTGCACTATATAGGGGATAGGGAATGATTCAGACAGTGCACTATATAGAGGATAGGGAACGATCAGACAGTGCACTATATAGGGGATAGGGAACTATTCAGACAGTGCACTATATAGGGGATAGGGAATGATTCAGACAGTGCACTATATAGGGGATAGGGAATGATTCAGACAGTGCACTATATAGGGGATAGGGAATGATTCAGACAGTGCACTATATAGGGGATAGGAAACGATTCAGACAGAGCGGATCATGTGATCGAGTCGGCACAGACCAGAAAACATATCGGATCCTTTTGAATGCTGTATTTGGAGGAAACGGCAGCTTTACCGAGCTCATCGGCCGAGCTGTGGTGTAAATGAAAATATTTAAGGGGAGGAGATCTTCAATATGTCTCGGCCTGTCTTCCTGTTTCAGTGGAAATTACGTCAACACATTGAATAATGTCAAGGCACTTCAGTGGGTCTTTAAATACACAAGGAACGTAATCAGGGAGAACAGAAACAGGTGTGGAAACTAATTAACAGCCAGGGAAACTAATGGCGCTTCCCAATTCGCATACTATCCGTCCTAAATAGTATTCGAAAACAGAATTAGTACGTCCAAAATGGTAGTACGTTGAGATGAGTATTCCAAAGTTACCCGGATGATCTACTATTTCCGGTTAGAATCCGAAGTGCAGATCCATGCACACTCTGACGGCTAATATTACCCACAACCCATTGTGAGTTGGACGAGGATTTCGATTAGAACTACAAACACAGATAAAAAGTGTTAAAAAACTACAAACATGGCGGATGTGCGAGTCCGGTTAAGCAGAGAGGTTTAGATAAAGGGGTTTGAGTGATTAATTATCAGTGTCTAACCTGACAAAAAGATATTTATTCAGTGTTATCCACATTATATTTCATCTGCAACAGCATTGAGAACATTTGTAATGATACGTTTGGCCATTACCTTTTAAATGCATCTTTATATTTAAACTGAGGAGAGTCTCTGCATGAAAGACCCACGACTGGCAGATCAACGTGCAACTACATTTCTCTCTGAAACGGTTGGAAATGAAATTAAATTGAATGTGGAGGACTTTAACTGTGACAAGATGATTGACAGGGCAGTTTAAACGGTGACAGGACGCACGCAACTAAGCGACAGAGCTGTCCATTAAAGGTGCGGTATGTAGGATTGAAATTCAAAATATTGGAGAGCGTTGTTTCCCCCGCCCCCTCCTCCTCAGACTCATCACTCACGCGGGTTGCCAGCTTAAGGACACGCAACAGGAGCAAGCGCAATTGACAATAAAAGCCACACTGTAAGTTGATGAGTTGATTTATCCGTGTTTTAATATGCTCTTGTTCAGAGATTTTTTTGATGGATGCTGAGGCTTTTTAGGTCGGGTCGTTTTCTGTGTTTTCCGCCAACTGGCAAAAATGAGTACCCCTGGCAACCTGTGGTGTCGAAATACTATTGGGTAAACCGGCGGCGTGCGTTATCGCACAGACCAAAACAAAAAGACATCCGACACGGAACGCACATTTCAAAGTAGAATAACTGGCTGTAGCGTTGTTCTTCTGAGAAACAATTAGGTGAGTTTAGCATGTTTCCTACATATCTGCAAGCATATTATTTTTATGCTTTAGTAAATTGAAAAACTTAGATACAGCACCTTTAAAGATGAAGTATTTTGTTCCAAAGCTTGCCTACTCTTCTGCTACACACTCAAAAGTCTGTACATTTCTTAACAAAAACAGTACATACTTTTAGGGCGTAGTACAAGTAGGCAAATTGGGACACAGCATAAGTAGATAGGTAGGCAAAACATGTATGAAAAACCAAATCTGACTACACGTGACAATCTTAGCAACATGTAAATGAGAACTGTCACACCAGTCCAAAAGAATAGTTCAGAATAGGCACACGTTTCACCTTGTTTAAACAATATCATCAGATTATATTTAATAATTATGGCTGCCTGATACTGACTTCTGCACCTATCATTGTAGGCTATAGAATAAATAATAAAGGTGAAAGAATACAACCATGAGGAGAACCCGCTGAGGAAGGACACTCCTGGGAATATTCTCCGTTTACTCCTACACTTCGAGATCTTTTGTTCGGAAAAACTAAAATCCAACCCACCAAGCTTTTAAGAATATCAACCATTCAGCCAAAATAAGTGGTTGAATAGTATTTAACGCAGATGAAGAATCTATAAATAATAAGAGGGCATGAGCCTTACCAATATCTACATGCTTATACATGATGTTTGGTACCTTTTACTATGTGCACTATTTGGATTCAGTGTCTTTTTAAGATAGATTTTGACACACGCGAGTTCCCAAATGTGCATTGAGCTCTTCATTATCAACTATAACATTAAAGGGTTAGTTCACCCAAAAGTGTGCCAAACCCGTAAGACCTTCGTTCATCTTCGGAACACAAATGAAGATATTTTTGATGAAATCTGAGAGCTCTCAGGTCCCTCCATAGACAGCAATTTAATTAACACTTTCAAGGCCCAGAAAGGTCGTAAAGACATTGTTTAAATCGTCCATGTGACTCCAGTGGTTCAACCTTAATGTTATGAAGCGACGAGAATACTTTTTGTGCGCAAAAACAAACAAAAATAACGACTTTATCTCCCCTGTCTATTAAAACAAATCATATATTAAAGGGTCTTTGGCGTTACGCGGGTATGATGTCATTGACAGGCGACACACGGTCCGTGTCCTGGTTAAAATTGCTTATTTCTCTGGATTTAAACATTCTTTGCAACATCTGGAATAATGCAAGTACACAAGTCAGCAAAATATATAACATTGTGGTTTTTGGATATTTTAATCCAAAAATCTTACATATTGTGCCTTTAAAAGGAGCTCTTCACAATATATTTGTTATTGTACAAACTGCTTATGATAACACCTTTATTTGCACATCTAAAATGTTTTTGTTGTGCAAGATCATTTTGACACCTTTATGCGTAAAACATGCATGTAAAGCGCACTTGTATTTGTTGTAGGTTAAGAAAACTTTATGCATGACAAGATAAAACAAAGTTAAATTACTACTGACTTTCAACAGAGTGAGCACAAGAAATTACAAAGTTATAATTATGTATTACAGTATATTATAGTTTAATAAATGTATAAAACGTGCTCATCTAGGTCAACTACCTTGACCAGATTGACGGCAAAAAAAAATTATGGCTTTCATGCTGGTTTATCTGTCCATCTAAACTGTAGTTTTCTACAACGTGTTTATTAATGATAGAGCGGTACTTCTTTGTTAGTGTATTCCCACGACGAGAAACCATGGTTTGTTTTTAACCCGTATCATGGTGATCATTAAGTACCACGGGACTTGAATCATTAGGCTATATTTCCAATAGAAGCACTATCGCAAGGGTTTATATTATCTTAGTAAATAAGCTCACAATGAAGACATCTGAAACAGGTAAAGCAAGTTTAACCACTGACACTCCCTGTAAAGTAAGCCACAATAATATACAGACAAAAAATGGCTTATAGGGGAGAGCAGGGCACAACCTAACCCAGGGTTAGTTGCAACACACATGCCAATAAAAACTGCGGCAAAATTAAAGAAATCTTTGGAAGAAATCACTGAACATTTACTTAACCATAGCAAAAGTACATTTCTTAAGTAGTTTTTTTTTATCTCTGTTTTTTTGTGTAACCTTAACAGATATAGTTCTTTAATGCTGATCTAACAGCAGAAGACACGAGCCGGCGTTAATTCCCAGTTGCGTGAGCCCCTATTAGAACTATGATATTATATTCTATACTTTTATGAATTCTATTGAGAAACCATGAAAAAAAGGTGATTAATGTCAATATTCAGAAATTGTTATGATGTTTTGAACTATGCTGTTTTGCAGTGTGTTTGCTGTCAAACTCAAAAATTAGCATATTTTTTATGATTAAAAAATGCCATTGTTTTATTTGAAAAAGTTAATAATTGTATTTTATTGACAAAATATTTTATTAATTTTGTATTATATCAGATAATATTTTAAGCTGTCATTTGGTCATGTTACAGTGTACCTCACCTATGGGGCATGTTGTCACATTTCACTTCCATTCTTTCAGGGTAAATTAAGAAAAAAGTACACACTGTATTAATGCAATTATTGTACTAAACATTAAATTAGTGTGGGGAAAAAATAAATACTCTGAACCCCAAGTGGATTTACACAAACTGAGTTAGGTTGTGCTCCTAATACTTTTTTCACCAATGAAAGACTGAAGAGACCATCATGCATACAATTACAATACAGACTTTAACACTCAATTAAGTTTATAATTAAAATTGCCATCCAAACAGGCACATCTGATGAATGTATGGTTTTATTAATAACCCAATGCGTTACCTGCTCTCTCGCGCTGGCTGTCGCTCTGAGTTCTGAGGAAATGGTAAAAAAAATATTTTCAGCTCGCCAAAAAGTGCGAATAAACATCCGGGTTATATTTAAATAATAATAATAATAATAATAATAATCAAAATCACCCCATTACTACACACATTATTTTTTATTCAAATCTGCACAGAATTCATTCAATACAACAAATACTACAACTGTGTATTTTAAAGCTTGTTTTTAGAATAAACACGTTTTGCACTGCAAATCTCACCTCCTTCATGACTTGGTTTTGAACAACATACGCAAACATTCTCCACAAGATTATAATACTGAGAATTAATTAAAACCGCCGAGTTTCTATACATGCAATTAACCCTTAAAACATTCCAAAAAATCCTTCATATAGAAAAGTACATTATTATTTAGTATTATTAAAATGTACAGTACATTAGAAAATAAACCCAGAACATACCCAGATCAGTGAAAACAGAGGAACATGTACAGCACCAAACGCAGTACAGAGCACAAATTAAAAAAGGAAGGAAACATCCAATTTATTACCAACAAAGCATTGCAACATGAGCGTCACATATGCACAAGAAATAATAACTTTTAATCACTTTTCCCCGCCTACTCTGACCACGCCCGTAAACATGACGTAAGTGGGCGGTTCTTGGAGAGCCCAGACCCGTCAGTCAAAAGTCTGGCTTGTGATTGGAGAAACGAAGCTCTGAATCAATTGAACCCATTGCTTGGACGCCACCTGCTGGTCAAACGTGTGTAATTGCAATGAGAACTTAGCTCAAACATGTATAAATGTGACCCTGGAGCACAAAACCAGTCTCACGGGTATATTTGTGGCAATTGTATGGGTCAAAATTATCTATTTTTCTTTTATGCCAAAAATCATTAGGATATTAAAGGTGCAATATGTAACATTTTTGCAGTAAAATATCCAAAATCCACTAGGCCAGTGTTATATATTTTGTTCAGTTGAGTACTTAGTACTAATCTTTCCAACTATTTGTAAATCGTGAGAAAATTGCGACTTTAACCAAGGAACCGGGACGTGTGAGGGAGTCGCCTGTCAATGGCGTCATATCTGCGTTACCCTCGTTTTCCGCTTTTACTGCCGTAGAAACCATGGCAAGCAGACTTTGGAACAAAATGAAAATTGCGTCCTCTTTTGATTTTTCATTTTGTTCTAAAGTCTGCTTGCCATGGTCCGTAATGTTTGAACGAAACTACAACAGCTGCCGCGAGACGTTACGCAGTCGTCCACGTCTGTTGCCATGGTTTCTACGGCAGTAACGCGGATATGACGCCATTGACAGGCGACTCCCTCACACGTCCCGGTTCCTTGGTTAAAGTCGCAATTTTCTCACGATTTATCGAGGTGGCGTTTTCGAGATGGCGAGAGCTTCGCAACAAACTTCGACTTGACAAGAGATGCCGTTCCTTCATGTGCTTTATTAGACAGGTGAGCAAATGTACATAAAACGAATCAATGTTATGGAGCTCAACACGAGCGTGGCGCTGATATCTGTCTCTTATTAGTAATCGCGCCCTGCTTCATACCACAGGTCATGTTAAAAAACATGAATGCAATACATAAACATTATTTCCTCATAAACATTATTAGATCCATCGGTATTAGGACATGTTCCATGATTCTCCGCTCATTCACGGTGTCATCAATCCATTCTACACCTTTATTATTGCTTTGAAGAGGTTAGCGACCCCTAGCGGCGAAAAAATACATAGTGTAGCTTTAAGATCATGTTCCGTGAAGATATTTTGTAAATTTCCTACCGTAAATATATCAAAACTGTATTATAAGTAGGGATATGCATTGCTAAGGACTTCATCAGGACAACTTTAAAGGAGATTTTTTTCCAATATTTAGATTCCAGATTTTCTAATAGTTGTATCTCGGCCAAATATTGTCAGATAATATTAAATATTATTAATTAAATTACCCTTATGACTGGTTTTGTGGTCCAGGGTCACACATGTTCATGGAAGTTTAATCTACTATAAATGCGATCTACAAATAATTAAATACTATTAAATATGAAGGTAAAACGTGTCCTTGTTTTGTGTTATTTGGCAGGGATTTAGCTCAATTAGAAGCAGTTTTCCTTTTCCTTTCATTACGTAGGCCTATTGTAAATGACCTTCAATATAAACATGCTCGTTGCGTTCGTTCACCAGATCACAGTAACGACGCCTCGTTTGCTGAAATCACGTGACTTGGCGAGTGAGATACAAGCTCCGAATGACTGATTCGAAACAAAAGATTTGTATATGTTTTCGAAGCTCCATGAAGTAGTGTATCATAAACAGTCTCATTATAATGGTTGGCGCATGTTGCGTTTAACACTTGCAGAGTTATTAGGGACTTTAAACAACAGCTGCGGATGCAACGGCGTTCTACTGCGCATGCGCGACTTTAACGGCTACCTCACGACGTTCTACTGTAACCGTCTACTATGGGAGAACAGCTGATTTGGTTAATACGAAGTGAGCCACACGAAGCCAACGCGTCTCGCAGGAAGCAGTATAGGTCACCCTCTTCATGAATTGTAATAGGACACAGACACATTAAACAATCAAATTACACTTAAAATACATTTTTACCAAAGTTGGTTTCTGTCATTTTATGCAGTTTTTTATCACGCTGATGTTTGTTCAAGTGTTCATTCTTTAAATAAGTTTGGTTTTAGTTAGTTATGTGATGCTATAGCAACGGTGTGTGACTTTATGATTGACAGCTGAGATTGATAGCTTCTCTGAGACAGTCACTGAGGCACTAACGGATTTTTTTCGGGAGGAGATGGAGCTTTAACTTTAATTTCTACATTTACATACGGTTTATTTCGCAAAAAGTTGTTGATTAGGCAGGAGTGTGGGCGGAACCTTGATCAACTTCGCGCCCACTACTGCGCAGACTCAAGACCCGAGATGTCCGCGCCATATTTGGACACTTGCGGCTTCACTTACTTCAATGGAGGGAAGGCGTGTCGTCCATCTTTTTTTACAGTCTATGGTTAATACGTGACCGATTAGATAAGTAAATGTTATATTTTATGTTTATGTGGCATTTTAATTGTATCTGTGTATAATTTAAATGCCAACAGCAACCATTCTCTTGCTTTTTTAAATGACTTTTTATTTTGTATTCTGTTAAATGGTTAAATGATCCAGTATGGCGTCCGCTTTATTCGTTGCTTAACGTTAGTGCTTTTTGCGTTCTTTGGCTATGGCAGTTAATAGTTTACTTCCGGTGGCCGTTGCCGATGCTTAAAGTCCCTGTTGTGGAGACACTGAAAACAAGCAGCGAGTTCAACTATATTATTTTTATAATTAAATTGCAGCCTTGCAGTGTGATATTTGCACTAAGTTATCACAACCATGCATTGTTAGAAGTAATAAAAACATTAGTTCATTAATAATAAAAAATATACATCTCTATACACGCCAAAGTGAATTTTTCCACTAGCATTTGTCTCTGTGGATGTTCATTTTGAACCCTGGCTGAAATACTAAGGGTGTCCCGCGCACAGCCGCTAGATGGCGCCGCTAGCTCGTGCTGTGGGAAGGGAAGCGGTCCATGCATTTAATAAATACATTTGAAAACGCAGCATTTTTGCAGTTGTAGTAATTGCATAACTGTAAAATGTATATTAAAAAAGCTATAAATAACCATGAAAAAAGAGCTAATAGGGCAGTGTTCAATGATTTTGTATTATAACAATTATTAAGGTTAGGTTTGGTTTCCAGCATTTAACTCCCCACAGCTAGTCTCAGCCTCAGACGGACCGTTGGCTGAGTGTCTGATGCATATGGCACATAAAATTGGAAACACTTGTCATCGTGGCGTCGATAGAAGAAAGCCATACAACTCTAACAATGAGCGGTTACCACGATCACCTAAATGCTGGATTTTCAAAAGTATGAAAAGTTTACAGCATAGACTCTTTAAAATCTGTCCAAGAGTTTTACAAGCTGCTCTGTTATTGTAGGGACATCCATTTTCACGCCCCTAAACATGACGCTGAACAAAACGAACTGTGATTGGTTTTCAGTCAGACGGCCTCTGTGCGGTCCTTGGCCAATAAAAACTACTATGGAATCCAGACCTTTTCTGCCATCAGTCTGAAGGTCTGTCCATGTGAGACTACCCCACAGCCAATGAGATGTGAAGATCTTCATTTACGGACGATGTCATTATTGGCCACAAACCAATCACACGTCTCCTTGATGGCTGGAAAAAGAAAAGCATCTATAATGGCTGTTCTTTTGAAGAACATTTAGTAAATGCTGAAGCTTGATGAAGATTGATCACCTGCTTTGAACGGTGTGAACTTGAAGTCTGGCAGGTATTTGCGTAGTTTGGCGTTACTGGCGGTTTTCTTGATCTGACCGTCTGATTTACTAGTGTCATACTGAGAGCGGTTAGTTAAGGTTTGAGGATGAAAGGGTTAATCAACTCTGTCATTCAAGGACTACTTTTATGATGCTTTTTGAAGTTCAAGTTTGCCGTTCTGTAAAAACAGCAGATTTTCTTCATGACCATTAAGAAGTTATGCGTGAAAGGATACAATCACATCCCCTTTGAACTCCAACGCTTCGACCACAGCGTCCACGGCGTCCTTTATGGACAACTCATCCTCCTCTCCGACTAGAGAAAGAAACAAAGACAAACAAATGAGATATTTCAGGGTGTTTGCTTTGTTCCAAAACAGACTTAATTTGTTACAATGTTGCATTTTGTTCTTGGTTCAGTTCGCTTTCAATTCAAAGTGTACCAAAATGTGTTTATTCAAGTCACATGTGAGTAAAACTGTCCTCTTATTGGTCAGATTTTCCTCTGCATCATCCATCAAGATGATTGACAAGTTCGCTCCATGAGCTTATTGTGGCTTATTTGTAACTGTCGCAAACACACACGCAAACACTATACAAATGTAGTCATTCTCGCATTATTATATAGCGTACATAACGCGTTTTACATTTTAAAGTCCCCCTGTGGTGAAAATCAAGGTTTTAAATGTTGTTTATATGTCTATGTGGTGTTTTTAATATGCTTTAAGACAAACCATGTGCAAATTCAAAGTCAACACCATTTAGTATTTTCTCTTTAAAACTCCAGTGAACCAAAGACGGTCTCAAATCGCTGGTGTTTCTGACATCACAAACTACCTTGTAACCAATCACGTCAACAAGTGGGTCTCTGAGCTGGTGCGAGTGAGTGGAGGCGGGGCTAATTTGCATATTCATAGAACCTCGTATTCTGAATGAGGCAAGGGTGTAGAGTTACATTCAAGCTATTTTAAGGCATGACATTTTTTTTCAAGGTAAAATAAAAATTTAAATTAGGGCTGTCGATTTAACACGTTAATTAGATTGATTAGTTACGGTAAAAAATAACACGTTAAAATTATTAATGCATTTAACGCACTTGCCCCGCCCTAAACCTACTTAGGTCATCGAACATTTCATACAGTTGATTGATGAAGAATATGATGCAGGGCAACAACTCACTGTGTAATGAAGCCTATAGAATGCAGTTAGAATGTCCCTAAAATTCAAGCTATGAGGCAAAAATGCCCCTGTTTGAGTTTTAGTCTCAGGGCGTTTTTACACTGGGCACATTTGTTGTGGTCCGATTGTTCCCGCCGGTGCTCTGCGCGGATACACTGCAGGCTCACTCTCGCTCGTATCCAAGGTAAATCAACAACATGTGTTTTATTGAACTAATTACGTCGTCATCTGATAAAACGCATGCGCAGGTTACTTTTCTTGTGAATCGCGGCACAGTTTGAGCGCAAGTTGCGAAACCGAACTCAGACCTCCTCCTTCAGGCGGTTTCGGGTTCGGTACCCCTGAGCTCAGCTCACATGGGTCCGCATGACAGCTTTCACATTACCAATAGTTCATGTGAACCGTGCCCCGTTTCGATCTAAATTGCCAGTGTGAAACGCCCTCACATTTACATCATGATATATAAGCAATATCTCACGAGTTCTGTTTTTCTGTCCAGAATAGCACGAGTGCAAATGCGAAACTGATCTTATACAACAGTTTAATAAAATAACTAAGCAAGTTGATATTGTGTTGTTTTAGACAACATTATATCTGTTTTGTTCAGTTTTGCCAACGAAAATATAAAGAAAGCAGAACTGTTCGTCTCCGACTCTGAGCAATACACAGTGGCGCTTCATTTCTGAATCCGCGTTTTGAATGAATCGGGTGAACCAATGATTCAATGGACCATAAAGAACCATTTACTTCACCCCTGAATGAGCGAATCGAATGAATGACTCAATTAGACATTTACCGCCACCTACTGGCAGTTTCTTTAGAGTATAATTTCATATTTCCATATTAATAAAAACAAACATTAACAGTATAGGTTCACCCAAAAATATTTCTTTCTGAAGCTACTTTTTGTAATGTCTATTTGATTTTTTAAACAATAAAGACTTCAAAGTATCTTTTGGGAGTAATTTCTCAGCCAAATTTGATGTGAGATTAATTCAACATTGTGTAATTAATTAGATAGATGTAAGCCCTAATTTAAATGTGTCATTTTGGTGATCAAAAATGAGTTTTAAGGGATAAAATTATTGACTACAGGGGGACTTTCAGATGAAGTGGCACTCTTTTGTTTTTTTTCAACTGCGATAACTAACATGCTCAGAATTAGACACTGCTGCTTTTTATATATAACACATTTGCCATTATGAATTATCATACTGCTTGGTCTGTTGGGTCGGATTGCTTTCTCACCTCAACCAGAGTTTGTTTGCAATCGGGCCGAGACCTCCTCGTTCAGCCGATCTCGGAGCGATTGTGTTGGTGCAGATCCGTTGGTACGCGATTGCGGTGTTCATATATGCCTAAAGCCGGGTACACACTGTGAGATTTTGGCCGTCTGAGACAAATTTTGCAAATCCTAAAAGATTCCTCTGATCCTAGGCTAAAATCTGAAGTCTTTGATCGTTAGTTTGACATGTTCACCGGCAGCCGATTAATGACCGCTGCGATCAAATTTAACCTCAGACGAAATTCTGGCAGTGTCAGAAGATTTGGCGCACAATCCTGCAGTGACTTCTCCTACGACGGCCGTCAAATTATCTTCGTTTTTCAAGACAAACTATGATCAAAATGAGCGCTAGAGATTTCATTGTAGCCCCCATTTCAGTCCCGCGTGTAATGCAGCTCACCGTCACCGAAAACTCTGGACGATTTTCTTGCGTGCGTCCGTTTTAGCGCGCCTCAACTATCGTACAGTCTGACATTAATGACAACTTAGATCTTACAGTGTGACATGGCTTACAGAGGGGATCATGCTCGTACAGTCTGACAAGAAACAATCTTAAAGGACTATTATAAATCACACAGTGTGTACGCGGCTTAAGCGAACCTAGCAAGAAAACGCACCAGGTTCCAAAACAAACACTCCAAACGAGCCAGGTGTGAAAGCAACCTCAGATTCTTTTAGGGTGTGTTCACACTTGTAGTCCTGGTTTACTTGGTGTTCACAGTGGCATTTTAACACTGAACCTAAAGATACCGAACCTAAAGGCATAGGATATGTTCACAACCTGATTGGTCGGCTTTTATGACGTATATTTCGCGACAGAACTTACCGAACAATGCTGTGTGCCGGGCTAAATGTGCTTGTTGTGTGCATAGCTACATATGATGGTATTTTGACCAGCTGAGAACTCGTGAAGAGCTTATAAAATGTGTAAAGGAGTCAAAACAGAGGCAGGAATCCCTCCATCACACACACAAACCAAGATCTACTGCGAGGAGACACGGTTCTGACGCCTGTACCGAACTGTGATGGGCAACATCACAACATCACGTATTGTTGAGCACTCTGTCGTTTTTAGGGTGGCGTCTTGTGAGATCATGTCCCGTTTTTGGTTCGTTTACATGTCTTTGGTCCGTGTTGTGTTCATATTTCAGTCGAACCGCACCAAAGTTGGTTTGGAAGCGGAGCGAGACCCATGATTACACCAGGGTGTGTTATAATCTAACCAAACATGCCAAGAGTGAACAAACTGAATTTGTAAGGAACCGCAGGTACACGGTGTCAAAAATGGGTCGAGTACCTGACAGAATGATGGGCTCCACCTCGTCATACTCCCTCAAAACCCACAGAAACAGATGAGCCAGATCCAAAGAGTAGATGAACTGCCGTAGAGGGCGACCTGAACCCCAGACCTGCAGAGGTTTTCCTTCCTCTACAAAACACACACACACATAAAATATGTTTTCCATGCGAACAGAACTCTAGATCCTTCCAAAGTTCAAGTGTCTCACTCTTTGCCAGGTACGTCTTGTGGATCAACCCCGGCAGCACGTGACCGTCCTCAATGTTGAAGTTGTCATGTGGTCCAAAAACATTGGTGGGGATGACGGCTGTGTATCGCCGACCATACTGCTGAAAACACGCCCTAATGGACAAACACACAGTGATCTGTTTCATACATTTATGAAAGCTATAAACAAACACCCCCAAATCAAATAATGATACATATATTTTTACATTATTTTAATGACAATTACACACATTCATCACTAATTCTCATAATTGTCATAAAAATAATAATTCATTATATACATAAAAAAGGCTTAAATCTCATGATTTGATGATAATATGACAAACTCCCAATAAAAATGTGACTTAGACATGTGATACACCCAAGAAAAGCTCATGACCGATGAACTTTGACACTGACTTGTTGTGGACATCAATCATGCGTTTGGCGTAGGCATAACCGAAATTAGACTCGTGTGGTGGACCGTTGTGGATCTGAAACAGAGCGAGAAACACATCTGTATAGATGACAAAAAATATAGGACAATACCAAACAAAAGTGTCTAATCATCATCTCCCTCAAATCATAAAACAACTGGCGCTGATGATCTTGATCCACTGGATTCTAATGATTCTGCAGAGGAAGTATGAGTCTGCTTAAAAACATGTGTGTTTGTGTGTGAGTTTACCATGGTCTCATCTATCGGGTAGCTGGTTTTATCTGGGAATATACACGTGGACAGGCAAGAAACGACCTTCACAACCCCGAACTCATGAGCCGTCTGCAGCACGTTGTCATTGATAAATACATTATTCCTCTGAAAACAACAAACAAATACAGTCAATGTACAGTTCAATTATTCAACAGTGACATTTACAAGTTTTTATTACATATTTCCAATGTTATATTATAATAAAAATTGTTAATAATTACCCAGAAGTCAAGGTTCTGTCTCATGTTTCTGAAGAGCCCGCCCACCATGGCGGCCAAATGAATGACGTGTGTCGGACGATGTTTCTGGAAAACTGATCTCGTCTCTTCAGCGCTCCTGAAGCAGCACATGTAAATATATTTAACATGTGACACGAAAATGGACAAAAAGCTATAAGATAAAACTTTATATAATCTGAGAAACATGAATTAATTTACATATTGGCAATATATATCGTTGCGATTTACCATTAGTGGAAAATGTTTCTATTTCATGAATACATATGCAAATATAACCATGGGCTTGACTAACTCATGCTCCTGTACGTTAGACTGAACGTATCAGGTAGGGCTGGGCGATATGACGATATACACTATATTGCCAAAAGTATTGGGACACCCGTCCAAATCACTAAATTCAGGTGTTCCAACGCATGCTGAGGGTCACAGTGCGCAGAAGTCACCAACTTTCTGCAGCGTCAATAGCTACAGACCTCCAAACTTCATGTGGCCTTCAGATGAGCTCAAGAACAGTGCGTAGAGAGCTTCATGGAATGGGTTTCCATGGCCGAGCAGCTCATCCAAGCCTTACATCACCAAGTGCAATGCAAAGCGTGGGATGCAGTGGGGTAAAGCACGCCGCCACTGGACTCTAGAGCAGTGAGACGTGTTCTCTGGAGTGACCAATCATGCTTCTCTGTCTGGCAATCCCATGGACAAGTCTGGGTTTGGCGGTTGCCAGGAGAACGGGACTTGCCTGACTGCATTGTGCCAAGTGTAAAGTTTGGTGGAGGGGGGGTTATGGGGTGGGGTTGTTTTTCAGGGGTTGGGCTTGGCCCCTTAGTTCCAGTGAAAGGAACTCTTAATGCTACAGCATACCAAGACATTTTGGACAATTTCATGCTCCCAACTTTGCGGGAACAGTTTGGGGATGGCCCCTTCCTGTTCCAACATGACTGCGCACCAGTGCACAAAGCGTCGGTCCATAAAGACATGGATGAGCGAGTTTGGTGTGGAGGAACATGACTAGCCTGCACAGAGTCCTGACCTCATCCCGATAGAACACCTTTGGGATGAATTAGAGCGGAGACTGCGAGCCAGGCCTTCTCGTCCAACATCAGTGCCTGACCTCACAAATGCGCTTCTAGAAGAATGGTCAAAAATTCCCATAAACACACTCCTAAACCTTGTGGAAAGTCTTCCCATGAAGCTGTTATAGCTGCAAAGGGTGGGCCAACTCCATATTAAACCCTGCGGATTAAGAATGGGATGTCATGAAAGTTAATGTGCATGTAAAGGCAGGCGTCCCAAAACTTTTGGCAATATAGTGTATGTCGAGCCTGCTAATTAACATTAGAGTGCCACCCTCAGGACACTAGACATCTATCAAAAGTGTTCTGTATGTGTTCAGTCATTTGTCAATCAATTGTAGGTTAATCATATAGCCTACGATATGACCCAGGATCCACCTAAATTTATAGTCAGGAGCCGCTACTGGTCAGTATATTGAATTCTTGCATTAGGTCTTAAGCAACAATGCTGCGGTCGACTGTATGTTGTTAATGTTAATAAAATAACAAATGAAAAAATAAATAAATAAAATCACCCACTACACTTGACTGAATAACTTTAATATCAGTCAGTGTATATTTAATTCATACAGTGAATATTATACTGCGTTTTATTTTTACATTTGATTATTGAAATCCTGTTTTATGTGTGCTGCTTACTAGTTAAAAGGCTTATAAATCTGCCAAATCATTTAAATCTAGTGTTTTGCACAGGTTTATGTGAGGGTTAGGTTGGGGTGGGGCTTGATCTGTTGAAGGCTTGGTCTTGTTACAGTGAGAGGCCTGTTTGATCAAGTTGAAACCATTGTCAGGCTGCTTTTAGTCATCCCAGTCTCATCTGCTGAGGCTGAAAGAAGTTTCTCTGCTCTTAGGAGACTGAAAACATGGCTCAGAACCAGGCCTGGTTCTAGGCACCTACAGTGCATCCGGAAAGTATTCACAGCGCTTCACTTTTTTTTACATTTTGTTATGTTACGTATTCCAAAATGTATTAAATTAATTATTTTCCTCAAAATTCTACAAACAATACCCCATAATGACAACGGGAAAGAAGTTTGTTTGAAATCTGCAAATTTAAAAAAAGTGGTTGGACATGATTTGGAAAAGCACACACCTGTCCATACACAGTTAACAGTGCATGTCAGAGCACAAACCAAGCCATGAAGTTCAAGGAACTGTCTGTAGACCTCAGAGACGGGATTGTATTGAGGCACAGATCTGGGGAAGGGTACAGAAACATTTCTGCAGCATTGAAGGGACAGTGGCCTCCATCCATAAATGGAAGAAGTTTGGAACCACCAGGACTCTTCCTAGAGCTGGCCGCCTGGCCAAACTGAGCGATCGGGGGAGAAGGGCCTTAATCAGGGAGGTGACCAAGAACCTGATGGTCACTCCGACATAGCTCCAGCATTTCTCTGTGGAGAGAGGAGAACAACCATCTCTGCAGCACTCCACCAATCAGGCCTGTATGGTAGAGTGGCCAGACGGAAGACACTCCTCAGTAAAAGACATATGACAGCCCGCGTGGAGTTTGCCAAAAGGCACCTGAAGGACTCTCACACCATGAGAAACAAAATTTTCTGGTCTGATGAAACAAAAATTGAACTCTTTGGCCTGAATGGCAAGCGTCATGTCTGGAGGAAACCAGGCACTGCTCATCACCTGGCAAGACTCTAGAGTGCGACCAAAATTAGTAAGGGTGCGACTAAAATTTTTCCTAGGTCGCACCGGTGCACCTAACGTCCTCGCATCCGCTCAGCTGCCTCTCCATGAACGAAGCGATCATGTCGTGGTATAAACCAATCAGAAACAGAGATGGGGCGGGTCTTTACCTCTGATTGGCTGTGGTCCAGATATTCCTGTAGACATACACTGCTCCGTGCTGTGTGATTGAAATTGCGACCTGAGAATCAGTTACGGCAATCAGCACCAGCAAAATAAATGCGACGCTGAAACGGTTTGTGAGTCCATTTCACTGAAGGTGTGTGTGTGAGCGCACGTGTGTGAGAGTGTGTGTGTGTGTGAGAATGAACATGAACTTGTGCCGCCCTAAACTACGTCATTGTCATGACAACCGCTTGTCAGTGTCAGCTCAGGCGGCGCGAGAATCAAAACATCTAGGAATAGCACCATATGTTTTAGGCAAATTTAAAAAATGTCTAATGTTACCATTAAAGTAAAATAGTTCTGTACTCACATCGTCAAGCAAACCACCAAAACAAAATCGTTGTGTGTAATCATTTGGCGTTCCCCGTTTGTAATCTTCTTTTGAAGAGACTGGCAGATCGCGCTGCAACATTTCCTTCAGATACAGTAAATGCTTAACCCAGTCGGCGTCACTGTGATTGTGCATTGTTATATTATATTCCAAAAGTAATCTCTTTGAGAACGATATTTGCTGATATATCTACTGTCCTACCTGAAACGCTAACGTTAGTATCATTGTTAATTTGTTGTACTTTCGACCACTTTTAATCCTGCGGTGATCTACCCGTAATAATTCATAATTTCATTATAGCATTTGTTCCAGCTGGCACAATTTTATTAAGAAATATAAACAACTATAGGCTACCGTAGCCTACAATAGCCTATCAGTAACGTTACCACATAATTATGACAATCATCAAAGCGTGATATATATAAAGCAGGCAGAGGAAATTAACAATTCCGTATTTTTATTTATTATGAGTTGTATTTCATTGTTTATTATTTCATTATTTTTTAAATTAATTTATAACACTTTGTTAAAACTGTAGTTTTAAAATAGTAATGTTCAAATCATTGTTTCCCTTAATTTTAATCCCTGTGTAACTGCATATATTATGTTGTCATTTACATAATATATATGAATGTACACTCACCTAAAGGATTATTAGGAACACCATACTAATACTGTGTTTGACCCCCTTTCGCCTTCAGAACTGCCTTAATTCTACGTGGCATTGATTCAACAAGGTGCTGAAAGCACTCTTTAGAAATGTTGGCCCATATTGATAGGATAGCATCTTGCAGTTGATGGAGATTTGTGGGATGCACATCCAGGGCACGAAGCTCCCGTTCCACCACATCCCAAAGATGGGTTGAGATCTGGTGACTGTGGGGGCCATTTTAGTACAGTGAACTCATTGTCATGTTCAAGAAACCAATTTGAAATGATTCGAGCTTTGTGACATGGTGCATTATTCTGCTGGAAGTAGCCATCAGAGGATGGGTACATGGTGGTCATAAAGGGATGGACATGGTCAGAAACAATGCTCAGATAGGCCGTGGCATTTAAACGATGCCCAATTGGCACTAAGGGGCCTAAAGTGTGCCAAGAAAACATCCCCCACACCATTACACCACCACCACCAGCCTGCACAGTGGTAACAAGGCATGATGGATCCATGTTCTCATTCTGTTTACGCCAAATTCTGACTCTACCATCTGAATGTCTCAACAGAAATCGAGACTCATCAGACCAGGCAACATTTTTCCAGTCTTCAACTGTCCAATTTTGGTGAGCTCGTGCAAATTGTAGCCTCTTTTTCCTATTTGTAGTGGAGATGAGTGGTACCCGGTGGGGTCTTCTGCTGTTGTAGCCCATCCGCCTCAAGGTTGTGCGTGTTGTGGCTTCACAAATGCTTTGCTGCATACCTTGGTTGTAACGAGTGGTTATTTCAGTCAAAGTTGCTCTTCTATCAGCTTGAATCAGTCGGCCCATTCTCCTCTGACCTCTAGCATCAACAAGGCATTTTCGCCCACAGGACTGCCGCATACTGGATGTTTTTCCCTTTTCACACCATTCTTTGTACACTCTAGAAATGGTTGTGCGTGAAAATCCCAGTAACTGAGCAGATTGTGAAATACTCAGACCGGCCCGTCTGGCACCAACAACCATGCCACGCTCAAAATTGCTTAAATCACCTTTCTTTCCCATTCTGACATTCAGTTTGGAGTTCAGGAGATTGTCTTGACCAGGACCACACCCCTAAATGCATTGAAGCAACTGCCATGTGATTGGTTGATTAGATAATTGCATTAATGAGAAATTGAACAGGTGTTCCTAATAATCCTTTAGGTGAGTGTATATGGAGCGTGATAAAAAGGTGACCTTGAAATTGTGGCGTTAAAGGCGACGCGACCCGGGAAATGTTTGGGTGCACCTAAATTTTGTGCTGGTTCACCTAAATAAAAAAGTTAGGCGCACCAGTACAACCAAGGTAAAAAGTTAGTCTGGAGCCCTGCCTACAGTGAAGCGTGGTGGTGGCAGCATCATGCTGTGGGGATGTGTTTTAGCGGCAGGAACTGGGAGACTAGTCAGGATCGAGGGAAAGATGAATGCAGCAATGTACAGAGACATCCTTGATGAAAACCTGCTGGATGGATGGATATTCGTCTTATTATTCTTATATTATTAACTATATTTATTTATAACATTTTATAGCACACCTCTACATGGCAATCTACTCTAAACAATACCCTAGATGTATTTGACTGTTGCGCTTGCATCTCGCTTCCAGAGTATCGTGCATGACACGGCTTTCTATAATGCGGCACTCAAGTTTAAAAGTGTTTTTTAAACACTCACTTGTCGGCACCTCCTGGCGTAACGATAAGCAATACACATACAAGTGTCAAAATACTCTTTTAAAAGATGATGTACTCTTATTTTGATCAATACCATGTTTTATCCCGATATTTAATTGTTTGTAACACATAAATAACGATAATGTGTGGTTGAAGAGAGTTTGTTTGTGAAGCTTCTCTCTCTGGATCAACAGCAGCGCAAACGCAGATTTGAATGTTGCAGTGTGATGATCATACTTTCAAAGGTTAACCAAAGTCTCGTTTTAAACAGTTTCACATCACAAGCGTCAGCGGAGCTTGAGCAGCCCATATCAATGAATGAGAGCATTTACACCGGAAGTGTGGCGGCCGGTCCTCTCACGGTGCGTGTCCTCTGGTGCAGAGCAGAGTGATGGCATTTTCAATTCATTCCTATGGAAGTTCATAGGAAAGAATTGGAAACGTTCACTCTGCTCTGCTTGCTTTACGCCAGTGCACACCCGTCATTCATTAACATGGGCAGCGGCAAAACACGCTGTTCATGCTCCGCTGACGCTTGCGATGGGAAACAGGCATAAAAGACATAGCAGAATCGTGGTCATTCACGTGGGTGTTTGAATCGAGATCGCGATCTTTTAACGATTAATCGTGCAGCTCTACTATGCATATGCACTTATGCATTTTAAACATATTATGTTCTAGCTCTGTCCATGCAATAAATGCACGTTCTTAAATGAGCGAGGTTTTTTTTGATTGGCATGAATCAAAAATCAAATCAGAGGTGTATAATTAATAATTACAAGATACACTCACCTAAAGGATTATTAGGAACACCTGTTCAATTTCTCATTAATGCAATTATCTAATCAACCAATCACATGGCAGTTGCTTCAATGCATTTAGGGGTGTGGTCCTGGTCAAGACAATCTCCTGAACTCCAAACTGAATGTCAGAATGGGAAAGAAAGGTGATTTAAGCAATTTTGAGCGTGGCATGGTTGTTGGTGCCAGACGGGCCGGTCTGAGTATTTCACAATCTGCTCAGTTACTGGGATTTTCACGCACAACCATTTCTAGAGTTTACAAAGAATGGTGTGAAAAGGGAAAAACATCCAGTATGCAGCAGTCCTGTGGGCGAAAATGCCTTGTTGATGCTAGAGGTCAGAGGAGAATGGGCCGACTGATTCAAGCTGATAGAAGAGCAACTTTGACTGAAATAACCACTCGTTACAACCGAGGTATGCAGCAAAGCATTTGTGAAGCCACAACACGCACAACCTTGAGGCGGATGGGCTACAACAGCAGAAGACCCCACCGGGTACCACTCATCTCCACTACAAATAGGAAAAAGAGGCTACAATTTGCACGAGCTCACCAAAATTGGACAGTTGAAGACTGGAAAAATGTTGCCTGGTCTGATGAGTCTCGATTTCTGTTGAGACATTCAGATGGTAGAGTCAGAATTTGGCGTAAACAGAATGAGAACATGGATCCATCATGCCTTGTTACCACTGTGCAGGCTGGTGGTGGTGGTGTAATGGTGTGGGGGATGTTTTCTTGGCACACTTTAGGCCCCTTAGTGCCAATTGGGCATTGTTTAAATGTCACGGCCTATCTGAGCATTGTTTCTGACCATGTCCATCCCTTTATGACCACCATGTACCCATCCTCTGATGGCTACTTCCAGCAGGATAATGCACCATGTCACAAAGCTTGAATCATTTCAAATTGGTTTCTTGAACATGACAATGAGTTCACTGTACTAAAATGGCCCCCACAGTCACCAGATCTCAACCCAATAGAGCATCTTTGGGATGTGGTGGAACGGGAGCTTCGTGCCCTGGATGTGCATCCCACAAATCTCCAACAACTGCAAGATGCTATCCTATCAATATGGGCCAACATTTCTAAAGAATGCTTTCAGCACCTTGTTGAATCAATGCCACGCAGAATTAAGGCAGTTCTGAAGGCGAAAGGGGGTCAAACACAGTATTAGTATGGTGTTCCTAATAATCCTTTAGGTGAGTGTACATATTCTATTCACGAATACAACTTAATAGCACGCAAATATTTCTGCCCATTTTCGCTCGTGTGAATGTAAGCCTCTGCTTTTCTGCTACAGACTGAAGCGCGCGAGTATGTAACTTTCATTTAATAAAGGAAAAAATACAGCAAATTTCTACTGTTATTTTTGTGATTGTTCGAGGCATTCTACAGCCCTTCATCAAACCTTTCAACACAGAACCCACCTCAAACGGTTTTTAATCAATGACGCACAAATCGTAAAAACAGATTGACGCTATCAGTTCCTAAATTCTGATTGGGTGGGCAGGGCAGACGTTTGGATGGGCTCAGCCCACCCCTGCCCAGAACCGGCCCCGCTCAGAACAACAATGGCTCAAGTCAGACTTAAGCCTGATCACACTAGAGTTTGAGCACGCGAAACTGCTTCAGACATGGCAACGGTCATGATATGACGTCACGCTCTGCAGCGTCTTTTTTATAAACATGTATTCAACATATAACAAATAGTAATACATTCAAAATGTAAAAATATACAATCCACACAACTTTACTTCAAAAATATCATTCTTTTAATTCAGCCAAGAGGTCCCGCCATGACGTATCGATCTTCTGCTGGTCACACATCATCAAACTCTTTTTAACATCAAGCATTTCATCACTCTGAAGTGTCAGTAGTGCTATATATTTACATACTGTGATAAACACAATATAGCAACATCTCTAACAATAGACATTTTATACTGTGCTAAAGAGATATATATCACCATACCGCCCAGCCCTATCTAATGATATGATATTGTTATGATTGTGTTGTCTAACTGGTGTGACGTCTGATGAGTGTTTGTTCAGGAGCTCTTACATGAGATTGGCATCTTTGGACGACAGGAATATCCACTCTTCTCCTTCTCTACCTTCCTCCTCCTCTTTCACCACCCGCTCTATCGCTCGCCCCACCAGCCCACTGCCGCCCGTCACCAACACACGCATCGCCCTGACCGGCCCGTCCATCTGACAGAGAGAGAGAGAGATGAGGTTTGATGATATCTATCTATCTGTCATCATTAAACAGTTCATATACAATAAGCACATATTCACAAAATACACTATCATGGTAGAGTCCAAATATTACCATGGTATGTTTAATGGCAATAGAGCAGTACTTCTTTGTCAGTCTATTCCCTTTTCAAAAAAAGTGTCATGGTGTTGTCATCTGATACATCAGATTTCCATTGATGTACTACATATTAGCACAACAGCACTTTTGAAAAGGTATACATGGTTTCAGCTCCTCCCTACAGCTCACAATGAACTACATACAGCTGAATCTGACCGATGGATATCAAGTTAAAGGGTTAGTGCGCCCAAAAATTTTAATTGTCCCACAATTTACTCACGCTCAAGCCATACTAGGTGTACATGACTTTCTTTTTTCAGGCAAACACAATTGGAGATATATTAAAAAATATCCTGGCTATTCCAAGCTTAATAATGGGAGTGAATGGTAACTTGGATTTTGGAAGTGCATCCCTCCATCATAAAAGTACTCCATACGACTACAGGGGGTTGCAAAATTCACTTTTATAAGTTGTTTGAACACAGATGTGTGTCCACAGTGTGTGTAAACAACCAGCCTATAATTTATAATCCCCATCAATCTCTCATAACGAGCGATTCATATTTCCCAGAGAAGGGAAACCCCGCCCATGACTGTTGATGATCTGCCCTTTTAGCATAGACACACCCCTGAGTGAGAAGCACAGAGACGCAATTTCTGTTTACTCGCTGTCTGCGGCAAAAAAAACATTAAAACATTAAAAACACTGAGGACACCGTGGATGAATTTCATTTATGAAGGAAAAGAATCTAGAATGCTGTGCGGCTAATATGGCTAAAGTTACCATCGTCTCTGACTGTATTCACAGAGACTACACCTGTGTCGTTAGTTTTATCCCAAAAACACTCACCTTCTGCGTAATTCATAAACATTATTATGCATTGTGTAGTCAGGTAACAGACTTTTTTACGTACCCGCACGAGCACCTATACAACAAT